>SMMW01000542.1:1200000-1718574 GCA_004794655.1 Marisa cornuarietis | reverse complement strand
TATTGCAGTGTGTTTTTATTTGCTATTATGATGATGGTTTAAATGTACTAGCTTGTATTTAAATAAACTCACACTGCATTCTATAAATCTACAGACAGTAAGTATCAGACTTATGTTTTATTAGAACCAGTCGCAAGCTGTCACACCCATTAAGTTGCTATAATTAGAAACAAGATGAATGAGACTTCAGCTACGTGGTGTTGATGAGACTGTAAGTAAGAATGTCCTGGACATTGCAGAGTGACCACAGATCATCTGGGAAACAGCTCAGCCTCCGATACATGCGGGAACCCATGGATTCACACACCAGCCGCCTTCTTTATTGATGAGATCATCTTGAGCGACCTCATTAGCTTCACCGGCATCTTGTTCAGCAGCCGCAACGACACTAGCCTCGCTCTTTGAAACATCTGTAACATACACAAAATCTTCTTTATTAGGATTTTCTAGATGAATGAAACAATTTCAATACAGTCTCTTACTATATTTTTCGATCTCTTGATTTATTAGTCTTTATCCTCTTCTTATTCTAATTTGTTTCTCTCACTCCACTTTTCTCTTTACTTACTCACAGCTTATTTTGTTCTTCTTACTGAACCTTCCTTCTTGCCCTCTTGCAACTATGTGCATCATGTATCATAGACAAGTAGCTTTGGGATGGGTTTAATAATTAGTTGATTTCATTAATAGCAATTTACAACGAGAGTTTGCACTACTGTGATAAAGGAAATCCTTTAACAAAAAATTATCTTAGCCACAGCGTGTGCTGCAGACGAGACGGGAGCCGATGATGTGACTTGGTTGGTGTCACACCTCTTACAGCCTCGCTACTGGACAGCCCAGTATTTCATAGCAAACAGTGGAAAGACTTTAGAAAACAACTCTCTGTCCCTATACACCCACTGCTATATGATGTTTAAAAGGTGCACTCACGCCCAAGGGAGCAGATGACGAGGACGAGGAAGACAAGACCAACACGTCGAGCGGCCATCGTGTGTACAGCTGCAAGTACCAAGACACAGTAAGCGGTGTATACACAGTACAGCTGAGCACGCTGACAATAAGGCTAGGTGTATGCAAGCTTTCATGTCTACATAAAATATGTCCATCTTCCTCTCAATTTATAAGACTCACTCACTCACTCACTCACTCACTCACTCACCAAAAATACTCAGAAAAAATAGTATTTTATATGGTGTGGCTGAGACTAATGATGAATCATATATTCTATACACATCTCTGAACAAAGTTAATCCACTGGCTTTTGCTGCCATTATCTTTAACATTTCCTTCATGAACTAACTCCATCTGAGTGTCGAAAAGAACATTCAGCAACAGCACAAATGTGTCCTGGTCAGTTTTCTTTTACCGAGGATTGCATCTTTTCTCTTCGATTTCAGAGAGGTATATATTAAGTTTAGATTTGGAATATCGATCATTAAAGTGCACCAAAATGGAAATAAAAAGGATTTATCTCCTAGCCAGTTATTTTCCCTCTATCCAAGCATGAAATCGAAGATGAAGTTCACGTGTTGTTTGATTGTACTGCCCATGACAGTTGTTGATAGAAAGTTAATTAATGTGTTACAATGTACAAGATATGTACATATGCTCAGAGCAGAGATGGAATCACGCCAATCGTTGGAGATAACTCTGAAGACCCAAACATCTTTCTAGGTATTTCTGTCAAGTATTCCAAACCAGAAATAAAACGTGATCAATAATATACATCAGAGGGTTTGAAATGAAAAGAAAAGACGAACTCACGTCAGTTTAAAGCGGTTTCAGAAGCAGAGCTGTCTCGATCTTCGGCAGGAGGAGAGCATCAAGCCTTGTGTGCCTGAACGGATAGTTACCTCCTCTGCTTATATACCTGTTTCACGTCTGTACACGTGTAGCCGCTTTCGATACCACGATTTATTTAATGTCGCATGAAGAAGGATTATCTTCACATACATTTGTATTTTACTCCGACACAATGATTCACCAACTGACTGTAAGCCATGTCACTGCTAAGCGATTCATCTGTCAGTGGGTTGATGTAAATATAAAATCTTCTTCGCTTTCCCTCTGTGACGTACGACCCACGACCATCAGTAAGTCTTTTTCTTTGGAAGTTTTATCCGATTAGTTTTCTGAAAAGGGGAACTCACGTGTCCCTTGATACCGCTGAGGGTTTTATCTTTACTTTTTGTGCCTCTCCTTTCTCTGTCTCTGAAGCACACACACACACACACACACACACACACACACACACACACACACACACACACACAGTGAGATATTTTTCTCACTCTATCTCTCGATTAATGTAGTATGGTGATCTTAAGATTTATCTGTTGAAGCGTCAGTAAAAAAAATGAGCAGAAGGGAACAGAGTGTTTTGGTAACCTTGTAACTGGCTCGGTGATTTCTTATGTACATTTGAGTAAAAATATAGCAATATTTTAATAGTGAAGGGTGGGTACTGAAATCCTGAAAAAGTTGGGTAAGGTAGCGAGGGAGAGAAGATGGGCACAGCCCTAACAAACTATGACGAGGAAATAAGTGATGGCTTTTTCACCTCAATCCCCAACAACAGTCAACAACAAGGTCAGAGGTTACTGTCTAGAGCTCTTCTCGCCTGTGTGCGTTCGTTGAGGGGGGGGGGTGTGTGTCGCGTATGAGGTCTTGGGAAAAAATGGAGAGTTAAATAAATTGCCCAAACAGTACATTCAAGAAAACTTACATTACCACTGGATTTGAGGTTTTTAAATACCCCGATTGCACCATCTGTAGTCAAATAAAAGTTATTGTATCTTCGTAGTTTGGCCGGTATCTTGTAAGGTAGGTTGGCTGGTAGGTTGTTAAGTGGTGTTATTCTCTTTCTCATTCTCCATCTACTTTCCGCACAGATAAATAGTGACACAATCTACTGAGGACGTACGATCAGGTCGGTGCCAAAAATAAATGTTGTTACAAAACTATATTGGTGTTATGTGACTGTAATGTTGATGACAGTGAGCTTCATCTGTGCAGCTTGTGACAACCTGACCCATGACCCCGTCTCTTCTGAGTTCTTGGTTAACGGTGGCCGTTAAAACAGTTTTTCTTACCAAATCCCTTGAGTCTAGTCAGTTGCCTCCCTTTTTGTGACGCCTCTTCTTTCCTTTTGTTTCACTTTGACTTCCTTCATTCCTAAATTCCTTTCACCCATTTTCCTATTCGCCTATCTTGCATTAATGTCTATCTTTTTCACATATATACACACATATTATCCATCTCTCTCTCTCTCTCTATATATATATATGCAATGATTTGTTATCAGCAATGCGGCAGCACGTATAGTGTCGCTATCCCGTTTACTTAAAATGTTGACCTGTGGTATAAAAGGAAATATAGGCCCCTTCTTTAGACAACTAGTCGGATAAACATTTCAAATAAAAGGACCAGGTGATATTTGTGGATCACAGAAAGAAAGCAAAGGACGTAAGTCTATATCTACATCAATTAAAGCGACTGACAGATCGAGAAATCTCTTACCAGTGACATGGCTTACAGTAAGCTGGTGAGTAAGCAGATAGGTCTAAAGAACACCATAGTACATCAATCGGAAGATAAGAGTAAGAAGAATATCTTAATGTGTGTGTGTGTGTGTGTGTGTGTGTGTGTGTGTGTGTGTGTTAGAGGTGTGTGGGGGGATGACAGAGAGAGAGAGAGAAAGGAGCGGGGAAAAAGTAAAGATAAAACCTTCAGCGCTATCAAGACGCACATAAGTCCCCTTTTCATACAACTAATCGGATAAAACTTTCAAAGAAAAGGGCTAATGGTCGTGGGTCGTGGGTCGTATGTCATAGAAAGAAAGCGAAGGACATAAGGAAATGGCCGCTTCTACATCTACATCAACCCACTGACAGATGAATCGCTTCTCAGTGACATGGCTTACAGTCAGTTGCTGAATCATTGTGTCGGAGTAAAACACAAATGTATGGAGTGTGTGAAGATAATCGTTCTTCATGCGACATTAAATAAATCGTGGTATTGAAAGCGGCTACACGTGTACAGAAGAGAAACAGGTATATAAAAAGGGGAGGCAAATATTCGTTCAGGCACACAAGGCTTGATTCTCTCCTCCTGCCCGAGAACCAGACAGCTCTGCTTCAGCAACCGCTTTGCACTGATGTGAGTTTGTCTTTGATTTTCATTAATACCCTCTGATACATATTAGTGTTCAAGTTTTGTTTCCGGTTTAAAATACTTGATACAAATTAGAAAGATGTTTGGTTCTTCAGAGTTATCTCCAAGGATTCCAGTGATTCACCCTATGCTCTGAGCATATGATCTTGTACATTTTAACACATTAACTTTCTATCAACAATTGTCATATGCAGCACAATCAAACAACAAGTGCAATTTATCTTTATTCTCATGCTTGCCTTGAGGGCAAATCAATTGACTAGGAGATTGTATCCTTTTCCTTGCCATTTGGTACACTTTGATTAGCGATATTCCAAACCTAAAGTTAATACAAACCTCTCTGAAATAACATATTATTAATATATTTTCACGTCTCTTAGGCTGTACATAGGTCTTTAAACTAGAATACATTTCAAATTGTTCTCTCGGGCAACTATCATTGTGCCAATCTTGCTGGAAACAATCTCGAGGTCTTGCATGGACCACATATATCCTATAATAGTCTGCGCCTGGTTTTTGAGGTTCACTCTGGCGCTTTCTACCAAAGTCTGTGTGCATGCACTGTCAGAATCCTGCCACGTTCGTTCACGAGTGCATCTGCTTAAGATGTTGATGACAAGGCTACAGTATGATTCATCATTCGTCTCAGCCACACCATATAAAATGCTATTTTTTTCTGAGTATTTTTGGTAAGTAAGTGAGTGAGTGTCTGAGTCTGCTAAATTGAGAGGACGATGAACATATTTTGTGTAGACATGAAAGCTTGCATACACCTAGCCTTATTGTCAGCGTGCTCAGCTGTACTGTGTATACACCGCTTACTGTGTCTTGGTACTTGCAGCTGTACACACGATGGCCGCTCGACGTCTTGGTCTTGTCTTCCTCGTCCTCGTCATCTGCTCCCTTGGGCGTGAGTGCACCTTTTAAACATCATATAGCAGTGGGTGTATTAATATTAATATTAATATTAAAGTAGATTTGTATAGCACAATTTTCAACCCCAAGGTCGACTCAATGCGCTTTCAAAAAAAAAAAAACCCCAGCTTTAAAACAGATTGACACAGAAACCATGTTCAAACAAAGACCAAACTTATTAACGAACAATTATACAGAGACATTGCAACAAACAAAAATACAAGGTAGAAAAAGAAAATACCGCACACAAGCATGAACATAACATCTAAAGGATAACATAGAGAGTCGCGGAGTCTACAGCTGTGAGCTAAACCATTCGACAAATATCAGCAGACACAGTCACAGTGAGTGAACTCAAGACGCCCAGAGCACGCATGCATGTCCACACGCCGACGACGAAGACAAGCAGACAAATGGCCACCCATGTCCGGCGTGCACACAGATTGCTGACAGAAATGTCTCCTCAACACAAATGCCGCACAACAGTTCACAAGACATGAGAAGGTTTCAGTCCACGCTGCTGATACACGTTGATCAAGAATCCAAAATGTAGCAAAGCGGTTGGGAGATGAGGAATTGTCAAACGTGCAGTGATGGAAGTGGAGAAGATAAGATAATATGACTGTGGAGGTCGCTAGTCCACAAAATCTTGCGACGAGTGGCGCGAAGAAATCGTTACAAAGAGACTGGCTTTTGATGTAACAACAGAAGGTTTCAATCCACGCTGCTGGTGCACGTAGATCTAGAAGCCAAAATGTAGCGGAGATAAGAAATTGTCAAATTTGCAGTGATCAAAGTGGATAAAACATGACTGTACACATCTAAAAAATCATGCGACGAATGGCGCAAGAAACCGTTACGAACAGGCTGGCTTTCGATGGGGACGCATAAGGCCGTAGGTGGAACCAAAAAGGCCGCAGACAAGCAAATCATTGAAACAGAAAGACGAAGAAGCATGTGACCAATAATAAGTACGAAACTCATAGCAAGTCGTTGAAAACAACAACAAATACAGAGAGCTAGTCCCCTCCATCCGGTTAAGCGAAGGGACATTACTCTCATCACTCAGATATGGGTGTATAGGGACAGAGAGTTGTTTTCTAAAGTGTTTACACAGGATGTACATAGTTGCAAGAGGGCAAGAAGGCAGGTTCAGTAAGAAGATAAAAATAAGCTGTAAGAAAGTAAACAGAAGGGTGAAATGAGAGAAACAAATTAAAATAAGAAAAGGATAAAGACTAATAAATCAAAAGATAGAAAAATATAGTGATAGACTGTATTGAAATTGTTTTATTTATCTACGAAATAGTAATACAGTAACTTTTGTGTCTGTTACAGATGTTTCAAAGAGCGAGGCTAGTGTCGTGGCGGCTGCTGAACAAGATGCCGGTGAAGCTAATGAGGTCGCTCAAGATGATCTCATCAATAAAGAAGGCGGCTGGTGTGTGAATCAATGGGTTCCCGCATGTATCGGAGGCTGAGCTGTTTCCCAGATGATCTATGGTCACTCTGTAATGTCAAGGACATTCTTACTTACAGTCTCATCAACACCACGTAGCTGAAGTCTCATTCATCTTGTTTCTATTTATAGCAACTTAATGGGTGTGACAGCTTGCGATTGGTACTAATAAAACATGAGTCTCATACTTACTGTCTGTAGATTATTAGAATGCAGTGTGAGTTGATAAAAATACAAGCTATAAAATTTAAAACCATCAAAAATTTATCAAATAAAGACACACCGCAGCGATAAGGAAGCAAAAACGAAATAAAAACAACCACAAAACGAAATTAGACAATCATTAACGAAAAATTGAAGAAGTAATTCAAGATATGTGAAACCACGATGACAGCTGAACGACAGTGTGTGTGTGTGTGTGTGTGTGTGTGTGTGTGTGTGTGTGGTACTATGCGTGTGTGTAAGAGAGAGACATTAGGATGCATTGAGAGTAATCGTTTTTTTTACTTGTTATTACATCTCATTTGCAAGTTAACCGACCATGCGACAAGAGTGTCGAAAAGAGTGATGCTGTGAAGCATGCGGCTGAAGCATGCTGATACTAACAGACCATTTCAGTCCCTGTGTGTAAGTTTTTATTTATGATGAGGTAACATGCTTCCACCTGTCACTTTAAAGGGTGGGTAGGAAAGCAAATCCACAATGTGACATTACAAACACACTGTGACACAATGTTGTATATGACAAATTGTGACTCTGTTGACGACTTTAAAAGTATTTTCCGTTTCTCTGTTAAAAAAGAGGACTTGCCAGGACAAATGGAACTTGAGAGTCACCAGATTCAAAAACTGGCAGACCTGCTGGGAGAAAAGGCGACACTTCAACCCAATAGATGTTCTTGATCATCTTGTGAACAGACAGACAGACAGACAGAAAGTAAGATGGGTGCATGCATTGACGGTTTTCACAAAACTGATTTAGTGAAAGCAAACTGTCGCACGTCACCATACCAACCAAGTTGTAGTACTTATTGTGTCCAGTAACATGTACCCGAAAGTCATTCGTTATGTATTTTACACATCCAAAATACATCATCAAATAAATTGTTATTACTCTCAGATGAGCCAAGACAGATGGTGTCATCTGAATTTTGTCACGTTCCCTGACAGTCAGCGTACAATACATCGGCACAGAGTAGATCACAGGAAGAGGTGGTGAGGACAGACATTGCCGGCTGTTTATAGTCAGTATAACAACACAGTGTTTTAGTGAATATAGCAACAAAGTGTTTTAGTGAATATAACAACACAGTGCTTTAGTGAAAATAACAACACAGTGTTTTAGTGAATATAGCAACACAATGTTTTAGTGAATATAACAACACAGTGTTTTAGTGAAAATAACCACACAGTGTTTTAGTGAATATAACAACACAGTGTTTTAGTGAAAATAACCACACAGTGTTTTAGTGTATATAACAACATAGTGCTTTAGTGACTATAACAACACAGTGTTTTAGTGAATATAGCAACACAGTGTTTTAGTGAATATAACAACACAATGTTTTAGTGAATATAACAACACAATGTTTTAGTGAATATAACCACACAGTGTTTTAGTGACTATAACAACAGTGTTTCAGTGAATATAGCAACACAGTGTTTCAGTGAATATAACAACAGTGTTTCAGTGAATATAGCAACACAGTGTTTCAGTGAATATAACAACAGTGTTTCAGTGAATATAGCAACACAGTGTTTCAGTGAATATAACAACAGTTTTTCAGTGAATATAACAACAGTGTTTCAGTGAATATAACAACACAGTGTTTCAGTGAACATAGCAACACAGTGTTTCAGTTAATATAGCAACATAGTGTTTTAGTGAACATAGCAACACAGTGTTTCAGTGAATATAACAACACAGTGTTTCAGTGAACATAGCAACACAGTGTTTCAGTTAATATAGCAACATAGTGTTTTAGCGAATATAGCAACACAGTGTTTCAGTGAATATAGCAACACAGTGTTTCAGTGAATATAGCAACACAGTGTTTCAGTGAATATAACAACACAGTGTTTCAGTGAATATAACTACATAGTGTTTTAGTGAATATAGCAACACAGAGTTTCAGTGAATATAACAACACAGTGTTTCAGTGAATATAACAACATAGTGTTTCAGTGAATATAACAACACAGTGTTTCAGTGAATATAACAACACAGCGTTTCAGTGAATATAACAACACAGCGTTTCAGTGAATATAACAACACAGTGTTTCAGTGAATATAGCAACACAGTGTTTCAGTGAATATAACAACACAGTGTTACGAATGAAATGTTTAGTGGGTCTAGGTCAGCCTAGCAAGCGCGTGAGGAAGTGTGAATGACGTGAGCGTCGGTGAATGACGCAAGTCTGGACGAATGACGCAAGCTTTGAGGTCAAATGTTCGAGCAAGAGAGCGCATGTGTAACGTTTAGTGATGTTAAAAGAGAGAGAGAGAGAAGGAGTAGGTTAGAGTAATGTAGGCGTGTGTCGCCACTGTAGTTGTTTAGGTTTTAGAGTAGGCGTGTATTGGTGTTTAGCATTACTCAGTCTGAAATAGAAGAATTATTTATTGTTTTGGGATAACGAAACCTTCTGTGTTCTCTTTGGAAGTTGACACTGCCAGATCTGCGAACTCAACGAGCTACTAACGGTCATTAATCAAGACCCGTTAGTTAACACATAGTGTCAAACTGGGATGGCATCAGCTGGCTTGCGACTTGCTTACTCGCTTCCCACTTCTTCTCTCTCACTCTTACCTGCCACTTTTTCTATCTTTTTTCATTTCTAAAAACATATATGAACAGATCATAATCTACGAGTCTACATTTGCAGTGTGTTTCAATGTTTTTTACGACCCTAGCCATGTCCATATTGGCTTTTTCTTTGTACTGATGTCCGATTGCAAGTTGATCTTTCAACAAACATGAACTGGTGAGTTTATCGGGTTTTATTTCTTTAGCGGGTACGCGTGTACAGAAGAGAAACAGGTATAGCAGCAGGGGAGACAAATATCCACGGACTTGTATTACTGGACTGCTTGCAGACGATTTTTTTCAGTGAAGTCATAGAACTAGGCTGGCTACGAAATAGCTTCCGGTTTATTCACATTCATTGTTAAGGCTCGCCGAGACTAACAGCGGAGAACTTCGCAAGAGGCTCAGCGTTGGTCTCGGCAGACAGACAGTAGTCCACCTATACACGTCCGTGAAATATCCGTTGAGACACACAAGGCTTGATTCTCTCCTCCTGCCCGAGAACGAAACAGTTCTGCTTGTGAAGGCGCTTTGAACTGACCTGAGTTTATTTTCAATCAAATGTCTATGATGCATATTAATGTTTGGAATACTTGATACAAACATCTAAAAAGATGTTTTGGTCTTGAGAGTTATCTCCCCTCCCTCTTTCTCTCACCTGCCACTTCTTCCTTTATTTTGGTTTCTCAAAACTCATATGAACTGATCATAATTTACGAGTCTACGTGTTTCACAAAGAACCACACAAACACACAACGTCCTGCTGTGTTTTATTGATATGTTAGTACCAGACATAATGAGTCACCCTTCCCTCCCAAGCAACTACCCTTACCTCTTCGACTAAAAAAAAAAGACAGTTCTAGAAAGTTCTACATACCAATGTGGAATATAACAATAAAAGTAGAAATTACTGATGTAAGATACTTTCTCATTTAATTCTAGCATTTTTTGACTTTTGTAACAAAATTAGTTGAACCAGCAAACGTATGCTACAGCGTATGAACGTTCAGAATCAAATAAGAGAACGACGACGACGACGACGACGACGATAACAACGAAGATGAAATACAGTAAAGGTTAGCTGTCCTGGGCTCAGCTCTCGTCTCAGGCATGCTGTTCTCTCTCTGTGTGTGACACTGTTTACAAGGCTGGCTGGCTTGCTGTCCTATAGCCTTAGTTGCTGGCTCGGCGTAAAGCACCTAATCCCCCTCTCACCTTGTATTATCTCATTACAAAAAAAAACAAAAAACAAAAAAAAAACGATAATCATAGTTTAAAAGGTAGTTAATGTTCTCGGCTAAATACTCTGTTGCAGTGAAAAAAGGTCCAGATTGGCGTGCCAGGGGTTAAGCTCGCTCAACTTTGTATCCAGTTCTACAACCTCGACTGGGACAGCAATCATTTTATGGAATGATCTCGTCTTTAAGGCAAAGTTTCAAAGAAAGCATTCACCCATTCTTTGATAACTCTATCATTAAGCAATAAACAAGAAGAAAGGAGATTTAATCTATGGAAGTTAAATTCATCTCACTTAAAAGATAAAAATTATCTAACGCAAATAAGTAACGTTATCAGAGAAGTTATAGAAGAATACTCAGCTCTCCCATATGAAAGAAATAATTTAGAAATGATTCCACTGATGGAGGTACAGTTTGTTGTATCTGGTCAGACCCTTCTAGACACTATGTTAATGAAAATCAGAACAAAAACAATTGCCTTTGCAAGTGAGAAAAAGAAGAAAAATAAGGAAAAGGAAAAAATATTAGAAAAAATAATTACACAGCTGGAAGACAAGGGAAGGTTAAACGAAGAGGAAATTAACAAACTTGAAAAGAATAAAAATGAACTTATTAATATAAGGGAAAAGAGAATGGAAGGTGTACTGATTCGCTCCAGGGCAAGGTGGATAGCAGAAGGAGAGAAAGTTAGTAAATATTTCTGCTCATTAGAAAAACGTAACTATGTAAGTAAACAAATTCGAAAATTACGAAAGCAAAATGGGGAAAGCACCACAAGACCTGATGAAATAAGAGCTGAGGTGCAAGCCTTCTTCTCTAATCTGTACTCGGAACGATCAGTACACAACTGCAACTTCGATGACATCAGAGTGGACATACCAAAACTTACTGAACCTGAGCTAAATCTACTAGAAGGAATTATCACTCTAGAAGAAGCAGGTCAGGCTGTAAAAACTATGTCTAATGGTAAAAGCCCAGGAAGCGATGGATTTACTGTAGAGTTTTTCAAGGTTTTTTGGAAACAGCTTGGCCCTCTCATTGTTAGATCACTAAATGAAGGCTTGCAAAAAGGAGAGTTATCAGCTACACAAAAAGAAGGTGTTATTATATGTATACCTAAAACAGATAAAGCTAGAGATCATATCAAAAACTGGAGACCAATCACTCTCTTAAATGTGATATATAAGATTGGGGCAGCATGCATTGCAAATAGAATGAAAAAAGTGTTACCATCTCTGATCCATGAGGATCAGTCCGGCTTCATCCGTGGAAGATATCTTGGGGATAACATTAGACTGATATATGATTTGATTGAACATTTAAGTATGACTAAACAGCCTGGTCTGCTAGTCTGCCTTGACTTTGAAAAAGCCTTCGATAGTATTAGCTGGAGTTTCATGCTTGATACTCTACACGTCTTTGGTTTCAGCCCCCTTTTCTGCAAATGGATCACCACCTTTTATACTAATATCAAATCAAGTGTGTCAGTGAATGGCACATTATCAGCATGGTTCCAAATAAGAAGAGGCTGCAGGCAGGGGGACCCCATCTCACCTTATTTATTCATCCTATGCGTAGAAATTCTAGCTATTATGATAAGGAAAAACAAATACATAAAAGGTATAAAAACCCACAACTCTGAAAGTAAAATTGTACAGTATGCAGATGATACAGAACTAACCTTGGAAGATGACAGACTGTCCTTTGAAGAATCTATGCGCACATTAGACATGTTTGGAAAGATATCTGGATTAGTATTAAACACGGAAAAATCAAGTGCAATATAGCTGGGGAGCAAAAGAAATTCACCAGTTAAATTCTTACCACACTTACAGATGCAGTGGAATCCAGAAAAATTTAAAATTCTGGGCCTTTGGTTTACAAATAATTTAAAAGATTGTATAAAATTAAACTACGATAGCAAGCTTGCTGAAATTAGAATGCTGTATAAAATATGGTTAAAGAGACAGTCACCTCCATTAGGGAGAGTAGCAATACTTAAGTCATTAATCTTGTCAAAACTGGTACACCTGTGGCTACTGCTACCCAACCCTCCAGACTATATTATAAATGACTTACAGAAATCCATCTTTAAGTTTGTTTGGAATAGTAAAAATGATAAAATTAACAGAAAAATATCCACTAGAAATATTCATGCTGGGGGCATGGGCATACCTGATGTTAGAATTTATATGAATGCATTAAAACTATCATGGCTGCGGAAAATTAAAAAAACCAACCACAGCTGGAAAAGAAATCTCATGTCAACACATAAAATAATAAATTATTTAGACAAACTAGGCCCTGCAGTATGCCCCTTTATAAATGCAAACAGCTTCTGGACAGATGTATTAAAAGCGTACAGGATTTTTGGAGAGAATATAGTGTGCGAAAAACATGAAGAAATTTTGAAAGAACCTATCTTTTGTAATGACAGAATTAAGATTGAGAATAAGCCAATTCTATATAAGAGATGGGTGGAGAAAGATATATACTTAGTAAAGAGGATGAAAGAGGAAACTTTCTATCATACCAAGCTGTCAAGAATAAATATGATGTTAACATTAACTTCATCTCATTTACTGGTTGCATAAAGGCCATAAAGACATATATAAATTTAAATAGAATAAATAAAACAGATTTATCTTCTTTTACATATGATACAAATAAAACTCTTAGTATAATTCAATCAGTACAGAAAGGCGCAAGACTATATTATGATAAGATGATATCTAACACATGTAGGCCAAGTTGTTGTTTGAAATGGGATGAGAGGGTAAACATAAATGTTGACTGGAATGTTATATTTAAAACAATGGCTAATATAAAAGACATTAAATTAAAATGGCTGCAAATCAGAGTGTTACATAGAATTCTAGGGACAAAAGTAATTTTATTCCACATGGGACTAGAAGATGATGATGTCTGTAGCCTATGCAGAGATGAAAAAGAAAACATTCAGCATATATTTTGGAATTGTGAAAATGTTAAGGATTTTGGGAGAAACTTACAAAAGTGTATATCAGACAAATGTAAAAGTGCTCCAAGAATAACTGTCAGTGAACATCTTGTTCTGTTTGGACGAAGCAATGACTCCGAGACAGATGCTGTACTTGACTTAATATTGCTACTCGCAAAAACATACATATATTCCTGCAGGTTCAAAAAAGCCGCCCCCCAACTAGAACCCTTTATCCGAATATTGAAACAAAGATACAAAATTGAAAAATTTAATGCATGTTTAGAAATAAATGAAGAAAGGTTGGATCAACTCTGGCTACCCTATAAACAACTTGTCATATAAACATATTGATTTATATATACATACACATGACTGTATGATTAGTTAAAACTATGTATGAGCATGTTGGATGACCTGCTTGGCAGATGGATGACTTTTACCTTATGTTTATATGTTTGCCTCATATTGTAAAATATTATATCTTATATGTATCTGTGAAAAAAAAAATGGTAATATGTAAGCCTAGGTGTATTGTTTAAATTTTAAGTTAAGAAAATGGAGTTACATTATTTGTGTATTATTATTTGTGTTATGTAATGTTGTCTTTTTTATGATTAGGCTATTTGAAAGAACTCATATTGACATTGCATGAAATGGGTAAATTGCGTTTGTCCCAGCCCTTTTATAAAGATTCTTAATAATTAAAAAAAAAAATTGTTTGGAGACCAAAAAGTGTTTAAAATTAGAAATGTGTTGTGAAACTGAGCCCATATTTCTAGTGTCGCTAATACCTAGTACAGTGAAATAAGGTTCAACATGCTTGTTATGCCATTTTTTTGCCTGCTACTATATGTGGCCTGAGACTTTACATTTTGTTTGTAACGAGAATCTTTATAGCTGCACTTACAGTTTTTTTTTTCTTTTCTCTTACATGAGCATATTGTTAGATGCTAATGGAGTTCATGTCTATTGCACAAAACTTGCAAATTTATTCGTTGTCATATTTTTAGAATGATTGTAAAGTTGAATAAGCAGATATACAAAGTTTGCCTTCGTTAAAAAAAAAAAAAAAAAAAAGGCTGGAAATATTCCTGAATAACCCAAACTTTTATTTTATCCATTGGTTAGTTAAAAAGTAATTTTTTTCACCTTCTCTTATATTATGTTGATTTCTTTGTTTTTATAGAAAGGCATAATAAAATGTGTAAAAAAAAAAAAAAAAATGCCTTGTCTAAGACAGTTTCATCAGTTCCCTGTTTCCAAGCTGAATAAAAGTTTGAGTCACATGTTTAGCGACATCGTTGTGTTTGTTTAAGTAAAACAAGACTAGTGCACGTGCTATTCACGCCCCATTCTGTAAGCAGTGGCAGGTGTAACTGGAGATGGATTAGAAGAATGTCTCTATTACATAATGTATGATGTTGTCATTACATTTTTGCGGCATTCATTACATAAGACTTCTGTTACTTTTGCTACATTCAATAATAATAATAAAAAGAAATGAAGATTTTTATAGCGCATATTCACACTCATAGAGAGCATGCTGTCAGTGACTGAAATGTTGTCAAACCACAGTCTATGTCCCTGTATGACCAGTGGTCACCTGTTTTGTTCGCACCACTGTACTGAATTAAAAACAAAAGCTTCAACTGCATGATTAACAGTATCACTCTGTTTCACAGATCGACAGACCGACAGGCGGACAGACAGGGTAGCATTTGTCGCATGGTCGGTTTAAATACAAATGAGATGGAATAACAATTAAAAGAACGATTACTCCTAATATTCCTCATAATGTCTCTTTCTCTCTCTCTATCACACACACACACACACACACACACACACACACACACACACACACACACACACACTCTGTCGTTCAGCTGTCCTCGTGGTTTCTTTACCCTAACGCACGCACATTTCACAAATCTTGGATTACTTCTTCAGTTTCTCGTTAATGATTGTCTATATTTTGTTAATAGTTGTTTTTATTTCGTTCTCTTTTCCTTATTATTGCAGTGTGTTTTTATTTGCTATTATGATGATGGTTTAAATGTACTAGCTTGTATTTAAATAAACTCACACTGCATTCTATAAATCTACAGACAGTAAGTATCAGACTTATGTTTTATTAGAACCAGTCGCAAGCTGTCACACCCATTAAGTTGCTATAATTAGAAACAAGATGAATGAGACTTCAGCTACGTGGTGTTGATGAGACTGTAAGTAAGAATGTCCTGGACATTGCAGAGTGACCACAGATCATCTGGGAAACAGCTCAGCCTCCGATACATGCGGGAACCCATGGATTCACACACCAGCCGCCTTCTTTATTGATGAGATCATCTTGAGCGACCTCATTAGCTTCACCGGCATCTTGTTCAGCAGCCGCAACGACACTAGCCTCGCTCTTTGAAACATCTGTAACATACACAAAATCTTCTTTATTAGGATTTTCTAGATGAATGAAACAATTTCAATACAGTCTCTTACTATATTTTTCGATCTCTTGATTTATTAGTCTTTATCCTCTTCTTATTCTAATTTGTTTCTCTCACTCCACTTTTCTCTTTACTTACTCACAGCTTATTTTGTTCTTCTTACTGAACCTTCCTTCTTGCCCTCTTGCAACTATGTGCATCATGTATCATAGACAAGTAGCTTTGGGATGGGTTTAATAATTAGTTGATTTCATTAATAGCAATTTACAACGAGAGTTTGCACTACTGTGATAAAGGAAATCCTTTAACAAAAAATTATCTTAGCCACAGCGTGTGCTGCAGACGAGACGGGAGCCGATGATGTGACTTGGTTGGTGTCACACCTCTTACAGCCTCGCTACTGGACAGCCCAGTATTTCATAGCAAACAGTGGAAAGACTTTAGAAAACAACTCTCTGTCCCTATACACCCACTGCTATATGATGTTTAAAAGGTGCACTCACGCCCAAGGGAGCAGATGACGAGGACGAGGAAGACAAGACCAACACGTCGAGCGGCCATCGTGTGTACAGCTGCAAGTACCAAGACACAGTAAGCGGTGTATACACAGTACAGCTGAGCACGCTGACAATAAGGCTAGGTGTATGCAAGCTTTCATGTCTACATAAAATATGTCCATCTTCCTCTCAATTTATAAGACTCACTCACTCACTCACTCACTCACTCACTCACTCACTCACTCACTCACTCACTCACTCACTCACCAAAAATACTCAGAAAAAATAGTATTTTATATGGTGTGGCTGAGACTAATGATGAATCATATATTCTATACACATCTCTGAACAAAGTTAATCCACTGGCTTTTGCTGCCATTATCTTTAACATTTCCTTCATGAACTAACTCCATCTGAGTGTCGAAAAGAACATTCAGCAACAGCACAAATGTGTCCTGGTCAGTTTTCTTTTACCGAGGATTGCATCTTTTCTCTTCGATTTCAGAGAGGTATATATTAAGTTTAGATTTGGAATATCGATCATTAAAGTGCACCAAAATGGAAATAAAAAGGATTTATCTCCTAGCCAGTTATTTTCCCTCTATCCAAGCATGAAATCGAAGATGAAGTTCACGTGTTGTTTGATTGTACTGCCCATGACAGTTGTTGATAGAAAGTTAATTAATGTGTTACAATGTACAAGATATGTACATATGCTCAGAGCAGAGATGGAATCACGCCAATCGTTGGAGATAACTCTGAAGACCCAAACATCTTTCTAGGTATTTCTGTCAAGTATTCCAAACCAGAAATAAAACGTGATCAATAATATACATCAGAGGGTTTGAAATGAAAAGAAAAGACGAACTCACGTCAGTTTAAAGCGGTTTCAGAAGCAGAGCTGTCTCGATCTTCGGCAGGAGGAGAGCATCAAGCCTTGTGTGCCTGAACGGATAGTTACCTCCTCTGCTTATATACCTGTTTCACGTCTGTACACGTGTAGCCGCTTTCGATACCACGATTTATTTAATGTCGCATGAAGAAGGATTATCTTCACATACATTTGTATTTTACTCCGACACAATGATTCACCAACTGACTGTAAGCCATGTCACTGCTAAGCGATTCATCTGTCAGTGGGTTGATGTAAATATAAAATCTTCTTCGCTTTCCCTCTGTGACGTACGACCCACGACCATCAGTAAGTCTTTTTCTTTGGAAGTTTTATCCGATTAGTTTTCTGAAAAGGGGAACTCACGTGTCCCTTGATACCGCTGAGGGTTTTATCTTTACTTTTTGTGCCTCTCCTTTCTCTGTCTCTGAAGCACACACACACACACACACACACACACACACACACACACACACACACACACACACAGTGAGATATTTTTCTCACTCTATCTCTCGATTAATGTAGTATGGTGATCTTAAGATTTATCTGTTGAAGCGTCAGTAAAAAAAATGAGCAGAAGGGAACAGAGTGTTTTGGTAACCTTGTAACTGGCTCGGTGATTTCTTATGTACATTGGAGTAAAAATATAGCAATATTTTAATAGTGAAGGGTGGGTACTGAAATCCTGAAAAAGTTGGGTAAGGTAGCGAGGGAGAGAAGATGGGCACAGCCCTAACAAACTATGACGAGGAAATAAGTGATGGCTTTTTCACCTCAATCCCCAACAACAGTCAACAACAAGGTCAGAGGTTACTGTCTAAAGCTCTTCTCGCCTGTGTGCGTTCGTTGAGGGGGGGGGGTGTGTGTCACGTATGAGGTCTTGGGAAAAAATGGAGAGTTAAATAAATTGCCCAAACAGTACAATTCAAGAAAACTTACATTACCACTGGATTTGAGGTTTTTAAATACCCTGATTGCACCATCTGTAGTCAATAAAAGTTATTGTATCTTCGTAGTTTGGCCGGTATCTTGTAAGGTAGGTTGGCTGGTAGGTTGTTAAGTGGTGTTATTCTCTTTCTCATTCTCCATCTACTTTCCGCACAGATAAATAGCGACACAATCTACTGAGGACGTACATCAGGTCGGTGCCAAAAAATAAATGTTGTTACAAAACTATATTGGTGTTATGTGACTGTAATGTTGATGACAGTGAGCTTCATCTGTGCAGCTTGTGACAACCTGACCCATGACCCCGTCTCTTCTGAGTTCTTGGTTAACGGTGGCCGTTAAAACAGTTTTTCTTACCAAATCCCGTGATTCTAGTCAGTTGCCTCCCTTTTTGTGACGCCTCTTCTTTCCTTTTGTTTCACTTTGACTTCCTTCATTCCTAAATTCCTTTCACCCATTTTCCTATTCGCCTATCTTGCATTAATGTCTATCTTTTTCACATTTATACACACATATTATCCATCTCTCTCTATATATATATATATATGTGCAATGATTTGTTATCAGCAATGCGGCAGCACGTAAGATTTGTTATACCCGTTTACTTAAAATGTTGACCTGTGGTATAAAAGGAAATATAGGCCCCTTCTTTAGACAACTAGTCGGATGAACATTTCAAATAAAAGGACCAGGTGATATTTGTGGATCACAGAAAGAAAGCAAAGGACGTAAGTCTATATCTACATCAGTTAAAGCGACTGACAGATCGAGAAATCTCTTACCAGTGACATGGCTTACAGTAAGCTGGTGAGTAAGCAGATAGGTCTAAAGAACACCATAGTACATCAATCGGAAGATAAGAGTAAGAAGAATATCTGAATGTGTGTGTGTGTGTTTGTTTGTTAGCGTGTGTGTGTGTGGGGGGGATGTCACAGAGAAGGAGAGAGAGAAAGAGAGAGAGAGAGAAGGGAGCGGGACAAAAAGTAAAGATAAAACCTTCAGCGGTATCAAGGGGCTCATAAGTCCCCTTTTCATACAACTAATCGGATAAAACTTTCAAAGAAAAGGACTTGCTAAAGGTCGTGGGTCGTGGGTCGTATGTCATAGAAAGAAAGCGAAGGACATCAGGAAATGGCCGCTTCTACATCTACATCAACCCACTGACAGATGAATCGCTTCTCAGTGACATGGCTTACAGTCAGCTGCTGAATCATTGTGTCGGAGTAAAATACAAATGTATGGAGTGTGTGAAGATAATCGTTCTTCATGCGACATTAAATAAATCGCGGTATTGAAAGCGGCTACACGTGTACAGAAGTGAAACACGTATATAAGCAGGGGAGGCAAAATATTCGTTCAGGCACACAAGGCTTGATTCTCTCCTCCTGCCCGAGAACCAGACAGCTCTGCTTCAGAAACCGCTTTGCACTGATGTGAGTTTTTCTTTGATTTTCATTAATACCCTCTCATACATATTAGTGTTCAAGTTTTGTTTCCGGTTTAAAATACTTAATACAAATTAGAAAGATGTTTGGTTCTTCAGAGTTATCTCCAAGGATTCCAGTGATTCACCCTATGCTCTGACCATATGATCTTGTACATTTTAACACATTAACTTTCTATCAACAACTATCATATGCAGCACAATCAAACAACAAGTGCAATTTATCTTTAATCTCATGCTTGCCTCGAGGGCAAATTAACTGACTAGGAGATATAAATCCTTTTCCTTGCCATTTGGTGCACTTTGATGAGCGATATTCCAAACCTAAAGTTAATACAAACCTCTCTGAAGTAACATATTATTAATATATTTTCACGTCTCCTCGGCTTCACATAGCTCTTTAAACTCGAATACATTTTAAATTGTTTTCTTGGGCAAATGTCATTGTGCCAATCTTGCTAGAAACAATCTCGAGGTCTTGCAAGGACCACATATATCCTATAATAGTCTGCGCCTGGCTTCTGAGGTTCACTATGGCGCTTTCTATTAAACTATGTGTGCATGCACTGTCAGAATCCTGCCACGTTCGTTCACGAGTGCATCTGCTTAAGATGTTGATGACAAGGCTACAGTATGATTCATCACCATATAAAATGCTATTTTTTCTGAGTATTTTTGGTGAGTAAATGAGTGAGTGTCTGAGTCTGCCAAATTGAGAGGAAGATGGACATATTTTATGTAGACATAAAAGCTTGCATACATCTAGCCTTATTGTCAGCGTGCTCAGCTGTACTGTGTGTACACCGCTTACTGTGTCTTGGTACTTGCAGCTGTACACACGATGGCCGCTCGACGTGTTGGTCTTGTCTTTCTCGTCCTCGTCATCTGCTCCCTTGGGCGTGAGTGCACCTTTTAAACATCATACAGCAGTGGGTGTATAGGGACAGAGAGTTGTTTTCTAAAGTCTTTTCCCTGTTTGCTATGAAAAAAGTGGGCTGTCCAGTAGCGAGGCTGTAAGAGGTGTGACACCAACCAAGTCACATCATCGGCTCCCATGTTGTCTGCAGCACACGTTGTGGCTGATACTTTTTTCAAAGGGGTTGCCTTTATCTTAACAGTAGTGCAAAATATCATTGTAATTAGCTATTAATTAAAGCCGCTAATTATTAAACCCATACTAAACCTACTTGTCTATGATACAGAATATACATAGTTGCAAGAGGTCGAGAAAGCAGGATCAGTAAGAAGAACAAAAAAAGCTGTGACAAGTGAAGAGAAAGAAGAAGTGAGGGAAAAAATTACAAGTTGAAAAGGATAACGACTAAGAAATCAAAGGATTGATAAATAAAGAGAGAGAATGTCTTGAAATTTTTCACTTATTCACGAAATAGTCACACAGTAGCTGTTGTGTCTGTTACAGATGTTTCAAAGAGCGAGGCTAGTGTCGTGGCGGCTGCTGAACAAGATGCCGGTGAAGCTAATGAGGTCGCTCAAGATGATCTCATCAATAAAGAAGGCGGCTGGTGTGTGAATCAATGGGTTCCCGCATGTATCGGAGGCTGAGCTGTTTCCCAGATGATCTATGGTCACTCTACAATGTCCAGGACATTCTTACTCATCAACACCACGTAGCTGAAGTCGCATTCATCTTGTTTCTAATTATAGCAACTTAATGGGTGTGACATCTTGCGACTGGTACTAATAAAACATGAGTCTCATACTTACTGTCTGTAGACTTTTAGAATGAAGTATGAGTTGAAAAAAATACAAGCTATAAGATTTAAAACAACAGATTAGCAAGTAAAAACACACTGAAAATGATAAATAAAAAAAAAAACGAAATTAAAAGCAGCCGATAAAGAAATATAGACAATCATGAACGAAAATTTAAGAAGTAATCGAAGATCTGTGAAATGTGTGTTAGGATAAAGAAACCACGATGACAGCTGAACGACAGTGTGTGTGTGTGTGTGTGTGTGTGTGTGTGTGTGTGTGTGTGTGTGTGTGTGTGTGTGGTTCTGTGTGTGTGGTTCTGTGTGTGTGGTTCTGTGTGTGTAAGAGAGAGAGAGAGAGATTATGAGGCATGTTAGGATTACTCGTTCTTTTACTTGTTATTCCATCTCATTTATATTTAAACTGACCATGCGACAAGGTCGACTCTGTCTGTCCGTCTGTCTGTCTGTCTGTCTGTCGATGCGTGAAACAGGGCGATGCTGTTGAGCATGCAGTTGAAGCTTTGTGTTTAATTCAGTACAGTGGTGCGAACAAAACAGATGACCACTGGTCATACACGGACATCAACAGCTGGAGATGTAAGGTGAAACACTTATCGGAGCTCAACCACAGTGCACACACTTCTAAGTTAGCAGCCATGTTGATACTAACAGACCATTTCAGTCACTGTGTGTAAGGTTTTATTTATGATGACAGACAGACGGAAGTTACGTCAGAAAGTAAGATGGGTGCATGCATTGACGGTTTTTGCAAAACTGATTTAGTGAAAGCAAACTGTCGCACGTCACCATACCAACCAAGATCCAGTACTTATTGTATCCAGTAATATGTACCCGAAAGTCATTTATTTTACACATCAAAAATAAATCATCAAATAAATTATCATTCTCCTCTTCTAATTATTTTTTTTTCTCTCACACTTTCCTTCTCTTCACTTCTTACTGATCCTGCGTTCTCGCCCTCTTGAGATATTGCACTACTGTGATGAAGGCAACCCCTTTGACAAAAAATTATCTTAGCCACAACGTGTGCCGCAGACGAGATGGGAGCCGATGATGTGACTTGGTTGGTGTTACACCTCTTACATAGTCAGCCTCATCGAAGAAAGGATGAGCGATGCAACATTTATTCAAGAAGAGAAAATAATATTTTATATGAGTCATACTGTAGCCCTCTCATCATCTGAAGCAGAAGCACTCGTGAACGCACGTGGCAGGATTTACGAACAGTCTCATAGCACGTAGCTGAAGTCGCAATCTTCACACTTCTTGTAATTAGTGTCACGTGCTGCTCACGAGGCTATTCATTTGTACCGTACGGCTGACGAAGTGGATCAAAACTAGTATTTAACATCTGGTCTTGAAGGATGTCATGAGAAGACAGCTGTCTAGTCTGTGGACAGACTTCATTGACTAGAGTACAGTGTCATGTGACCGACACACGTTTGAACATCAATAAAACACTGTGTGTAGAGTACTTTCTACAATCCTCTCTTTGCAAAAGTATTGTCGTAAAATTTGGCATTATTCAGTGTTAGTACGTGCGTGCGTGTGTGTATATGTGCAAGGGGGAGTGAATATATATATATGTATATATACATGATCAACCCGTAATATGTTGAAGGTAAAGTTGGGCTCGGGTATTGTACCTTATGTAGGCAATAAAGATTGATTTAACGAAGACATCAATACAGAGGGGTGTTACCGTTGTTCAATCAGATCATTTACAGCGGTTTTATGTTATCAACAAAATGACAACATCTTCTGAATGTACACAGCTTGAAAAAATGGCAAGGCTTGTATCAGCACTGTTGTGAATCGCTCAGTCCATATTTGCATCTTGATAATATCCTCAGAACAATATCAAGAACACATACCGCTGACTAGCACCAATCTACATACTATAAAGACATTATCTTTCACTAAATGTGCTCAGGAACTTAACTAAGTCAAGTCTCAAAGACAACATAGTGAGAAGACCAGAAACAAAAGTTCTTTGTTAGTGAAGCAATAATACATCGCTTTCAAATACTGTCATCTTTTTAACCCATCGAAAACACTTGTCGCTAGGTTACGAAGTGATAAAAAGTTTGGATTTGATAAATATTTTGATGTTTGCTTTCTTTTGACAAATTGTGAGCTCTGTAGATCACTACACACGGCGTACTTTACTTTTTTGCGTCTTCAACATCACTCAGTGGAACCGTGTAATCATTCCAATATTTTTATTGATAATTAGATCACTTTTGGGGGTAGAGGTGAGGGCGCGATGTTTGTTTTTCGCCCTGGTAACTAGTAGCATGAGAAGGATAACTTGTTCTCTACACCCAGCCATTGCTGATTACATACATGAGTGTCATGATTTTTATAACATAATGCTCACGGTCACCTGATTGTAAAGGTGAATATTATTCAAGGTTTATCAAGAGGTGGAGTATCAGTGAAGAATAGAAGAGAAACAGTGCTACTATCGTTATTAAGGTCTCTGGAAGTGAGTTTAACATCCGGGTAACAATGGGCAGCTTGAAGGAAGTCAGCGGCACAATGGTGGAGGTTGAAAGTGATGACAAACAATAGTTGATGTTGGAAGAGATGAGTCCACATTGAGAAACGGTCTTCTATAGTTCTCATGATCAAAAAGGTTAGAAATCTTGTAAAGTGGTTTAGGAGAGGGAGAGTAAATCGACGTTTATTCCCAAACAGTGGAACTAAGCATCCGTTCAGACAGTAATGTACAACATGAAAGGCAACTGCTCTGCACAACGATGGTATCTCAGGCCTGCTTGTTAGGGAAAGGGGGTCGTCGCCCCTGATGGTTTTACTCAGCAGGGTTTGTCGCCCTTGTGTGTGTATACGTTTGAAGAACAATGTTTTTATTTTTAGCAGAAGTTAGTTCCCTTTATGTAGTGAAAGCAGATGAATGTGAGTATGGTTCAGTGGACGACTGAGTAAAGTATTCACTGATGCCCTGCAAGCCAGTTGAGCTGAGCTAATTGATTCCCCTACCTAACGTCCTAGTGTAAGGACGTAGGAGACTTGATGGTGTGAAAGCGAGTGGGGACTTTGCCTAATTCCTTGCCTAGCCAAGGTATGGGATGTTTTTTGTTTATTAATCTTTATAATAACCTTTTTCTTTAATGCTTGGTCAGGAGAGAATGACGAGCGTTTAAGCGATTTGATGGTTCTAAGAAATAAGTACTATTGTTGTGAAGGTAGAATATAATGTGACAATGCAGTGGTCTGAGTATTCATGAAAGCATAAGTATTTTCAGGAATTAGTGTAGGGAGTCGAGAAGACTGGGTGAAGATTGTCGTCAGTGAGCCGAGGGCCCTACGACCCGCAGTAAATTATCGTCAGAGAACTGTGTGCCCTACGATCTGGAATATAATATCGTCTGTGAGCTGTGCCCTACGATCTGGAATATTATATCGTCTGTGAGCTGTGTGCCCTACGATCTCGAATATAATATCGTCTGTGAGCTGTGTGCCATACTATCAGGAGTTTAATGTTGTCTGTGAGCTGAGTGCCCTACGACTGGAAGTACTGCTATCACATAGCTGTGTGCCTGACCCCAGGGAGAACTATCCTCGGAGTGCGGATTATGCCCGTCAACCGGAGCAAGGGAGATAATTCTATATGTGTGTTAGTGATGGAGTGAATGCACAATGGACCACGAACAGTAAGTTTGGTCTTTTCATATTGGACATAAGACTTTCGTTGCAGGACGCGTTGTATATATGTCTCCTTCGGTTTGGGAACTGATGAATTGGAACATTAGAGGAGAGTTGGTTTGGTAGCAGTAAGAGTTGGTTGTGATGGTACGATCTATAGATGGGAACTGTGTCTTGATTCATGCTCGTTCATTGATATATTGACTTATGTTTATTAATTTATAGATTGATTACTGGTGCATCTTGATCCCTATATAAGATAGTTAGACACCCCGCCTGAATTACACAGCTCGAGAAAGCCATGTGCAGAAGTTTGTTTTGTGTTGATTGAAAGAACACGTGAAGCGCGCCGTGTAGTCTGTGTGTGTGTGTGGTGTAACCGGTCTACACGGGGAGGTGCGTTTCTTAACACTGCTATGTTCAATATTCTGACAGCCTAGTGGTCCCTTACACCTACTGACCTGCAAATACACGTGCTTATTTAATAGCATCTGTGTGTGTGTGTGTGCGCGCGTGTGTGTATGTGTATGTGGGCAAGCGTGCAAGAGAGATAGAGTGTGTGCGTGTGTTTGTTTGTTTGTGTGTGTGTGTGTGTGTGTGAGTGTTATACAGGTGACAGTATAGGAGGTTGTGACACTCAGTGTTTCTCCGCATGACGAGAACAATGACAAGTTTGCTAGTTGCTGTGTCGAGGTGTTGCACGGCGCCTGGTGGTGTGACTGATGTCGTCTCTCATCTCAAC
Source organism: Marisa cornuarietis (assembly GCA_004794655.1). Taxonomy (NCBI): domain Eukaryota; kingdom Metazoa; phylum Mollusca; class Gastropoda; order Architaenioglossa; family Ampullariidae; genus Marisa; species Marisa cornuarietis. Next base: position 1,692,649 of record SMMW01000542.1, on the reverse strand, counting down.
GCCCTCTGTGGGTCCACAGCTGCTGAGGCCTTGGAGCTCATAATACAGGCTCAGCGAAATGAAATTGAAACCACCGTAACTTGATGCTGTCCCAACAAACTCTGTCGTCTGCTGTACGTTTACTAACGATGATATCGACGACAAGGCATCAAACTATAAAACAGGTTAACATGGACATGAACAGTGTGTTAGTGTTTCCCATGCATTAACAATAAAATATTTGATTATTATTCAAACCACTTGTTTTGTTTAATAATAAATAGACAAACTGCGGTCATTTAGAAAGCCTGTCTGAATAGTAGACATCGCTACCCGACTGACTATAAAAAGACACTACTACACACTCATCGTCTGACCACAATACGAACTTATGCTTGTGAGCCTGAATGACTGAATATAGATCATTTCTATATGTTTGTATGTTTGGGTGACTGAATATAAAGCGTTGCTTTATGTTTGACTGTGTGGATGGCTGAGTATATAACTTTGCCTAATGATTAAATATATGGATCACTTACTGGCACAATCAGCTTTGACAATTTACAACAGCGATGCACCTTTATACACCAAACATGTTAAACATTATAGTAAGCCCGCATGTCTTGATCAAGAATTTCACACAACAATCAATGTCAAAGAAAAATGGCCAGGTCTAATATTGAAAACATAGAAACTATGTCATGGCAATGAAACGATACAAGATTAAAAAAAACTACTTTAGCAAATCTGTCGATTGCAAAAATATTACCAAATAAATCTAGAGAACCATTAATCGCCTCACAAACAAATTTCAAAACCCCAGACCTACGATCCCTATTCCTTCTAAAGCACTGAGATGTCACTTAGCGGCAGTCGTGAGCAGTTATTTCAAATGATAAATCAAAAGAAAAAACCTAGGAAACCTACAAGATTTCTGCAGCAAAAAGAATATTTACACACTCTACACATTCCTTCAGTGAGTGTCTCAGATGTGTATAAAGCACCTACTCAGCTAAAGCCATTCAGCATCAGAGGGCCTGACAACGATGACAAAAAATATTAAGGCTCTCTGCACCACCCACATCAGAAACGTTGACCAACCAGTACAACCTGTGTATTATATTATCCCACTTGCCTACTCTTCTATAACAAGCCATAGCCATCCCACTTTATAAAATAGGCGATGTAGATAACCATACTAAATATCGACCAATCCCCATTCCCTCATCCGTCTCCAAGCAGGCTCTCTATGAGTGTGAATATGCGCTATAAAAATATTCATTATTATTATTATCTGAGTCCTTCGGGAAGCACATTCAAACTCATCTCAAGTCACACCGATCAACCTGAATGTAGACCTCATTACTCCTGCCACACAGCACTAACATCTGAACAATGGCTAAGCAATATAAATGATCATCAAATACTTCAGCCCTCTTCGTAGACTTTGTTAAAATCTTTGATGTAATTGATCATAATCTCCTCTATACAAGCTAAGTAACTGCTCCATTTAAGTCTTTCATTCCTTTCTTTCAAATAGAACACAAAGATTTGTGGTTAGAAACGAACTGTCGGATCCCTTTGAGGTAAATTTTGGTGTTCCACAAGGCTCAGTCTGTGGTCCTATTCTGTTTTCTACTTATATTCATGATCTTACCCCAATCTTGCAAATTGTTGCTAATTACATTACAATACCTATATGTCACAAACAAACTGAGCCACTTTGATCCTTTCCAGAATAGAATGATGATGAACTTTAGTCCCGGACTGATCTAAACCTCGGTTCTCATGGGCGCCACGTTCACCCTATTACAGCCCTCGCTCGATATTCTCTTTGTTGTATGAGAATTAACATCGTCTCTTCTATCGTTCATCAGTTGTAATCTGATATTTTGTCGCCTGAATGATTTCTGTCGATCGCTTAAACACAAAAAACTGAGAGTATAAACCATTGTCCAGAACAGCCTCGCGATACAATGGCACTAAAACCCCCAATCAAAACACGGGCGAGAACACGTGGCGACACGGGAGGCGGAGTGAAGACAAGTTGACATCTCGCATTGCAGGGTCGTTCAATGATTTAAGATACCATCAAGTCAAGATAACAAAGATGACGAAATGTTACCGCAAAACACGGATCAAAAGTATTTTACAGACCACATCGATATTCACGTGGCCGCTATTATCCGCTCTTTCTGTTAATCCTCTTGTTTCTCTATCTTGCTAACAACAGGTGTTACTCGAATGGTGGGCTTGCAAAGAACGTTCCCCTGTTACATACGACTAATCCTATCATCAACAATCATCCATTAATGAAAGAATATTTAAGCGGCTGGTTCGCGAAGACAGCAGATCCAGGGAGGTCAGAGCCAGAGAAGAAATCAGTGCAACGTTTACCTGCTGGTGAGTATGGTAACTAGACAAGTTTTAGAAGCTAAAAAATATAACTGGTTATTTCATCATAATAAAGTCAGAGAACGGTTCTGTAATTTCTTCTAAATAAAAAACAGCAGTTATTTCATTTTCATTTATGTTTTCTTCTTGCTTGTGTGTGTATTGACTAAGACATCAGCTTTCTTTGGAGCAGCTGCGTTACACTCGCTACGATTTCTAAAGATGTGACTAGGAGAATGCGCATGTTAGCAAATAACATATTTGAACATCATGGCTCAGTCTTTCATAAAATCCAGAATCTCCTTGTCCCGTCTGTTTTCAAGAATGGCGTTGTCGCCCCGCTACTAAAGAGATACAGTCTTGACCCCAACAAGCTCGAGAATAATTACTCATCTTAACATTATTCTCCACATCCCGATAATTGGAAAAAAATATTCTTGTATTAATTTGTTATTTTGGGGCAATCCACCAGCTTCTGGAACATTCTTATTGAGATCTTTAACGTCTTAGGCAACAAGGATTGTCAAACGTATTTTATCAGAAGACGTTCTTCCTCCTTTGAATAAACCTACTTCTTAAGCACTCCACGGTTTCTTCATATACATTTATTGCACAAATACTGCAACATACCCCATTCGTATTTTCTCTTTAAAGTAATTGCATAAGCTTTACTGATTGTAACTTTTGATAAAATGGATCAGATAGTTGACTCTCTTTGGCATCTGCGACATCGCACTAGCCTGGTCTGATCCCTGTGCCACTGAGACTAAGTTTGTTAATGTTGATCTGTCACGTGACTCCACCTAGAGATGTTTCCCAAAGCTGTGTTCTTTGGCTAATTTTTAGTCATTATGCACACAAAACTAATTTCACCTGCATGTAAAATTACTGTCTTTTGTATAGAAGTGGATGGCGTATAGAAATGTGATACTAAATGATGATAATAACAGAAAATCTCTTTTTATCACGAAACAACTAAATGGACACACAGACTATCCGACTCCCCCAAAAAAACCATCAATGGTGGCAAAGTCAACTTTCTCTTTGCACCGTCTGTCATGAATCTTGGCTTCATAAAGTGATTATTCCTGTCTTTTTCTTCTCTGAGTGCCCTGCATAAGTCCTTCTTTAACTTGAGAGAGAACATGTACACGACTCGGGCCATTGGCAGGGAGAGGATGATACTATTTCTCTCTTTTGGTCTCTGCGCAGGATGCTCACAGTCATTATCCGTTCTCATTTTGGGCAGTTATCTTGATTGTTTTTTTCGTAATCTGCTTCCCTATATCTAAACCAGAAGTCTTTCCTCGTCCTCTGGATAATACACACATTCTACTCCTGTCACCAAAACAATCTGTTCACCGGTATTTAGTTATGGTGTAGCAAGGCCACAAAACTCATTTGTTTATATTGTCACTCACCCACTATTCAGTCGCTGTATTTTAAACAAGTATTAAGGCTAATCTTTAAAGTGAGGCCTATATCCAAAACCCACTTAATTTTAATAACCCTCATTTTCTCTCTTCTTTACAATCTCTTGAATAACATGTCTTTCCATTAAACCTTTGTTGATTACATTTCCTTGCTACTTTTTGTCACTGTGTGTTTTGTACCTCATTATTTTGTTTCTGCAAGTCCTACACATTAACCTATGTTTGTGTTAGCGGTCAGAACAAGCTTCTTTATATATTTAGGACTAATTTTTAATTACTAGTAGTACCTTTTGTACTCGTTTCTGCTAATAGAACACAGAAATATTATACGATAAAGACTCATGAAATTTGCACTTCACGTGGTTACAGGTGTTTATCAAGTGGAGACTATGCTACGATTCGTCTTTTTTCTTCTGTCTTTTTGTCTTCTGACACAGAATGCAGAGAGGTATGAGGCGGTTGCTCTTATTGCCTTTTGGCACACAATATACACAAAACATTTAAAGATCTGTTTGAAGTAACTAGTAACAAGTTCAAAAGACATGTCCTTTTGCCTGTCGTCATGCGTAGATAACTGTTTAGAGAAGACTTCTGACTGTTTTAGTGACATCTGTCTCTATTGTCTATAGGTGCATAGAATGCATACAGTTTCCAGCGACGTGTCGGATGAGGATCAATCAGCTAACATCGAATAACATATTGCAATTGCAGTAGACTGCTATATTAGAGTTTATTTATTTATTTATTTATTTACTCAGTTCCCCTTGACTGACACTGACCGTAGGGGATGAGGGTGGGGTGTGGATGAGAAAGCACATGGACAGACGTGGCAGCTGACAAGGCCCGACTATCTCGTCTGTTTTGGTCGAGTAGTTGGCAGGTCAACTGCTTTATGTTAGGAAACCAGTTCTTCTCACCGCGACTTCGACCAACTCAGTAGTAGGCAGGAAGCTGACGGATATGGAAAGAGAGAGAGAGAGTTCCATCGTTTCACTTCTCAGTAAATAAAAATCCTGTGACCATATGTTGTTGTTCTGGTGACATGAACAGTTAGGATACGGTCATCAGAGGAAGATGTCTGGTCGGGATGTAAGGGGAGAGAAGTTCAGAAAAATAATCAGGACAGGATCCTGCAAAGAAATTAAAACACAGCACAGACAGTTTGTACTGAATGCGAGAACGGATGGGTAGCCAGTGTAGAAAACGAAAGAGAGGAGTGACATGGTCCCGTTTCGTGGCTCTAAGCACCAGACGTGCAGCGGAGTTCTGTACTCTCTGGAGTCTCTCAATGAGGGATGAGGGGCAGCCTGCCAGCAAGGAGTTGCAGTAGTCAAGTCGAGAAAGAACAAACACACAGACGAGAGTGTTGGTAGCGCGTGTAGAGAGAAAATGACGGATGGCACTGATGTTACGGAGCTCATAATAGGCAGACTGACAGACAGCTGTTACATGTTTATCATAATAAACAGACTGACAGACATCTGTAACTTGTCTATCGTCATAGGTAGATCGAATGGTGTAACTTGTTTATTTAAGAGTTCATAGTCCATAGAAAAAATTCCATTTTGTAAGAAATAATAGGGTATATGCTTCAAAGTAATCGATCATTTAAAAGTTCGATATGAATAATGTTAAGCGATAACATTAAATTATTGATAATTTTCAACAGCGGAAAGTCTGGACACCCTGGCCAGCCAAAGGACTGGAGCAACACACACTGTGTGACAGATGATGACTGTGGTCAGACAAACGCTTTGTGCTACATGGACAAGTGTCTCTGTCGACCGGGATTTTTCTTCTCAACAACTAATTATACTTGTACTGACAGTGAGTGGAAAATGGCAACTACAAGGAAGTAGACTGTCTTTTATGCTCGTAAAAGTTAGCAATGGAAGAAATATTGGATGATTTTCTCCTTAAAGGAAAACCATGAAGCCACATTTAGCCAAAACGAAGAAAGCACACAAGAAAACACGCGGGAATAAGAGCCGTAAGGAAATTAATGATTTAAGTGTGAGTCTTGTTTTAAAAACATCAAAAGGTAGAACTATTAGTTTTAACATAAAATGTTCTGTACATGTTTGCTGACCAAAGTTGTTTATATTAGCATGCAGCATGTCTGAGCTGGACAACACCTTCATGAAGTATCCAGACAGCGGTCTAAAGGGACATAATCTTGAGGTCAGGGACAGACTCTATTTGGAAGACTGCAAGAACCTGTGTCTGAGTACAAAACATTGCCTCACCTTTGATTTCAGAGGTTTGTTCGAAAACTCCTTTAAACAAAGACTAAAGCAATCTTGTAGGTAAAAGGTTACTGTTCAGTTAAGAACTGCTACATGCCTACAGTTTGTTTCATGTTTTGTGTGTGTATATGTGTGTGTGTGTGTGCGTGCGTGAGAGAGTGTGTGTATCTATCTATATATATTTAAATATGTGTGTGCGTGCGTGAGAGAGTGTATATGTATATATATATGTGCGCGTGCGTGAGAGTGAGTGTGTGTATGTGTGTGTATCTATATATATATATATGAGCGCGTGCGTGAGAGAGAAAGTATGTGTGTGCGTGAGAGAGTGTGTGTGAGAGAGGTCCTTTTAACTGCCGAAATGCAAGTATGCCACCTGACAACTTGTTCTATTGTTTATCGTATTCTGATACTTCTTGCATACAGTTGTTCCGACATGAGCATTTAATGAAAAGTGCTTTGTCTAAAGAAGAAACAATTGCCCTGTAAAATATTTCACTCAAATCCAATGATTTATAAATATTTGTAGCTTGGATGGTGGTTATCTTCTCAGGACTATCTCTAACGTTTCAAGAAATGTTAAGATAATTCAATTTCAATCTTTTTCGTTCAAAATATTTGTATCATATTCAGTTATGTTTCTCTTTCTACCTCCCATGCCAGCCGTAGGAGGGCGCTGTGTGCTTCATGATGTCACCTCGCGCCAGTTTCCCTCAGGGTGGTATCCTAAGACGGTTAAAGGCTGGACCCACTACCAGAGAACCTGCCAAAAAGATTTCACCTCATATCGTGAGTGGTACAACACATCGTGTAACAACAACATGGACTGTACTGACCCATACAGCCAATGTATGTCAGGCAGGTGTCTGTGTCCTTTAGGAACAGTCTTCATTGAAAACATCATTACGTGTCGAGTTGCAGGTAAGTCAGAAGACACTGAACTATATTAGTATTATGATTCGTACTCATGCTTTTCCCAAAAAGGCGTCAACAATTAGCTTGTCTGTTTCTTACACTAAGGATGCGCCGCTAAACAAGTTCAAGTTGTTTATTCAAGTACAAACTAAAGTACAAAATTTCTATTGGGGAAGACTTTTCGACGCGGACACGTGAAACGAGGAAACTACTGACCCCACATCTAAGGAAAGCGAAGAATGAAGGGAAAAGAGTGAAAATGGTTTTCGATCACTTATATATCGACGGGAGGACATTCTATGCTGATGTCAACGGTGCTCTTACCGAAGAAAGATAGAGTTTTGGCCGCCCGGCAAATTATGTTACTTCCATTGATAAAAAAGACGAGTGTCCACCGAGTTTACTTGACAGATCGTGTGACAGTGATTGCAAGGTGATTGCAAGTCCAAGGACACTAACTCCAATGAAGATGGACAAAAGAAAATGCGAGCTATACCCCCTGATTATAGGCTTTCTTTTTTGCATTGGAATATATGTGGACTGCAAGGTAAATTAACAAACAACGACTTCCTATCATTCATAATGTCATTTGACTTTATTTGCCTTGTTGAAACATTTATGGAAAACTTTACTTCTGCAATCTTTTCAGACTATTTCTGTGTCCACAAACCGGCTATTAAATTTAATAATCAAGGCCGTCGTTCGGGAGGCCTATTATGTCTAATTAACAATAAGCTGGTACCATATATTACCAAAATAGACACAAGTTTCCATAATCTGATTGTTTTTCGAATTACCAAAAACTTGTTTAATCTTGACAAAGATATCATTTATATTTGTGCATATGTACCACCTGAAGGCTCCCCCTTTTACCCATACACTGGTATTAGCAATGGTATGTCCATTATCGAAGATTGCTTGGTGGAGTGTATGCAAAAAATTAGTGAAACGTATGTCATTGTAGCTGAAGATTTGAATGGTCGGACTGGATGCTTGAATAATAATGATACTATTGATGCTGACCTTGTCACAGATTTACTGGTACCTGATAGCCATTCTATTAAGTCAGATAGACTTTCACAGGACCCAGTTGTCAACCAGTATGGGAAACGTTTACTAAATTTATGTGCCTCCTTTGAGCTATACATTTTGAACGGTGTGAGTGTAAAGGCGACCGTGATGGTTGCTACACTTACATTACTGATTCAGGGCATAGTGTTAATGACTACTTTTTAATGTCAAAGGAACTATTTTACACCCATACTGCAGCTATCTCACTGTTTGTCAAACAGAGACTTGACTCTGATCATATGCCTGTAAATTTGCAGTTAAATATGCAAGATAGAGAACTGATAGGGAAGTCATGTGAAGAAACAAAAAAGAAATGCACACTGAAAAAATTCTTTGCCTGGGACAATAATAATGCCTCTAAATTCATAAGTAATATGAATAAAGAAGAGACCTTATTGAACTTAAATCAGGCAATCCAGTTCATAAAAACAGACATAAATGGGGCCCTGGACCTATTCAATAGTTGTATTAAGGAAAATGCCAAGTGTATGGAGAAATGTGTCAATACTTGTAAAAAGGAAGAGTTAGGCAATTGGTTTGATCATGAATGTAAAAAAGAAAGACAGATGGTATGGAAAGCCCTTAAATCATTTAAAAAATCACTTCTTGATGAGGACAGACATACGTATTGTAAAGTAAGAAGAGAATATAAGAACTTACTAAAGAGAAAAAAGAAGATATGTAATGAAACAATAATACATAAGTTAAAGACTGCCATAAAAAAAACCAGCAAATGTTTTGGTCCACACTACAAAAAATGTCCACAAAGCGTAGTAATTATAGCAACAAGATTTCTCTCGATACCTGGTACCAGCACTTCAAAAAACTACTCGATAAAGACATTGACTGCTCCAATAATGATACACCAGAAGTTAGTGACAGCATTTTTGACCGACCAATTTCAAAAGAAGAAGTATTACATGCCCTACGAAGAATTAAGAATAATAAAGCTGCAGGCCCAGATATGATAATCGGTGAACTTCTAAAACATTCATGCTCTATTGTAGTAGACTTTCTACATGAATTTTTTAATGAACTATTTAACAAGGGTGTCTTTCCAGAAAAATGGACAGAATCAATAATGATAACATTATTTAAAAAAGGAGATAGGAGCAACCCTAATAACTATAGGGGTATTTCTATTTGCGATGTTGCTAGTAAAGCAAATGGTTTCATAATTAACAGTAGATTGCAAGAGTGGATGGATGAAAATCAGGTTGTAGGGGAATACCAAGCAGGTTTTAGGAAAGGATACTCAACTGTGGACCATATGTTCACTCTGTTGGGTTTGATCCAAAGTTTGCTCTCAACCGTAAATTATACGTAGCATTTATCGACTTTGAAAAAGCGTTCGACTCAATAAATAGAAACTTACTATGGCACGTTTTGCTAAAGAACGGGGTCCCAACCAAGCTGTTTAAATCTATTAAAGCCATGTATAATAATGTTAAAGTAAGAATCAACTGTGGTGCACAGTTAACCGACTACATAAACTGTACTAAGGGGGTAAAGCGAGGGGATGTGTGTAGTCCTGTATTATTCTCCCTCTTTATCAACGAAATGGCAATCAAGATAATTCAGAATGGAAAACATGGAGCCTCCTTACCTTTGGATTATTTAGAGTTGTTTATACTACTATTTGCAGATGATGTTGTCTTGATAGCCGAAACAATGATTGGGCTGCAAAACCAGCTGAATAACTTAAGCATAGCTGCATCTACCCTGGACTTAAATGTAAACTTAGAGAAAAGTAATATTGTAGTCTTCTGCAAAGGTGGGTTTCTAGGAGCAAGAGAACGTTGGACTTATAATAGTACTGTAATACCTGTTGTTAATGTATACAAGTATCTTGGATTGCTGTTCTCCACTAAGCTTAGCTTTTCAGCTGCTTGCCAGGACTTGGCAAATAGAGGAAAAAAGGGCTTACTCTTAATAATGAAAACTCTTAGATCTTATAATAACACAAGTGTAGATGTATTTTTAAAACTTTTTGATGCCCAAGTCCAACCTATACTACAGTATGGTGCGGAACTCTGGGGACTAGACAAGGCATCACACTATTGTGAAGAGGTCCACCTCTTTGCCTTAAAACTCTTCCTGGGGCTAGATAGCCGAACCCCAAATGACTTAGTGTATGGCGAACTACATAGACACCCAATTACAGTAAATTCAGTTAATAAATGTGTTCGATATTGGTTGAAACTAGTTAGAATGAACGATGACAGACTGCCCCGCAAAATTTACAGAATGTTATTTGATTTAGAAACAAAAGGTAAATTAAACTGGTATCTAATATTAAAAGAAAGTTATTTTCACTGGGGTTTGGTTTTGTGTGGTTAAATCAAGGGGTACAATGTGAAAGACTGTTTCTAAACAAATTAAAAGAACGACATGTTTTGTGTAAATGGCAAGAGTGGGAAGATCACATCAATAGCAGTGAGAGATTTTCTTTTTATTCTACTTATGGAATCTCAGGAGCTGTCAAAAAATACTTACAAATAGATCTAGGTTATTATCTGATGACAATTTTTGCTAAATTCCGACTGGGTTTATCTAATATTGCAGTCCATTACTTTAGGTATAGAAGCTACACTACACTTGATCTTGTATGTCCATTATGTCAATTAAATGAGGAAGATGATGTTCACTTCGTTCTAAGTTGTAAAGCCCTACAGCATCTTAGAATAAGATATATACAAAGAAAATGGTATACTAGTCCAAATAAATTTAAATTGAGTTTGCTGCTAGCCTCATCAAATGAAAAAGTTGTTAAAAATCTGGCATTGTATCTCTTCCATGCTTTCCAGTTTAGAAAAACTGCAATGGAAGACAAATAAGCAACATATGAATGTTTGTTTTCTTGTAATTTTTACTCAATAACCATGCATAGATGTATGTAATATTGTACTGTTGTTGTTGCTCCCCCTTCAAAAAGGGCAATGGCCCCATGAATAAACAACTTGAACTTGAGCCGCTAAACAAGAGAACTAGTGTCACAAACAGGAGTAATTTACAACTCAAGCATTCATGATAGTTGCTTATCCTTTCAACAAATAGTAATACCACGGACGTGAATAGGGTGGACTGCTGTCTGTCTGCCGAGACCAACGCTGAGCCTCTTACGAAGTCCTCCGCTGTTAGTCTCGGCGAGCTTTAACAATGAAATTGACTAAACCGGAAACTTTGTACACGCCAGCCTCGTTCTTTAAAAAAAATCGTCTGCACGCGGTCCAGGACCAGTTGCATAACTTGTTTCTAAACCTTAAAACTGTTCTAAAGAAGCAAAATCTCTTCTTAGCCATTTTGATGCATTGCACAAGAACATAAAAAAATTGTACTGACAGGGTGGACAGTCAGACTTGAGCAACTTTATCTTACTTAAAGCAGTTTTAGTTTTAACAATTCTAAAATTGTGGTGTGCACTTTAAACTAATTATCTAAATAGAGTTAAGGCCTAAAAGTGTTTAAAATTAAAAATGTGTTGTGCAACTGGCCCCTGTAATACAAGTTCGTGGTAATACGATTGCCTTGGGCCGCCCACGTGACGTGTATGTGAGGACTGGGTCAAGGACTTTCACTAGACAAGGACTTAAACACTCGTCCCTCGTTCCACGAAATCCTTAGATTATGTTATCGGCGTGTAATCCAGCTGATGAACTGTTATTTAATTAAATTGTAACGATTGAACTGGTATGTAAGTGGCAAAGATTACTGCGTTCTTTTATAACTGTAGTTTTCTGCAACGAGGAACTATTTTGAGGAAATTAATATTTTAGTTTAATACAAAAAAAGTGTTTCAATGGTAAATAGAGTCATGTGGAGACTGGAAAAAAAGAGGAGGCAAGTCAGGTGTCTACTCCATTCAACTGGCAGAAAACAGAGAGCAACTGAGCGTCTGGTGTGACATGGACTTTGGCGATGGCGGCTGGCTGGTATAATATGTCTTTGTGTTTGTCAGTGTGTGGCTTGTGTATAAATGTACTAATGCTTTAAGAATATGTTAATATTTGTCAGTGTGTGACAAACTAATAACTTGTACTTATTCCTGAGACAGAGAGATGTGTTTCTGGAGAATGTATTTAAGGTCATAAATGGTAGATTTAAAGCAGCATTTTGTTGTTGTTGTTGTTGTTTTGTTTTTGTTTTTGTTTTTTTGCAGCTGCACTTGTAATTTGTTTGTAACATCGACTACAATGACTGACTGTCATTATTACAACATGTCAACACTTTCATATCAAAGTCAGTGTCATATCACAGTTTGATCACAACCAGGCAGTCGCTTTCTACATCGTAGCTGCTGACTGAGTCGTGTTCAGCAGACACGTGACGATGTGAGTGTAAACAAATGACAAAGTTCACGTGTTTCCAAGGTAACGGCCTTGTGTGTCACGGTCAGGTGTTCCAGAGACGTCGTGATGGCTCCGTTAACTTCTACAGGAACTGGGTGCAATATGTAGACGGCTTTGGGGACATCACCGGGGAGTTCTGGCTGGGCAAGATTTCTGTTTAATTTCCTTTAATTTCGCTGTCTTACTCGTTTATCCTCCTGAAATTTTTTTTATTGATTATTAGAAGCAACCAGACTTCCGTTTCCAATTGTTTTAGAAGTACCCACATATTGTAGCTTGTTCAAGATTCTGTGGATATTTTCCATGGAAAGAGATAGAAAGAAAGAAAGAAAGAAAGAAAGAAAGAAGGAATAAAAAAGCAGGAACACTGCAACAACTCATAGTCCAAATGCTGGATATGCTCGAATAAGTTCTTTAGAAAGAAGTAATTTCTGACTACATTTTGAGTTTTTTATTAACATTTATAGCAACATTTTTTAAAACAAGGAGATTTACAATAATTGACAAACATTCATAGGTCAAAATCCACAATAATATTGGATAACATTATGGAAAAAATCTCCAAATAGGCAATCTAAGTATCATGCCATCTTGTCTTAATGATAATATTTCGATTTAAATTAATTTTAAAGGATGACAAAAAAGAAAAAAAATAGTATGCAAAACCAATGCTGTAATAGTTAATAAAAATAAACTGGTAAATTTTATTTTCCTAGAACTGGCTGCTTTTGTGACGATTCATGTTTTAAAAACCGTTATGTCTTACATTAGGTTTATCGAAGCTGTACACGCTGACCAAAGGGAGACAACACCGACTGCGTGTAGACCTCCGCGAGAAGAATGGAGAACATCACTATGCTGAGTACTCGTCATTCAGGGTGGACGGTCCTGAGACAAACTACAGACTGACCCTGTCCGGCTACTCGGGTAACGCAGGTACGTGTGTCCAGTAAACTAATATTAAAATATCACAACAATACTGTTTAACCACGTGGTGTGGTGCCGTGTGTATACAATTAACAACTATTGAAATGATGTGTTAATAAAGTCAATAACTATAAAAATTATGTGTACACACACACACGCACACACCGCCTGTATAACTACTTGCCCGGACTACTAGTCACAAGAGTTTTATAAGGTTTCAGCGATAATAATCAAACATTTCATTTACACAAATTGATGGAACAGTTCTGAAAGACTAGCCTTAAGGGACTGTCTTTCAAAGCTACAGTGCACTACTACTGAGCGGGACATTTATACTTAAAGTAACACCTGAGAAACTAAGCTACTTCCGGGGGGAAAGTGCTTCCACCTACAGAGGGAGGGGGAGGAAAAGGAGTAGTCAATAAAACCCGACAGAAGGTTGGTTTGGTAAGAAAGTGCTTCTACTTTGAGGTGATTTTGCACTATGGGGGAAAAGGAGGGAGGATACCGGTGACCCCGGAGAAAACACCCGCAGGACATACAAAGAGTGTCCCGAGACGAGATTCGAACCTCACACTGCAATGTTGACAAGCGAGTGTTTAACCACTACACTAGGGGGCGCCAGGAGAGACAAGAGGGCGGCACAGACTGGCCAGAGATTTTGATAAAAAAAAAGTACAAATCATAGCTCGTCGTCCTTTAACATCCTTCAGATGGTAAGCGGTGTGTGTGTGTGTGTGTGTGTGTTTACAGGTGACAGTATGGTATACCACAACAGCCAGAGTTTTTCAACCTATGACCGAGACAACGACAAGGCCTCTGGTTTCAACTGTGCTGCTTACTGGCACGGGGCCTGGTGGTACAACGCGTGTCACAAGTCTCACCTCAACGGCCGATACAAGGCGGACGGGGCTGCGGGTGGTGACGGCATCCACTGGAATCACGCCCACAATGACTGGAGGATCTTCACGTTCAGTGAAATGAAAGTCAAAGCAGTGTAACACCGCCTGGTCTCCTCTCAACTCAGTGCATCCTGTACTGGATGACAGTACTAACTGTAGTACAATGACACTGAGGATAATAGCAGAGACTTGACTACTGTACTGTCTAGTCAGGGATTTTATTTTATGGTATTTCACACACAGTGGAAACCAATTTACCAATAAACACTCAAGTTGATTGTGTATAGTCTTCACATTTGTCCTCACATTCGCTCTCACCTACTACACCTCAGTTATTCACAGAATTACTGTACATAACACTCAGTCCTTCACTCAATCACAATACACTTCACATTCACATCACACAATACCTACACGTCACATTCACACCTACAAGATGATTACACGTGACATTCAGTAGCTCGGGTGGAGACGACGACAGATTATCAAACCACAGGTGGAATACAAAATAAGTAAAGAAATAAATAGCGATTGTTCCCAGCATTAGTCAGACTCAAGGCCCACATTCACAAACCACAGGCATGATACTGAAAAAAGAAAGAAAGAAAGAAAGAAAGAAAGAAAGAAAGAAAGAAAGAAAGAAAAAAAGAGAAAGAATAAAAATAGCGCCTTTTTTGAGCATCAGCCTGATTGAAGGCGCTTTACATATAGTTAAGCGAACAGACCTTTTTAGGGAGGCATCTCCATTAATACACAACCATGCATGAAAAGTATAGCTCTAGATCTGTTATCAAGCGCTCACCATGTTTATCAAGTTAAGAGAAGCCTGTAAAATGGCAGGAGTGTACAGGCTGCAGCACTGCTTGCAAAATACCAGCACAAAAGTGAAATATTATTTCATAGAAACATAATTAAACAAAACATCAGGACAAACAACAAGGTAAACTGGTCTACGAGTGGCTAGTCTAGTCATGTGACCAATTCAAACACAACCCAAGGCTTATCATTCTCACTTACACAAACTTCTGTCGCCGACATCTCCTGTGAGCTCCTTCAAAAGGACGACATGACTGTTAGTGGGGGACACGTGTCACTCTGTCACTTTACAACAAAACAACATTAGTGACTGTCACGACATCTGACAATGAAACTAGCCAGTCCATACACACTGGACACTTACACAGCTTGACTTACACCACGATTATCATTGATACACAGCCCATGTCAGTCTGCAAACATCATTTCAATACTTTGTCTGCACTTGTAGACCTCGAGTGTCATAAATAAACATCAAATTAAACTGGGAAAAGAGAATTATTTTTATTTTCTTGACTTGTATCTTTCAAGTGTAGTCCAATACACGAGTATATATTCATTCTGGTTTAACATGTAAGATACTCTACGTGTACCCTGAATGGAAATTAAAAACTAGATAAACTACATATCAAACAAAAATGACATAACAAGTCATTGCTCTACTCATCTACCTCAAGTCAGTCGCATACTATCTCATAAATACTCGATAATAATAATAATAATACAGAAGACAAACAGGTATATAAACAGGGGAGGCAAATATCCGTTCAGACACACAAGGTTTGATTATCTCCTCCTGCCCGAGAACGAGACAGCTCTGTTTGTGAAACCGCTTTTGACTGATGTGAATTTATTTTCATTTAAAAGTCTTTGATGTTCAAGGTTTTTTGTTTTGGAAAACTTGATATATCTAAATATCTAAAAAGATGTTTCGGTCTTGAGAGTTATCTCCCCTTCCCCATCTCACTCTCTCACACACAAACACCTGTACCCTCTTTCTCTCTTTCTTTTGGTTTCTCAGAACATATATGAACTGATCATAATTTACGAGTCTACAGGTTTCACAAAGAACCACATAAACACACAACGTCCTGCTGTGTTTTATTGATATGTTAGTACCAGACATAATGAGTCACCCTTCCCTCCCAATCAACTACCCTTACCTCTTCGACTAAAAAAAAGACAGTTACAATACCACTTTATTGATCACCATTGGAAATTCCAAATAGTGCTCGTACTAGTAGTACATAATATCTAGAGATAATATTACAAATGCATAATATAAAAAGAGATAACACAGACATATACATGATATAAAAGGAGATAGTGAATACATGTAATAATTTTTTTCTCTTTCTCTCGCAAACACACACACACACGCGCGCACACACACACACTCACACACACATTCCCAGCAACAGTAGGTATAGTGGATATAGTGGTGGCCTTAGGTCACCTCAGGCTAGTACAGTTCTAGAAGGTTCTACATACCAATGTGGAATATGACTATAAACATAGCATTTACTGATGTAAAATACATTCTCGTCATTTAATTCTGGCATCTATTGACTTCTGTAACAAAATTAGTTGAACCAGTGATACAGTGTATAGATGATGATGATGAAATACAGTAAATGTTGGCTGTACTGGGTTCAGCTCTCGTCTCAGGCATGCTGTTCTCTCTCTGCGTGTGACATGTTTACAGGGCTGGCTGGCTTGCTGTCCTATAGCCTTAGTTGCTGACTCGGCGTAAAGCACCTAATCCCCCTCTCACCTTGTATTATCTCATTACAAAAAAACCGATAATCATAGTTTAAAGGGTAGTGTTCTCGACTAACATACTCTAGTGCAGTGAAAAATGCTCTAGATTTGTGTGTTGGCATGCCAGGGGTTAAGCTCGCTCAACTTTGTATCCAGTTCTACAACCTCGACTGGGACAGCAATCATTTTATGGAATGATCTCGTCTTTAAGGCAAAGTTTCAAAGAAAGCATTCACCCAGGTGGATTTCGAATATTCCAGTCTTGGTTCCTTCAACCTGCTGCTGGGCCCAGACAACTCGCCATCAGGTCTGACATTTGCCAACTCACCTGCAGCTTATTGTATAACTGGAACTTCACATATAGTCACTAACTTCCCATGTTTCAATTGTCCACTGGGGACTAATAAAGTTGGTTATTGTCATTGTCTTGTTTAAAATGCCTTGTCTAAGACAGTTTCATCAGTTCCCTGTACCCGAGCTGAATAAAAGTTTGAGCCACATGTTTAGCGACATCGTTGTATTTGTTTAAGTAAAACAAGACTAGTGCACGTGCTATCCACGCCCCATTCTGTAAGCAGTGGCAGGTGTAACTGGAGATGGATTAAAAAATTGTCTCTATTACATAACGTATGATGTTGTCATTATATTCTTGTCATAAAATAAAACTTCTATTACTTTTCTGCATTCGTTACTGTCAGTGACTGAAATGTTGTCGTCAAACCACAAGCTGTTGATGTCCCTGTATGACCAGTGGTCACCTGTTTAACTCGCACCACTGTACTGAATTAAAAACAAAGCTTCAACTGCATGCTTAACACCATCACACTGTTTCACAGATTGACAGATAGACGGACAGACGGACAGACAGAGTAGCCCTTGTCGCATCGTCGGCTAAGTTGCAAATGAGATGGAATAACGAGTAAAAAGAACGATTACTCCTCATAATGTCTCTCTCTCTCTCTCACACACACACACACACACACACACACACACACACACACACACACACACACACACACACACACACACACACACACACACACACACACACTGTCAGGGATCGTGGATATAGCCCTGACTGGTTGAGAGTGTGTGGTCTGTAGTGTGTATTATTTTGAAAGCGAAAAAGCGAATGTCAGAAATGGAGTTATTCCCCTTTTTGTTTTGTGTAGCAGGGATAGTGGCCCTTGGATGTACGTTTGGTGTATGGTTCAGAACGCGTGACGTAAAAGGAGGAATGACGTGGGCTGTCATCTGCGAGAGGAGAGAAGTTTCTGGAGAAAGAGATCGTCTGGGTGGAATGTACCGGTGTGTGTGAGTTTGGAGAAAAGAAAAGTTGTTCTGCGTTTGGAGTATTGCTTTGAGTTTGTGAAGTTTCCCCAGTTGCTGAGTGTCTGCTGGTGGATTCTGTATTGGGAGTAATTGTTGTGTGCTTTGGAGATTCGCAGTGGTGTGTATTTCTGTATAGTTTCAAGGAGTATTACAGGCAAGTGTACATCTATGGGTGCGTGTGCTGTCAGATGTTGACAGTGTGATTTGGTCATTGACGTTTTGAGAAACTCTTGATGAACATTGGAAGAATATTAAATTAATATAGAGAGGAGCCGGTTAGCGATTGGAAGGTTCAAAGACATCTACGTTGTTGAAAAGATATTCCTGCTTGCCTGTTGTCAGATTACTTCTTCAGTTTTTCATTAATTATTGTCTATATTTTGTTAATAGTTGTTTTTATTTCGTTCTCTTTTCCTTATCATTGCAGTGTTTTTATTTGCTAATTTGATGATGGTTTTAAATCTAATAGTTTGTATTTTCATCAACTCACATTGCATTCTAAAATCTACAGACAGTAAGTATCAGACTGATGTTTTATTAGTACCAATCGCAAGCTGTCACACCCATTAAGTTGCTATAATTAGAAACAAGATAAATGTGACTTCAGCTACGTGGTGTTGATGAGACTGTAAGTAAGAATGTCCTGGACGTTGCAGTGACCATAGATCATCTGGGAAACAGCTCAGCCTCCGATACATGCGGGAACCCATATATTCACACACCAGCCGCCTTCTTTATTGATGAGATCGTCTTGAGCGACCTCATTAGCTTCACCGGCATCTTGTTCAGCAGCCGCCACGACACTAGCCTCGCTCTTTGAAACATCTGTAAAAAACACAAAAGTTACTGTGTGACTATTTCGTGAATAAGTGAAACAATTTCAAGACAATCTGTCTCTATTTATCTCTCCTTTGACTTCTTATTCTTTATTCTTTTCTAATTATAATTTTTTTCTCATTTCTTCCTTCTCTTCACTTACTCACGGCTTCTTTTGTTCTTCTTACTGATCCTGACTTCTCGACCTCTTGCAACTATGCATATTCCGTATCATAGACAAGTAAGTTTAGGATGGGTTTAATAATTAGCTGTTTTAATTAATAGCAATTTACAATGATATTTTGCACTACTGTTACGATAAAGGCAACCCCTTTGAAAAAAATTGTGCTGCAGACGAGATGGGAGCCGATGATGTGACTTGGTTGGTAACACACCTCTTACAGCCTCGCTACTGGAAAGCCCAGAATTTCATAGTAAACAGTGGAAATACTTTAGAAAACAACTCGCTGTCCCTATACACCCGCTGCTATATGATGTTTAAAAGGGGCACTCACGCCCAAGGGAGCAGATGACGAGGACGAGGAAGACAAGACCAACACGTCGAGCGGCCATCGTGTGTACAGCTGCAAGTACCAAGACACAGTAAGCGGTGTATACACAGTACAGCTGAGCACGCTGACTATGAGGCTAGATGTATGCAAGCTTTCATGTCTACATAAAATATGTCCATCTTCCTCTCAATTTGTAAGAACCAGTCACTCACTCACTTACTCACCAAATCACGACAATGTTTCACAAAGTATTACATGAACTTCATGACATCAAATTCTTTGTGCGCTCAATAAAAAGACAAGTTGACGATAGCCAACAATGTGTAAACAACAACACAAATGACAAAAAAACTATAAAACCAAGACAGAACACACCCAAGTGAAGGAGATAGGCAGCCTCATCAAAATCTCAAGCAGACGCATTTCGTGAATGCACGTGGCAGGATTCTGACAGTGCATGCACACAGACTTTGGTAGAAAGCGCCATAGTGAACCTCAAAAGCCAGGCGCAGACTATTATAGGATATATGTGGTCCTTGCAAGACCTCGAGGTTGTCCCCAGCAAGATTGTCACAATGATAGTTGCCCAAGTGAACAATTTGAAATGTATTCTTGTTTTCAAAGCTATGTACAGCCTAACATGTTTTTTCAGAAAGGTTTGTATTAACTTTCGGTTTGGAATATCGATCGTTAAAGTGCACCAATATGGCAATAACAAGGATTTATCTCCTAGCCAGTTGATTTGCCCTCGACGCAAGAATGAGACAGTAGATGAAGTACACGTGCTGTTTGATTGTGTTGTTTATGACAGTTGTTGATAGAAAGTTAATGTGTTACATTGTGCACGATCATATGCTCAGAGCACAGATTGAATCACGCGAATAGTTGGAGATTACTCTAAAGAACCAAACATCTTTCTAGATATTTGTATCAAGTATTCCAACCTGGAAACAAATCTTCAACACTAATATGCATCATTGGGTTTGAAATGAAAATAAAAGACAAACTCACGTCAGTCCAAAGTGGTTTCAGAAGCAGAGCTTTGTATGCCTGAACGGACAGTTACCTCCCTTGCTTATATACGTGTTTCACTTCTGTACACGTGTAGCCGCTTTCAATACCACGATTTATTTAATGTCGCATGAAGAAGGATTATCTTCACACACACTCCATACATTTGTATTTTCTCCGACACAATAATTCACCAGCTGACTGTAAGCCATGTCACTGGTAAGCGATTCATCTGTCAGTGGGTTGATGTAGATGTAGAAACGGCCATTTCCATCTGTCCTGCGCTTTCTCTGTGTGACTTACGACCCACCAACATCAGCAAGTCCTTTTCTTTGGAAATTTTATCCGATTAGGTTTCTGAAAGGGGGACTCACGTGTCACTGAGGGTTTTATCTTTACCTTTTGTCCCGCTCCTTTCTCTCTCTCTCTCTCTGACACACACACACACACACACACACACACACACACACACACACACACACACACACACACACAACACACACATATATTAAGATATTTTTCTCACTCTATCTTTCGATTGATATACTATGGTTAATTACCTACAATCGTTTTTAAATAATTGTCTTTAGAGCTTTATGAGCAGGAAAGTGTAAGCTCGTGTGTGTGTGTGTGTGCTTACACTCTGAATTAGAGAGAGTGAGAGAGCGAAAGAAGGAGGATAAACAGAGGCATGCAAAGCTAGTGCCGTGCACACTCAATGGCTCTGTACACTCGTGACTTTGTGTATTTCCCCAGACTGATCCCAGCTGTAGGGTGGCTACTGAAATCATAAACAGGTTTGGACAGGTAAGGCAGCGAGAGAGAGAAGATGAACACAGCCCTAACAAACTATGACAACGAAATAAGTGATGGCTTTTTCATCTCAATTCACAACAACAATGCAATAATAAGGTCAGAGGTTACTGTCTAGAGCTGTTCTCGTCTGTGTAAGTGGGGACGCAAGCGCACATGAGGTTTTGGGAGAAGGGAAGAAAGGAGAGTTAAAGAAAATGCATGCGACCAAACAGTATATGAAAAAAAAACTTAAATTACCATTGGATTTTAGGTTTTTTAATACTCCGATTAAAAACATCTTGAAGTCAATTAAAAATAGTTGCATCTTCGTAATTTGGCCGGTAGGTTGTAAGGTAGGTTGGCTGGTAGGTTGTGAAGTGGGGTTATTCTCTCTCTCTTTCTCCATCTACTTTCGTCACAGATAAATAGCGATGCAATCTACTTAATATGTACGATGAGGTCAATGCCTAAAAGGTTGTTACAAAGCTATATTGCTGTTACGAGACTGTAATGGGGATGACAGCGAGCTTAATATGTGCAGCTTGTGACAATCTGAATCATCACCCCGTCTCTTCTGGATTCTTGATTAATGTGGCCGTTAAAACAGTTTTTCCCACCAAATCACGTGTGAGTCTAGTCAGCTGCCTCCCTTTCTGTGACGCATATTCTTTCCTTTTTTTCTCTTTCCCTTCCTTCTATCATTCCTTTCACTCATTTCTACTATTCGTCTATCTTCCATTTATGTCTATTTTTTCACATGTACACTGATATATCATCGATATATATATATATAGATATTTACAATAATGCGTCATCTGCAATGATGTAGCACATAAGTGTGTTTATCGTGATTTGCTAATAGGTTGACGTGCGGTATCAAAGGGCATATAATCCTCATCTTGAGACAACTAATCGGATAAAACTTTCAAATAAAGGGACTTGCTGATGTTTATGGATCACAGAAAGAAAGCAAAGGACATAAGTCTATATCTACATCCACCGACTTACAGACAAATCGCCTACCAGTGACATGGCTTACACTAAGCTGATGAATTATTGTGTCGGAGTAAAATATAAATGAATGGAGTGTGTGAAGATAATCCTACTTCATGAGATATTACATAAATCGCGGTCTTGAAAGCGGCTACTGGTATATAAGATGGGAGGCAAATATCCTTCAGACACACAAGGATTCATTCTCTCCTTCTGCAGAAACCCTTTGGACTAACGTGAGTTTGTCTTTATATTCATTTAAAACCCTCTGATGCATATTATTGTTCACGCTTGTTTCTCCACCTATTCTCGTGATTCACCCTATGTTCTGAGCATATGATCGTGTACATTGTAACACATTAACTTTCTATCAACAACTGTCATAGGCAATACACACAAACAGCACGTGTACTTTATCTTCAGTCACATGCTTGCGTCCAGAGCAAATCATCTGGCTAGGAGATAGATCATTTTTATTACCATATTGATGCAATTTGATGAGTGATATTGCAAATCTAAACTTAATATATACCTCTCTGAAAAAACATATAATCAATGTATTTACACGTCTTTCAAGCTGTACATAGTTCTTTAAACTAGAATACACTTCAATCGTTCGCCTGGGAAAATGTCATTGTGCCTATCTTGCTGGGAACAATCTCGAGGTCTTGCAAGGACCACATATGTCCTATAATAGGCCTAACTTTTCTGGTTCATTTAGGCACTTTCTACCAAAGTCTGTGTGCATGCAATGTCAGAATCCAGCCAAGTGCGTTTACGAAATGCATCTCCTTAAGATTTTGATGAAGCTGCCTATGTACCTCACTTGGTTGTGTTCTGTTTTCATAGTTTCTATGTCATTTGTATTGTTGTTTACTCATTGTTGACTATCGTCATGCTGTCCTTTTTATTGAGCGCACAGAGAATTTAATGTCATGAAGTTCATCTAATACTTTGTGAAACATTGTCGTGATTTAATAAAAAAGTAAGTGAGTGACTGAGTCTTACAAATTGAGAGGAAGATGGACATATTTTGTGTAGAAATTAAAGTTTGCATACACCTAGCCTTATTGTCAGCGTGCTCAGCTGTACTGTGTATACACCGCTTACTGTGTCTTGGTACTTGCAGCTGTACACACGATGGCCGCTCGACGTGTTGGTCTTGTCTTCCTCGTCCTCGTCATCTGTTCCCTTGGGCGTGAGTGCACCTTTTAAACATCATATAGCAGTGAGTGTATAGGGAGAGAGAGAGAGAGTTGTTTTCTAAAGTGATTTGACTGTTTGCTATGAAATACTGGGCTGTGCAGTAGCGAGGCTGTAAGAGGTGTGTCACCAACCAAGTCACATCCTCGGCTCCCGTCTCGTCTGCAGCACACGTTGTGGCTAAGATACTTTTTTGTTAAAGCGGTTGGCTGTATCTTAACAGTAGTGCAAAATAGCATTGCAATTAGCTATTAATTAAAACCGCTAATATTTAAACCCAAACTAAACCTACTTGTCTATGATACAGAATATACATAGTTGCAAAAGGTCGAGAAGGCAGGATTAGTAAGAAGAACAAAAGAAGCTGTGACAAGTGAAGAGAAAGAAGAAGTGAGCGGAAAAATACAATTTGAAAGGATTGATAAATAAAGAGAGATAATGTCTTGAAATTATTTCATTTATTCACGAAATACTAATACAGAAGCTTTTGTGTCTACTACAGATGTTTCAAAGAGCGAGGCTAGTGTCGTGGCGGCTGCTGAACAAGATGCCGGTGAAGCTAATGAGGTCGCTCAAGATGATCTCATCAATAAAGAAGGCGGGTGGTGTGTGAATCAATGGGTTCCCGCCTGTATCGGAGGCTGAGCTGTTTCCCAGATGATCTATCGTCACTCTGCAATGACCAGGACATTGTTACTTACAGTCTCATCAACACCACGTAGCTGAAGTCGCATTCATCTTGTTTCTAATTATAGCAACTTAATGGGTGTGACAGCTTGCGATTGGTACTAATAAAACATGAGTCTCATACTTACTGTCTGTAGACTTTTAGAATGCAATGTGATTTAATGAAAATACAAGCTATAAGATATAAAACCACCCACAAATTTTCAAATAAAAACACACCGCAATGATAAAAAAAGAAACGAAATAAAAACAACCATTAAACGTAATATAGACAATCATTAACAAAAAAATAAAGAAGCAATCCAAGATTTGTGAAATGTGCGTTAGGGTAAAGAAACCACGAGGACAGCTGAACGATACTCTGTGTGTGTGTGTGTGTGTGTGTGTGTGTGTGGATGTGTGTGTGTGTGAGTGTGTGTGTGTGAGTGTTTTGTGTGTGTGTGTGTGTGTGTGTGTGTGTGTGTGTGTAAGAGAGAGACTTTACGAGGCGTAATAAGTAATCGTTCTTTTTACTTGTTATTCAATCTAGTTTTAACGTAACTGACCATGCGACAAGGGCTACTCTGTCTGTCCGTCTGTATGATTGTCGATCTGTGAAACAGTGATGCTGTTATGCTTGTATTTGAAGCCATGTTTTTGAATTTAGTACAGTGGTGCGAACATCAGTGGGTTGATGTAGATGTAGAAGCGGCCACTTCTTTATGTCCCTCTCTTTCTCTCTGTGACTTACGACCCACGACCATCAGTTTCTTAATTTGAAAGTTTTATCCGATCAGACCCCAGTGTTAAAGGCACAAAGAATGAGTCACATTTGTCTGAAGAAGGGATTTTATATGCCCCTTGATACCGCTGAAGGTTTCATCTTTACTGTTTAGACCACTGTAACGTTTCACGGCTCAAACTTTTTTTTTTTATTATTATTATTATTAATTTTAGTAAGTGTTCAAAGGCCTGGGGGTGGGGGGAAACAGCGGCACGTTCCTGAATAGTCTCGTGAGCGTGTGACGCAGATCTGCGTATTACGTCACACCATGACGCAACTAAGAAAAAAATGGGAGATTTGGGTTTTGGAAAGAAAGATGAAATCTTGGTGGAAGGCATCATGGTGTGATGTGATAGTCTCCGCCACGGACTATTCAACGTGATGATCCATGCCGGCTATAATTGTCTGAAAAAGGAAGAAGAGTGTCGCGAGCGTAGTTACATGTAGATGTACACTCACGCTCGCATCCATCTATAAGTGCACTCTTCAACCAAAACGTCACAACCCCTAGTTTCTCTCTCTCTCTTTGACACACACACACACACACACACACACACACACACACACACACACACACACACACACACGTGTAGCCGCGTTCAGTACCACGGTTTATTTAATTTCGCATGAAGAAGGATTATCTTCACACACTCCATACATTTGTATTTTCTCCGACACAATGTTTCACCAGCTGACTGTAAGCCATTTCACTGAGAAGCGATTCATCTCTCAGTGGGTTGATGTAGATGTAGAAGCGGTCAAGTGATCTTGTTATTTGTTCATCCTTTAAATTGTTCCTGACCAGTCTTGGTGGAGCAAACACTTGCCAAAAGCATCAAATTTGTTCAGCTTGTCAGTTTTGCCAGAAATTTTATGGGCAGCATTTAGTGGATCAAATAGTAAAGAATCCTCGACCACTTTCACCTGTTAAGTTCAAGAAAATGTGTATTCAGCAAGCAGAACAATTTTGAGCACCTTATTGAAAGACTTCACATAGATCATAGCTTCGAACTTACAAAAATTTGCAGAGAAAATGACACACACTTTTAACGTAGAAGATATCTGTTTAGCTTTTGAAAACAGTTTTGTTTAAAAGCACTAAAACGACAATTTAGACGACTAAATTTACAATAATTATTATTTAAATTAGTTAAAGTCTTTAAAAAACCTATGCTATGTACTTGAGACATATAGTAAAGTAGGCCTTAATGGGTCTGCCTTATGCATTTATTTACATGATCGAAGGCTGCAGAGAGTATAAACCTGTACTATCAAACTTTATCAGCTATGTATGTTTGCTACTGATTAAATATTGTTAATATCTTTTATGTCTTATTACATAGCTCCAGTAGAAATATTTGAAGATATATATATATATATATACTCATCTAAAAATGGTAAGTTTTGTCATAAATATAACATTCAAATAAAAGTAATATTTTAACCGTAGAAATGTCTGTGTTTTTGCTTTAGCTATTGCCTTTCCCAAAATATTTTCACAGGTCTTTATTAGAGTTCACTTCTTAAGTGTTGTGGTAAATTTATGGAATTAACGGAATGCCACACAGAAACTGTCAATATTTTTATACTACAGTGTTACATTTAAATTCTGCAGGAGACTTAATTGCAACTATTAAGTCACACATAATCGACATTCTCAACTGAAGCTTTGAGAAAATATTTTAAAATATTTAATTAAGAATTGAAAACCATGAAAATAAGAAATATGAATATCCACATCATGCAACATATTCCCTAGAAACATCAAATATTGGTGACAGACAAGCCAGTAGTAATGTACACACTGTGTAATGCATACGTATTGGACAAAGCCATTTATGCAGGCTGGTGACAAGTTCAAGAGAGGTCTATCAGTGTGCAATATACACATGAAATACACATTCCACAGGTTGGTAACAAACAAATATAAGAGATGTGTACACAGTGTGCAAAAATAGTCACATGAGATACAGAAAACAAAAGAGGTTGGTGATACAAAGATACTAAAATGTACTTACTGACTAATAAGTTCACAAGTTTGTGTGGTAAGGTAAATTATTCAAGCCAGTGACAGAATCCCGTGTAAACGTGCATGGCAAAAATGCCAAATACCACTAACATACGTAATAATATTTTGCTTCATTCTTGCAAAGTGTTAAGGTAAACATGATTACTATCGAAGATGGTGCCCAGGTATTTAAGAGTAGGGACATTTCTACCTCCTAGTTGTGGATGACATTTACGGGACTTGTTGGAGAATTCCAACGGAAATCAAAGACAAGCTCTTTGGTCGTACTCACATAAAGTTCTGAGAAATTGTCATCGCACCAGGAAATAAAACTACACCATGGGCATCTATGGTCAGCTAAGAAGAGAGAGCTGTCATCAGAGAATTTGACGAGATATTGACCCTCATGGTTACTGCGATAACTGTTGGTATACAAAATAAACAGAAACGGGGATAAAACACAGCCTTGGGGTGAGCAGGTGCACGTCGTGAGTCGGACAAAATGCCATTAACAAGCAATCGTTGCTGTCTGTCAATCAAAAAGTGAAGGATCCATGACACTAGCTGATGGTCAAGGGAAAATTCGTCAAGGAGTCTTCTAGCTACGATATGTGGTTGATGGGTGTTGAAAGCCAATGAGAAGTCAGCAAACAACAGTATTGCATGGACGTAAGGATTCTCCAAGTGCTTGAGCAAAGTATGGCGGATAAACAGTTTGGAAAGCGTGCATCATCATCATCATCATCATCATCATCATCATCATCATCATCATCATCATCATCATCATCATCATCATCATCATCATCATCATCATCATCATCATCATCATCATCATCATCATCATCATCATCATCAAACAACGGAACAAAATTCAAATAAGAAAAATAACAATATGCAAACATTACGAACAATTAGGCTTTAAGAACTAATAATCATTTTTTATGGAACAGATGTGTTTTAAGCGCAACGTGCAGAAAGCAGAGGATGTTTATTGAATGTTTCGCAGCTCATTATATCTGTGGGTGGTAGAAGAGAAGGAAAGACGTTTTTATGGAAGACAGAAGACGCGTGTAGATTTGACCTGGTCTACTCTTTGTGATGAGTCCTTTGCCACTCATTGCTCAGGTCTTCATTAAAACAGGAACCACAGGGCGGGATTTGTTTACGTTGGTAAAGTGAGGATGTCCACAGGTGAGCGATTTGGGAAGAGCTAAAATGACATGAATAAACTTTCACGCTGGAGTTGTGAGGTACACTAATGGAATGTTCAGCACATGCAGATCGAATTTAGCTGCTCCACCCACAAGATTGTTTAGCGTTTGTGTAATGTTATCATATGAGATGTGTATCCTCTCAACGCCGTTCATCAGTTGTCGTTCCTCATTCTGGCCGCCACACAGAATGAGCTCCCCTGGGTACAGGCAAGCACCAAAATAACGACGTCCAGTGAATTTGGACACTTCTGTAAATCTGACCGTTGGCTCGTCCTTCTTTGACTGTGAACAGAAATCCAAAGGTCAGCTAAACTATATTTTACTTAATTCACAATTTTGCAGAAATATCCTCGTAAATGTGTGCTTTGGCATATGTGTACACGTGAATGTGTGCATACGTATACGTAAAATGCTAACAACTGAGTTTATCGAAAAAGGTTGTCGGCACATCTCAAAGCTGGCAGAGGTGAACAGACAGTACAGTAGTATGGATTAACATCTGAATGACAGTGATATATGTTGTACTTTCATAAAATCTACTACATCAACACAATCATAAAAATAAAAAATTGTTAATTTGCAGAGACACAAGAGAAAGATAATCATGAGAAAAACGAAAGAAGAAGGATGCATACGAACTGACATGAAACATCGCACATTTAAAATGTCTGCGACTGCTGACAACTCACACTGTGAGTTTGATATTTATACGAGATATTTCTGAAATAAAAAAGTTATGATAACGATCAAGTATTTATCCTACTAGTATACCCAAAGTCTTGGAAAATCGGTTTTATTAAGACAAAATGGAAATAACTTTCTTTAGTGGCGTAAGCGGTGTACCTCTACTGTTGTCTGGAGCCTCAAGATTGCTTTTTTTAGGAAGTGGATGAATGATATGATTTGTCCATGAATCTGAAAATTAACCAGGGGCAATGACTGTAGGCCATCAAACTGATTATGAAGAGTATTGGAAGAGTACTGTGCTAACTGCTGTACTCTTTAAGATCTTTAGGTTTTGTTGTTGTTTTGTTTTTAATACCAGTGATTCGGCATCTTTGACAGAAAGGAGGGAAAACGAAGATAGATAATCTGTCTATATTTCAATTTCAACTGTGTGAATATGTTTACAAGCTTGCGCGGAGGCGGTGAGCGTCTGTGTGTGTGTGTGTGTGTGTGTGTGTGTGTGTGTGTGTGTGTGTGTGTGTGTGTGTGCGCGCGAGTGTCAGTAAGCAGACAGACGAATTCATATATGGATAGACATATTGTTTTTTTATGAATGTGGGCGTAGATGTAGACATTTAGTTGCATCCATTACCTTTTCTCTTTCGTCCGCTACAGTGAATCTCTCCCACATGCGCAGTATGTCTCCTGTAGGTGTCACTACGTAGATGTGTCCTCCATTGCTCAGTGCACGAGCACCGCACGTGGGGGACGGAAGTTTGCCGGCTTGATAGGTGGAGCCACTCAGGGTGTCCACACACTGCACCGCGTCTGTCTTCACGTCCTTCGTGTCTTTACCGCCGAACAGGTAAATGCGGTGACCCACAACAGCGGCGGCAGCTTCTTGGACACCCACTGGCAGCTGACAGAAGACGCTCCATTCTTTATTTTTTATACAAAACTTCAGAATACTAGACGATACAACTTTCTTCCCTTTCTTGCTTTTCGGGATTTTCTCAATTCCACCGAGGACAAAGACGTTAGAATTCATGGCAACCATGGCATGCCTTTCCCGACCTTCACCCGGAAGAGATTGCAACACCTCCCACTCGTTGTCACCTGGTTTATAGACCGCAAAAAATAGGGGCAGTTGCGAGCCGCCACTGACATAAACTTGATTATTTAATACACAGCTGGCAAAGTCGAGTCCGTTATCTTCTGGCAATGGTGACAGGCTGTAGCGGGATGAGAAACTGTCGCCAGGATAATATGCGAAAACAGATCTCCTGGCGTTGTCGGCTACTTCGTATCCTCCAAACATAATCACACGGTGTTGTACTTCATTTAGCCAAAGAGGAAGAGGCTGCTGACACAAAACCCTCCTCCTTACTCCAGCATCATTATTTTGAACTCCTTTCATGTTATAAGTCAAGGCGCTGTTTATTTTATCTGCAAAATGTTTAGAAGTATTGGGCTGTAGAAAAATCTTCTGATGATAATGATGAGTCTTCTGACACTACTGACACTGACTATTGAATAAAGGGACAGAAGGTCACGTATTTTTATAAAGAATGAGCAAGACACTAGTTAAAAAAATAAATTGCAAGTTTTTAAAGAATGGTCTATATTAATAAGTGCAGAGATGTTACCAAAAATCAAAATCACACTTAGCCCCCAGCTATAAATGTTCAATAGTATGTAAATCTAAACCCAAACCACACAAAGAAATGCAGAAAAAGCCACAGAAATAAGCTACAATCATTTCTGTCAACTAAGGCTTCAAACTGAAAAACAGCATATAACAGTGACAATGGCATAGCACAAACAAAATTTCTTCTCCTCCTCAATATTTACTCATGACTCAACCTCTTTGTTAGATAAAAGCCATACAATTCAAGTAAGTAGCTTAAGCACACACCAAACTAGAATTTTGTGTCTGACAGACTCATACATACCAAAGAGAACTTCTCTGAATGGGTGGTTGAGATAAGAGACCAGCTCACAGAGATATTGTGAACTCAAAGAAGTAAAGCAGACAAAAGGAAGGAACTCTGGCAGGTGAATAGACCTGACATCCTGCTTTGCTTCCACCCAGCGGAGTATGGTTCTACAGATGTCATCGGCACTAAGCTGCGTCTGAAGTGACAGAAGAATGTGGAGCATGGACTTAGGCAGGGTCAGCAACTCATCCTGTTGTGATGTTAGTTTAATTTGATCCACTGCCATTTTATAACATGCTTGAGCAAGAGCTTCCAGATCATACTTCTGAGCGAACTGCCATGTTTCCAAGCAAATTTCAACCTGAAGGTTTTTACAAAGGAAATCTACGCAGTGATCTTCCAAAAACTTGACCTGCAAATAGACACACATCCTGAGGATGTCCTTTCCATTTTCTTTGCTCACAACATCTGCCCCTATGTAGAGGATGTTCATCAAAACTTCGAAGGACTCCGGAGAAATATCGTCATGAGTGATGTCAATGACCGAGCTGGAGCCTTCTCGAGACGCTTTCATCAACGATGTCTTGAAGAACGTAGAAACTGATGCAAGCACAACACGGTGGCATGAGAATTGTTTTTCTCCGACGATGACGCAGACATCACAGAAGTTCCCCTCAGCCAGCAGCTGGCCAAGACCCCGACAAATGTTGGCAAAAGCCTTGTCTGTAAAGCTTCCAGTAGCCATGATAATAATTCGTCGAAATCAATCAGGTTGTATTATCACAAAATCAGTCAAAGTCTGTCTGACCTGCACGACTGTCTGATCTTATCCAGTAGCCAGACAAAGCAAGAAAAACTAACTGAAAATTTTACAAGCCACTTTCCTGTCCCGGTGTAAGGTGAGTCACGCTGACTGACTGACAGCCACAGCTTGTAGTACCCCTCATCATCCTTCACCTTCATAGCCGCTTGCAGGTGTTGGTTAAATATCAGTTACATAAGGAATCGAGAACTGCATTGTAAACAATTCACCCTGACCTGAGAGAGCGCAAACGTCCCCTTATCTCTGACAGGAAGTAACACAACGAAAAAACGGAGACCCTTATCAGGGGGATACAAAAATACATTTGTGACCTGAAAAAAAACCCATGAGGTGATTACTAACCACTCGTTGGTTTGAACTGAACAGCTAAAGATGGAAACAAGAAATAAAATATTGCATTAAAAAAGCTAAAGTGTTTTTTTAAATAAACTGGTCTCTTTACAAGCGGCTAATATTCACTGAACATTTGATTCTACCCGCTCAGCGTGACTTGGCTAACATCAGTTTTTCTAAAACTGTTTCCAACTGAGGTCTGTATGAAGTGAATTCAGCTTTATGTGCTGCATGAAAAGCTCATTCCACATCTGAAATTTCAGAATGCTTTCATTTTGTAATCTCAGGCCCTGGGAAACAGGGTGGTGACAAGCGATATCCTCAGTGACAAGAGCTGGTATTGTGCTGAACTGTGAGCAGTTGAATAACACACTTCTATTCTTACAAACCGCGGCATTACAGTTTGCATTACAGTTGCTTAGATACTAGCATTGGATGTGGTATAACCACAAGATAAGGTTCACTACCAAGTACAGGCTGTACAAATCCCTGCTCTACGGTCTACACGTTGACTCTGCTCACCGAAACAAAAAGTAAAATCCAGGCATTCGAGGCATAGACGTATGGGAAGGGATTACAAAGAATTAACATATTCATAAATAATAAATAAATATAAGGCTGCTACTTTGTGGATTTTCACCTATCGCGGGGGTCGTTGGAACGTAACCCCCACGACCTGCTTTTATCCCAGAGAATACTGACATTGTGGTCTGAACTACTAGCTCTACATCAGTGCCTCTTGCACATCCTAATCCATGAAAAGATCCTCTTAGCACTATTATATCGGTGGATTTACACTCCTTCTTTTCTGACGGCTTGTGAAGTCATTTTGGTTTTTCAAATAGGCATTCTACGGGCAATCAAATGTGCAGCCAAGAAACGAACTCAAAACCTATCGTTCTATGGGTAAACTTGTGATGTGGACAGGAGCACTTGCAGCCTACACAACACTCTTTTTCAAATGATTTGCGCACACTGAAGCAGCTTCTTGTTAGATATCATTCCTATTATCATTTATTCCTCGGACAACAATTTTGCATGTTATGTTGCGTGCGTCCGTGTCTGTATGTCTGTGTGTGCCGTGAGCCTGACACATAGGACCGGTATGTGGGGTTAAATAAATTCTCCGTATTATTATTAGTTGTAGTAGTAGTAATTCTGCAAGAGATTTCCAATTTTCTCTCTGGCATGTGTGTGGTATAACTGCAGAGTTTGACACGTGACAAGAATTGCTGTCCCTGGAAGCATTGAAGATTATGTAACTAATGTTTAAGATTATGTAGGTCTATGGCCCGCGAAGGATTTTACAAATATCTGGCTTTGGCAGAAAAAAAGTTTCCCCTCTTCTGCAATACGAGGATAGGAATTTTTCTCTAAAAGACAAACAAACAAACAAACAAACAAACAAACAAACAAATACAAAATGAACACACACTGTGACATAATGATCATTTACATTGTTTGTCGTAGGGCTGCTAGTGAATATTTACAACTCTCAACTTCTTTGGTTCTTTAGCCTTTTTTCAGGTACTCGCAAAAGTGCCTAGAGTTAAATTGTGCAGAAACAAGCAAGTAAATATCTTACATGTGACACGTTTCATCATCTCAAAACACACACACACACATACACACACACACACACACACACACACACACACACACACTGTATGCTTTACTGTGTCTACTTTATCGGGAAGTTAAAGCTGACTAGGCTATACCTTTCAGAATCGTTTTATATGCATGTAGATAGATAGATAGATAGATCAGCGCATCGTTTTACAAGAGAGCTATAAAGTTATTTATACATATGGAGAATATAACTTTCTTTTCCTTGTTAGCTAAAGATCGGCTTAAGCTTATTTCTATGGAGACGACACAAAGTGACGAGTCCGGGAAAATCTGGGTTACAGTGAAAGTTGTGACTGGACGATCATTTTAGGGTTTTATTTTAAATTCACATTAACTGCACTTTTCCTGATCCAGAAATAAAATCCATAACAATGCTTTTATACATATGTAGCTCAGCTTATTTTTTGTTACAAAAAATATAACAAGGTTTTATAAAGTCTTGTTTTCTTGATGTGGTGAAGAAACCTTTTTTTTTTCTTTTTTATGAATAGGATCGGCTCAGGCTCATTTCTGTAGAGTCGACGCAGACTGGCAGAACAAAGAAAGTCTGTGTTATTAAAATTGATTAGGCTGTGCTTTTAATTAAATCCTTGAAAAGACTGGACATTGAGGTCAACATTGTCATAGACACAGAGATGTTGCAGGGTATACCATTATTATAGCAGCTACAGCTTTAAAATACTTAAGGATTCTCCAGCTAAATTTACTTACCCGTGCGCGAACACACTCGCACACACACGAACACTCTATGTTTTACCTGTCTACTTGGTACAGAAAGTTAAGTCTGACTATGTTATACCTCAAAAGCTCCATCTTACATAGACTTTACCAGCTCAGTTGTTTTTTGGGGGAAGTGGAGGCTGCGTCTTCCTACAAAGGTGCGATAATCACATTTTTTTTCGTACCTCAGATTTCTGTACAAGATGTGTGTGTGTGTGTGTGTGTGTGTGTGTGTGTGTGTGTGTGTGTGTGTGTGTGTGTGTGTGTGTGTGTTGCTTTGCTTAAGAAATTGTTGTCGAATATTATTTCGAAAAAAATTGTTAGAAAAGTCTGCGGAGTTGTCTTTCCTGAAGGGCTCAAGCCCTGATGGATTCGATGCTCTCATATGCAACAAATGCTCAATAGCATCTTTATTCGGCTACTTAGCTTCACCTCTATGGTTTACTTATCAATATTTTGTCGGATTGATTTTAGTCTATTTTCTTGCCGCCACACGCTAGTGCAGTTTAGCTTTGGGTCATCATGCTGCTCATGATTACTAGCCTAGAGACAGGTTTACACCCATGTTCTATTTTAGCCATGATTCTTCTGCCTTCTGCTTGTTTTCCGGGAAGTTAAAAATGATGACGTGTATGCTCTCAAATTAGACGATGTTTTTGTGTTTTTATGTATAGTAGTTTGGCTATGTATCGTATAAAGATACAGGTAGCTGTGTAAGTGTTAAAATGTAATTTTATTTGAGCCAAATGTTCTTTATCATTGCTTCTCTCTTGACTCAAACCTTTACCTATTGAAGATTTTGGAGAATTATTCATGCATGCGTCCAATTTGCAGTGTAGACCTTTTCCGGTATTCAAGTGTGCTTCCTACACGTGTACAGTATCTGAAGAACGTCTGTGCTTACTACAAAATAAAGTATCGTCGAAACAATTCTAGCAAACTATATGCTAGTTTAATTAGTTTCAAATCCCAAACCTTGTAGTTCGTGAAAGTTCTAATTAGACCAACAGAGCATGTCAGTAACGTAGTTTTCCTAGCATGCTATTTTGTAAACTTCAACATCGCCTTTTACTTTCTGCAAAATGTAAATGCGAAGATACTTGATCATTCTATTTATTATTCATATGTTTGGCTTAGATCGCATTCTTGATGTTTAGCGAATGGGAAAAGTCGTTATGAGATTGAATGGAGATTGGCACCAAATTTTTCAAATAATGCTCTCAGTCGAGCCAGTGGTTTTTTTATTTGTCTTTTTGTGCACTTTTCCCTGTCATTTTCGTTATTTGTGTCACAGTTATCCCTACTGTTCGACAAGTGTTTGCTTCGTTGCATAAGTTCATTCTTTGAGTAGGATAAAATTAAAGATAAATACACATTTTTCCGACTATTTGTTTGTTGTTTGGATGAGAACCGGAAAACGTAAGCGGATGGAAAATATTGTGTGTGTGTGTGTGCGTGCGTGCGTGCGTGCGTGCATGCGTGCGTGTGTGTGTGTGTGTGTGTGTGTGTGATCGTCTCATGACGGTCGCTTTTTCTTTGGGGTAACGGCGTTACTGATGGGCAAGAATAAATAAGGATTAAAACTTTAAAAGAAGAATCATTTTCGCTGCCTCTTGTGTCCTTTACCGAAACTGGGAAAACTGACAATGTTCTTAGGTGATGTGTATGAAGTCCTGAGTAGACCTATTGGGGTGAGACTGCGTCAGTTTTGTTATTTGAATCTTTCTGTGTAAGCTTTTGACTGAATTATTATTTGGAGAATTTTCAATTACTAATATAGTAAATTTAAATATGTTAAATTGTAAGGAATGTAATTTTCTGTCGAGGTTTTTTTGTGTTTTGTTTTCTCCCTTTTCATGTGTTCTTCTTGTGCAAGTGCGTGAGATCTTGCTAACTTCATGAGGGGCGACAGCCAGGAAAAGACTGTCTGTCAGTTTTCTTTGTTGTACCGCCGACGGCGGAGACATCAAAGCAGACTTGCTTCAAAAGGGAACTGTAATGAAAAACTGTCATCGGGAAAAGAAGGACTCGGTGCTTTTTAAAACTGCTTTTTTCCATGCGACAATATACTAATATATATATATATATATCAAATATATGTCTTAACTGCTTTGTGCAGAAATTTTTCTTAGTGTACTGTGAATTTTCTCTGCGATACATTTTTACGTTTGCAATGTTAAGTATAGCAGTAGTACATGATCTACAACTTCCAATTGTTCGCCTGTGATATCAGCTACGTAGAGGCTACAGGGGTCTCAAATGAGATAGTAACGTTATGTTTCTCTTTGAACCATGCTTAATGTAACAAAGTGGACTGGGTTACTTCCTAATCTTACTCTTGGTTTGTTACCTACCTTACAGCCCAAAACCAGTCAAATAAAAGCGCAAAGCCTTGGCCTGTAAACACAACAGGAATAAAGCGGCAACACTACTCAGGGGTAACTGAAGAAAGGGTGGGTAGCTGTGCCTTCTGCTGCAATCTCTCCTGCCGGCAATGCGACCCAGGGATATGCCTAAAACGAAATATACAAAACGAGCACGAGTACCCACCCAGCCACTCAAGATAGTCACAAAAGAGTCACCGGTAATCTTGCATGAAGTCCCGTAGAAGAAAAGGTGTTACTGCAAGAGATCTGCTTTCTCACCCTTTGAGTCATGTTCACTTCATAAATGATCGTGAGAAAGCCTGTCATGGCGAAGTGAATTACAACTTCTTGGGCTGTCGTCTGCTTTTGACGGCTTAATCAAACAGGAATCTTCTTACTTTTAGCTGAGCTGAATTTTAAAAACACTTAAGAAAATATAAAATGAATAAAATCGATGACTATAAAAGTGGTAGCTACCCGTCCTCATTCTGGATTTATATAGACAGTATTAAAAAAGAAAGAGAAACAAACTAGATATCCGTAAAACTCCATTTAAAATATGATTATTTTCATGCTAATGAAATAAAACATGTAAACTTCCAGGCGAGATTAATACTATTATTATTAAATATACAAAGAATATATCAAAGTTTTTGAATAATATTAATCACACAATTATAGACTAGAGAAACTCTGTGTTAGAATTAACATAGAGTAAACAAAAACAGTTTAATCACATTATTATTATAAACAATCTAGATCAAAAACTAATTATATATAGTCTAGATTAACACAGGGATTCTGCACAGGTCTAGCATGCCACCGTAGACCTAAAAAAAATCGACCAAGAATTGCCAACTGGAGAGAATAGTAAGAAAACCTGTAACCAACTCCTATTGTCCGGCATAAAGCGAGTGGGCCAAACTTCTACCCCACAAAAGGTAGTCATAGTTATGTCGTATAACAAAAACCCAGAAAGATCAAACACACACACACACACACACACACACACACACACACACACACACACACACACACACACACACACACACACATATATATATATACGCGCACACGAACGACGAGCTGCAAAAG
Source organism: Marisa cornuarietis (assembly GCA_004794655.1). Taxonomy (NCBI): domain Eukaryota; kingdom Metazoa; phylum Mollusca; class Gastropoda; order Architaenioglossa; family Ampullariidae; genus Marisa; species Marisa cornuarietis. Next base: position 1,654,953 of record SMMW01000542.1, on the reverse strand, counting down.
TAGTTTAAGTCCCATGCCCGCAACATATAACTAAAGGTATACATGAAACATCGTTCAGCAATGAACATTTCAAACTGACGCACGAATATCGACAACATTGACGTGGAAGTGAAGCGTGTCTGTAAATAAAACTTTCCAGTGACAGAAGGATGCCGCGTGAAGACAAAAAAAAGTCAATAAGAGGAGTAGCTACAACTTGTCTTCTTTTATATTCATTGCCACAAGAGATGAAGGTCTGCATTTATTAATACGATCATTTAAATGGGGGGTCACGTTTCCGCTCTTACTTAGTTCTCCTCTCTATCATATCCCTCTCCTCATAATTTACCCAGCAAAGTTCAACCACAAATGTGAGCACAAGCTGTGGCCTCAAACATCCTCTAGCTCCCAAGCGTGGCAACAGAAATCTATGGTGAGAAGCCAAGTGCGCAATTTCTGTATTGCAGCCACACATCTCACCACCAGCATCGCATGTAAACGATACACAAAAGCCAGCCGACACTCACAGCGCACGCAGTGAATTGTAACTGGTTTATTGTGACGTCTGACCGACGCCAGCTAGAACCTGACACAGGCAGCTTCCAGGTCTTCTGAAGTCCTACAAGTGAGCAAAGAATCCCTTCAGAAGTCAACCTGTAATCTGAACAACTTCTAACTGTTATTCAAAGCAATGGATGTATTTAAAGCAGTGGTCATTGCATTAATAAGCTTCAACTCGCTATTGTTTGGACAATCGCATCTTCAAGACAAAGAAGAGAGCAGCTTACTTGAGAAAAATAGTCAGGCCCTTGAACGAAGGACGAGATTTTCAAATGTGCCGTTTACCACAGATACAGTTGATGCCAATTTTAGCACCGTGTATGAGAGAAACGTGAGTTTGCAGCAGCCATGTTTATTCGTCTATAGCTACAACGAAACAAACAAGGTAAGTAATGCTATACGTTTTTCTCTTCAGCCAGTTAATTTATTTAATTGACTGTTTCTTTTTTGTGTACTACACTAAACAATAAAAAATCCAAAAATATGCTTGATTAGACTCAATTAGCCATAATTAGCCGTAATTAGTACAAATAATAATAAAAATATTATATCTCTCTGGCATGTGTGAGGTATAACTGCAGAGTTTGACACGTGAAAAAGAATTGCTGTCACTGGAAGCATTGAAGATTATGTAACTAATGTTTAAGATTATGTAGCTCTATGGCCCGCAAAGGATTTTACAAATATCTGCCTTTGGCAGGAAAAAGTTTCCCCACTCCTGCAATATGAGGATAGGAATTTCTCTCTCACAAACAAATAAGCAAAAACAAACAAACAAATACAAAATGAACACACACTGTCACATAATGTTCATTTACATTGTTTTGTCGTAGAGCTCCTAGTAAATATTTACAACTCTCGTCAACTTCTTTGTTTTTTTTTTAGCCTTTTTCCAGGTCTACGGAAAAGTGCCTAGACTAAATTGCGCAGGAAAAACCAAGTAAATATCTAACTTGTGACACGTTTCATCATCTCAATACACTCACACACACACACACACACACACTCACACACACACACACACACACACACACTCACTCACTCACACACTCACACACACACGCGCGGACACTATATGCTTTACTGTGTCTACTTTATCGGGAAGTTAAAGCTGACTAGGCTATACCTTAAAGCTTCGTTTTATATACATGTATATATATATATAGATAGATAGTTCAGCACATCGTTTTACAAGAGAGCTATAAAGTTATTTATACATATGGCCAACAGAACTTTCTTTTCTTTGTTAGCTAAAGATCGGCTTAAGCTTATTTCTATGGAGACGACACAAAGTGAAGAGTCCAGGAAACTCTGGGTTACAGGGAAAGTTGTGACTGGACGATAATTTTAAGGTTTTCTCTTAAATTCACATTAACTGCACTTTTCCTGATTCCATAAAAATCCATAATAATGCTTTTATACATATATGTAGCCCGGCTAATTTTTTGCTATAAAAATATAACAAGGTTTTATAAAGACTTGTTTTATAGATATCGTGAAGAAACCTTTTTTCTTTCCTGTTACGACTAGGATCGGCTCAGGCTCATTTCTGTAGAGTCGACTCAGACTGGCAGAACAAACAAAGTCTGTGTTACCGGGGAATTAAAATTGATTAGGCTATACTTTTAAAGACCAACCTGAATGGTTTGCCATGTTTGCATATATCGGTAGATACAGGCGCAACCATTCACAACACTGACAGCCGTCAACACCAAACAGTGTACTACGTCACACTAGTGCACCATTCACAACACTGACAGCCGTCAACACCAAACAGTGTACTACGTCACACTAGTGCACCATTCACAACACTGACAGCCGTCAACACCAAACAGTGTACTACGTCACACTAGTGCACCATTCACAACACTGACAGCCGTCAACACCAAACAGTGTACTACGTCACACTAGTGCACCATTCACAACACTGACAGCCGTCAACACCAAACAGTGTACTACGTCACACTAGTGCACCATTCACAACACTGACAGCCGTCAGCACCAAACAGTGTACTACGTCACACTAGTGCACCATTCACAACACTGACAGCCGTCAACACCAAACAGAGAGAGAGAATGAGCGACAGCTCGGGTTATTGGAACGTTGAAAGTCTGTATTTCTCGTGATTATGAAAAAACTGCTACTTTAGCTCGAGAAATGTAGACTTGAACGTCCGAATAATCCGATCTGTCTCTCATTCTCTCTCTCTCTCTCTGTTTGGTGTTGATGGCTGTCAATGTTGTGAATGGTGCACTAGTGTGACGTAGTACACTGTTAACGGCGCTCGTTGATCGCAGTGATCACATTGATAGTAGGTGCAAATCGCGTAGTTTGCTAGCGGATAATTAATTAACGGATGGGTTTTGGAGGCTGCAATTTACAGGTTATGTTTATATCGCCTGTATCTACTGATATCTGCTAAAACGCAAACCATTCAGGTTGGTCTTTAAAGCTTTGAAAATACTATAGAAACAGATATGATGTGGTGAACAAACCTTTTTTTTTTGTTGTTTATGAATAGGATCGGCTTAGGCTCATTTCTGTATAGTCGATGCAGACTGGAACAACAAAGAAAGTCTGTGTTATTAAAATTGATTAGGCTGTGCTTTTAATTAAAGCCTTGAAAAGACTGTACATTGAAGTCAACATTGTCATAGACACAGATTTGTTGCAGGGTATATCATTCATATAGCAGCTACAGCTTTACAATGTGACTTCTTCATAAATTCATAATGCGTTGATTTGTCACTTACAGCTTTAAAATGCTTAAGGATTCTCGGTTTTCTGTACAAAATGTTTTCTTTTATTTTTATATAGATTAGGTTTCGTAATTTGGTTTCTTTGTAATTGTCAAAAGCCACCGTGCGGGGCCGGGAGATAAGCCATGGAGATGAGGCCGAGAGATGGGGTCGGAAGTGTTTGGTCCTGACTAATGCCACAGATTGATGGGCCTGGCAGATGCCATGCAGCATTTCGAGAGGTTTTACCCTGAAGTACTTTACCTGGAGTATTTGCAGTATTTGGCAAGGCAGTATATTTTGCCTTGGAGTAGTTGGCCCTAATAACTGGATAAGAACCACTTACTTCAGAAGCAGGATTTTGCTAATCAAAAATAACAAGACAAGAAGAAAATGTGGCTGCTCGTCCACAAGAGGCAGCGCCAGTCTGTATAACGGGTATTCCCCTTGAGGTGACTTCTATGAAAGAAGAGGTTGTGGCTGCTAATTCACAAGAGGCAGCGCGATAATTGATGAGTGTTGTGTGTTGCTTTGCTTAAGAAATTGTCGAATATCATTTCGGGAAAAAAAACTGTTATCAAAGTTTGTGGAGCTATCTTTCCTGATGGACTGAAGCCCTTATGGATTTGATGCTTTCATATGAAACTATTGCTCAAAAGCATCCATATTCGGGTTTATCCACTACGCCGTTCGGCTACTTGGCTTCACCTTTATGGTTTACTTATCACTAGTTTGTCGGGTCGATTTTAGTCTTTTTTTCTTGCCGCCACAAGCTGGTGCAGTTTAGCTTTGGGGACATTATGCTGCTTGTGATTACCTGCCTAGAGACAGATTTACACCCATGTTCTATTTTAGCCATGGTTCTTCTGCTTTCTGCTATTTTTGGCGATCTACTTTTCCGGGATTACTATATTAAATTATTATATTGGTTAGTTGCTGGTAATTTGTATGACTTGCAAGCTGCATAAAACAAATGGGGGGTGGGGGAAACACAAGCTTCGGTAAAATTATGTCATTATGTTAGTGAAACAATTTCATACTTTAAACCCTTTAACGAGGATCTATTGGAGGAAACGTCTGGTGCCAAAAGCTGCGGTAATTCCAGGTTCAATAGCGTCTAAAGTTGTTACTATTAAAATTCTCGAAGTTAAACCGATAATGGTTCAAGCATGTCGGACATTTGAATCGCAACATACAAATGTTATTTAAAAGACTATCAGAGCGAAGAAGGGCGCAGCAGTAATCACTTGGAGACCTGCTTTGCCTCAGCTTTACTCACATGAATGAACAAAGGCCCAAGGCCTTGTCTGTCAAACTCGAAGACTAAGACAGAATACCTTTACAGAATACGTGATGTCAACACGAAATCAGGGCGAAAGCTTCCCATGATGAAAGTACTGGACATGGGTCTTATTTTGGGAACGTAAGCTCGACGAAAGTACATGCCAGAGCGCAGTGTCTGGTGCTCCCAACCAGTCGTAGGTTGCCTCGGTGTAAACCCGACAGAAAATCAAGATGTTAGCAGGGTGAAAACTTTTCGCGATGAAAGTACTGGCCAGGGCATTGAATCACTGGACGAATTTTCCCGTGACGGGAGCACCGGACAAAGATCCGTGTCTACGTGTTTGCTACCATGTCAACCTGTCGAGTGGACGGTTATCAGCTATGATATGGCTTGGAGAGGAGATGGGCACCATCAATGGACATGATGAATGCTAGCGTTAACGTAGGTTAGAAAAGATAAAATTTCCTTTACGTTATAAACAATGACAATCAAAAATCTAATAGAAACAGCACGGGCATACTGAAACCCTTGAAAGAAGTCACCAATGCAAACCTGACAGACATCCAGAAAAAGATCAGTAATTACCAGCTGAATAGAAGAGTAGCAAGACCTGTAAACAGCTCCTAATTTTTCGCCAGGCAGTGACGCACCCCCTGTCTTCGTCCTCATTTCTTTCACCCTTTAAGTTGTTGGATTCAATGACAGTCTTTCTACTCTAGAAACAAGACGAAATCATTTGTACCGGACTGTACAACATCGAAGACAGTGTGATTTTACATGACAAAAATTAGCCTTTCTAGGCAAGTACTCATTCATACCTCTACCTTCTCCCTAAGCACTTTCACGCTTTTCTTCTATTGTTTTCTCCGTTGTTCTGTTAGATTGTAACGTGTGTATCTCTCAAGATGCATCCACCCACTAAAGAACAAAAGCAATGTTAGCTATAGTTATTGATTTCGGGCCTCTGTCTTTCTGTTCTGTATCAAAATGCCATGTAATAATTGAATTATGCTTGCTTTAGTGACTTTTAATTTTAATTGGTGTTAACTGTCCCTAAACTGAAGAAAAGCTTACCCTTAATCATTCATGAATAATAGACACAAAAGCTTTTTCCTTTTTTTTCCAGACAACAGCCATACGCGTTTCTGTGTCCAGCACAGAAGCTCAAGACAACTTTCCTATTACCTTCGTCGTTCGTCAGCAAAAGGGAATTCTTTCTGGGCAGGTTCCTGTGTATGTTGATTTCCTGTAAGTGGTTGGTGCACTATGTATGCTGATTACATTTTAGGTTAATGCCAGTTTTTTAATACAAATCTTTGAAAATTTGGCGTATAACCTTATTAGGAATATGGCTGTGCTTGAGTTGATACTTGTAATTTTTCAGTTCTCATTAAATACAAATAGGAATATAAAATAATATAATAGTAGTTGATATGAATAGCACACCATTTTAAGACTTTTGCTTCTTACGAAAACAAATTATCTGTCTTTCTCTCTAGTAGGCATCACTTATGTCCTGGCCTGTGCGTACACCAAAAAAAAGAACATTACAAAAAAGACACAAATAATGTAGATCGTTCTCTGAAGAGGAAGATGCAAGTTTTTAGTCAACTATCTTGTTCAACATCATAAAATTATACTCTTTAATGTAGATCTACAGCCCATAAAGTCCAGTACTAAATGACTGGGACAACTAATCAATATACGGGAAAGTTTTGACTGTAGACCTGATCGCTGTTATTATAATTCAGTCCCCAATGAAAACTTAATTACAGCTGCAATGTCCGATGTTAAAATAGCCCTTCCTTTATAGCTGCAGGGTGCACGGAGGCGAATATTTGAATATACCGATGTGTCAGTTTTGTGTCAGAGTCTGTGGTCTTTGTCTGTTGGTGTCTCACCAAATCCTGAGCATCTGATCTCTACCAGTCCTACAATATCCAACCATTATAGCCTATGAATGAATTGTTTCACTTTGCTACACTAATGAAATGTGTGGACATTCCATGTACTAATGGAGGTTCTTATCTCAATTTTACATATTTCTTTTGCAGCAAAATACCGGTGGTCCTTTCCTATGTGATCACCTTTTTTACAGTTGGGAATTTAACGGAGGGATACGCATTAATATCAGCTTGTAAACAGCTCATAAAGAGACTGCTTGAGTATATCGATACTGTGTTTCATTCACCAGTCTGTATGCAATAATCTACTGTTTCAGTTATCCGTTCAATTCTATGGACCGTACTCTTTGTCCCATGGATAAGAATAGAATGTTGAATATGACATCGCATCAGCATATTTTTGTGGAAGTGGCTACCATGTCTAATACCATTGTCAACTTCAACTTCTCCGCCACCATCCTGTCCGACTTTGAGCTTGAGTAAGTGAATGTTTACGTCTTACATTGAAGCTGATCGAAATAATGTTTCTGAGTGAGAAGTCAGTATTTTCCCTCAGATCTTTTCACCTGTTGATTATCTTTAATCTCATTAATTCTAGTTTTTGTAGAAAAACAGGAAATTGTGGGATAGTCTTGAAGCCAGTAAACTAAAGATATGAAACATTTCCGAAGTATACTTTGAGAAGTCTAAGCAGCTGTTGATACAAACAAACGACCTGTTCGACGGTGTGTTTTTAAGCTATTATTCAACGCATTATGTAAGTAAATAGCAGTTTAACATTTTCACGAACCGAATCCCAGGAAAGGCCACCTAGAGTTATCATTAATCTCATTAAAAATTCCCTTCAAACACAAACTCATATATTTACCCAGTCTCGTACTTACCATTGTAGCCACATTGTTCTATTAACACCTCATTAATTGTCTCCCTTTTTCTCACGACATTATTTATAAAAGGCTGTTCTGACTGTTTGAGGATTTCCAAACACTCTCTTCAAAGTAAACAATGAAGCTGACAAAGACGTAGGGAGGAACTCAAGGGATGCTAGAGATCAGGAGGTCTTCCTCTTGTTTTCCTCTGTTTTCTTAGAAGAGCAACTCCTACGGTCAATTAACGCATGCACGAACATATTGAAGTTTTCAAAGTAATGTTTTCAATAAATACTTAACACTTTGACTCCCTTGTGTGTGCGTGGATATGTGTGTTGTGTCTGGTAAGAAGCTCCTAATTAAATCCTGGCGCAATGTAAGAAATATTATTTTGCTCACTATTCTTCATCATATTTCTCCGGCTGGAAGCAACAGCCAAGCAATAGCCGATGATATAACGATCATGAATGGTTTTTGTGCACATGACAAGCTCAGATAATCTTGTGTTTTTCCCCCAATATTGCTCGAGCTACTCTAAAACTTAATATTCCTATTCCTAGAATAGACCTTTGCAAAGCCAGACTGAAATACTCAGGAACCGTGTTGTGGAATAGCCTTCCTCTCCATCTTAAGCAATTGAACTCCCTAAGGTATCAGTTACTAAAATACATAAATTAGATTATAGGAAAATCTGATGCCTCCTTTGTCAAAGATTCCTTAACAATAAATAATAGAGATACTTCCCTACTCCAGGACCTTCATAAACTTTTGTAAATGTTCACCTTTCTCTCTATTTGATATTATGTTATGCTTATTACCACTTTTTTTTTCTACTCAGTTAATTATTTAGCTTATTTTCACATGTAAAGGGCGAGAGCTATATGGAAAAAAACATGTTTTGCTTATTATTTATACCTCTCGTAAATAAAGAATTGAATTGAATTTTGAAAAGAGGTCTACGAAAAAGAACATGGGCTGAGAGTATAAATAACTATTGGCTCACATATGTGTTAGATGGAAAGATAAGCGTAAACTAGAAATTTTCAAAATGGGAAATTTATTTGATATACGCCACACAACATTTGAATGATATGCATGCTACCAATAAACAACCGGGTTTATTATTATCTCTGGATTTTGAAAAAGCATTCGACTCGGTTGATTGGAAATTTATGCATAAAGTGATGCACTTGTTTGGTTTTGGACCTGACATACTTAAGTGGATTCATTCATTATATTCCAACATTAACTCAGCTGTTTTAATAAATGGAAAAGTCAGTGCATGGTTCCCAATTCAAAGAGGATGTAGGCAGGGAGACCCAATTTCGCCTTACTTGTTCACTCTGTGCAGAAGTTCTAGGTATAATGACACGAACAGATACACATATATCTGGAATTGAAATTAATCACGTGGAACACAAAATATCGCAGTTTGCGGACGACACTCAAATTTTGTTAAAGGGCGACCAAACTTCATCGAAAAAATTTTAGGAGTAGTAGATACATTTGGCAAAGTATCAGGACTAAAAATTAACTATGATAAAACAGAAGCAATTTAGCTAGGAAGCCTCAAAAATTAAACTGAACTCAAAATTAAATGGAACCCCCCATCATTTAAAATATTAGGCATATGGCTAACTAAAAACTTAAAAAACTTGCAAAAAATAAATTATGAAAATAAATTTGAAGAAACCATATACCTTATGAAAACATATATGAAAAGAATTTTAACACCTATAGGTAGAATTGCTATACTAAAATATGTCTTACTTTCAAAATTAACATACCTCTGGTTACTATTGCCAAACCCACCAGGCTATCTTATTAATAAACTACAATCAATAGTCTATGTTTTTGTATCGAATAAAAAACCAGATAAAATAAGTAGAAAAACTAGTACCAAATGCATTGCTAATGGTGGTCTGGGTATTCCTGACATGTCATCCTCTATTTTGGCTTTAAACTTATCATGGATTAGAAAACTGAAATTTAGTGAACATAGATGGACAAATATAACCCAAACTGTACTACCAGAAATTAATTACTTAGAGCAGCTGGGCAGTGAGCTACCTTACAAAAGAGTCAACTTGTTTTGGAAGGAAGTTCTACTTTCATATAGATCTTTCAAAAATAAAGTTAAAATAGATACGGCTGACAAGCTCTTAGCAGAACCCCTTTTTTATAATGCGGACATCAAGATTGATGGTAAGCCCTTTATTTATAAAGATTGGCTGGCAAAAAATATATTTAGCATAAGAGATTTACTTGACGAAAAGGGCAGATTTCTTACATACGAATACTTTAAACAACTCTACCAGCTAAACACAAATTTTCTAGAATTTCTGAGCTGTGTAGAAGCAGTGAAAAAGTATTTAAAGCATAAAAATGTACCCATAGAAGAAAACATAAAAACCGAATTACAATTCTCTTTAAAACTAATACTTTCCCAAAGGAAAGGTTCAAAACCCTACTACAATATATTAAATGATAATGAGTATGAACCTAACTGTTGCCAAAAATGGACTAAAAAGCTGCAGAGCGAATTGGACTTGAAAAGAATTTTTTGAAAATAAGTAAAATTCAAGAAATTAAATATAAATGGTTCCAGGTTAGACTTGTGCATAGGGTACTAGCTACAAATATTATCTTAAAAGAGATGAAAGTTTTAAATGACAACCTATGCACCTTTTGTAACCAAGAAAAAGAGACGATTGAACATATATTTTTGAAATGTAACTTAGTTCAGGAATTTTGGGAAGCGCTAGAAAAGAGAATCAATAATAACTGTAAACACGTAAATGATTTCAAATTCACTACTACACTTATCTTATTTGGCTATAGGGAAAATACCCAGACTGATAAAATAATGGACAGCATAATAATACTGGCAAAGTTCTACATATATAAATCAAGATTTAGCACAAGAATTCTAAACATATATAACTTTTTACAAGAATTACACAGACAAATGAAAGTGGAAAGACACATAGCTTTGATCAGCAATGGGAACCATATAGAAATCTCTTCACACCTTGGTAAATGCACACCATTATAGAACTAATGGGAAACCTAAATCTAAAAAGAATATTTAAGAGTTCACAAGAAATTGAGGTGTAAGAAGGTACTTGCATCCTGAGGCTCATGTAGTCAGCCTGCTCCAGAGAACTTAGTTAGTCTTGAAATCTTACTAGCTAAAGAGACTATTGTAAGTTTGGGTAATGCATGAACCACTATTGTCTTCAATAAGGTGGGAGGTGTAAAAGTATACAAAACAACTATAATGGAAACCTAAATTTAAAAAGAAGAGAGACTATTTAAGAGTGCACAAATATAGAGATGTAAGAAGGTATCTGTAGCCTGAGGCACATGTAGTCAGTCTGCTCCAGAGAACCTAGTGAGTTTTTAATTCTTATTAGCTGAAGAAACTGTTGTATGTCTGGGTAATGAATGTACCACTATTGTCTTGAATAATGTGGGATGTGCAAAAGTATACAAAATAATTACAATGGATGGACAATAACATTTACATTAGATGAATTGGCTTCTACAAACGACTGCAACAGCTGAACTAATAGTCGGTTGAGCGCAAGCAAGGTAGATAAGGCTCAACATAAGATGAACTATTGGAATGTGAGCAACAGTCATAGCAGGCCGCCTTACTGCATTGTGAATTTGTACAGGTACTCTTATACCATGTTAAAGTCGATGTTCAAATATATGGAACGCGTGTATGTGTGTGGATGTGTGTGCATGTTGTTGGTTTATTTTTTGTTTTTCGTTCTTTCCAAATTTTCAATTGTACCAGATTTTTTGCCATACTTCTTGCTGTCACTTTGTGAAAGAGAAATAAACAGTCTGAAAAAAATCAACGTTGCACGTCACTTTTTATGACAACGAACATTACCGCGTGCTTTAGCAAGTCTTATGAAACCCAGTTTACAAGTAAACCTTAATCATGTCGCATTAAAGATTTTGTGTAATTTGTCCTTGTCATAAACTTGTTAAGTATAGAAGTTTTTCTGACAATTTCTTTACAGACGGGGTGTGACCAAACACGTGACAGCATCGCCGACAAAACCCCAGTATTACATGTACACCTTTCCTAAGGATGTTGAACTTGTCTTGTTGAAGGTGACATCCGATAACGAACTTTGTGCGGTTATCTCAGTGCAACAAATCAAGGTGTGTGTTGGCTGTGTTGAAACCCATGTAGACACCTTTAGGGGGAAGTGTTGTCAAAAAATTGCTTTTGGGATGGATGAGATGTTACTCCTTAAAAGTTAGAAGTAGTTCACAATACACAGGCGTTACAAACACAATAACAGAAGAATTATGAAAATGAAATATTAAAATGCTTTCTCTGTAGAAGTAAATCAGTATTCGTAGAATATTACAGACTGATACAAAACAGCAAACGTATGGCACAGCACATGAGAAGTAGCAAAATAAAAGGCATATGGAATATTAACTGTAGGCTTTCATTGTATGTTGAAAATACCATAAGGTGAAAATGATTGTCTTATAATTTTTAATTCATTTTCAGTGTCCTGTGTTGGATCTTGATGAAGATATTGGGAACTTGGGAAAGCATCAAACTATGACTGAAAAGGCTACAATGTCGTTATGGGTAAGAGTACTATTGGCCTTTAATTAAGGGTATGTGTATGAACATATGTTTATTTATATGAACATGAGTTCTTTACCTTTGCATAAATTTATAAATTTCAAATAATTTTGTTTTCACAATAAACTTTTACCTTCACAGATACTTGATTCTAAAATTAGGAATTGTTGCGTAAAATACTGCACAGTAATGAGCACATGCATGAAATAAAAACTTGGATTAGCTTAAAAGCTAATTACTTCGTGAACACCTGCACCAGATAGTTTTAGCCTTTTTTTCCCTGCCATCTCTCTCGCGAATCCTACTGAATGTGCGATGCGGGAAGGAAAACTACCATGCCAGATGCTATAAAACCCGTCCCTGGACAGAGGACGGGATGTTTGTAAAGGTCTTTGCACTGGGGCGTATCTGATGCACTCAGTAACTTTGGTGTTAGGCAGAGGATAGCACCCAGCAATCGTTTTGGCTCTCCTCACATGCCTGAGACCCGGTTAGAGTTAAGACGGTTTGTCCAGTAAGGAAATCGTCTCTAAGCATAAACACCCCTAACACCATCTCTCGAGGAAATGGTAACACGCCAGACATTTCTCGTGACATTTCTCATATGACTGCGAGATTTATCCGGTACAGCCCAACGCATTCATGATGTGAGGAGTTCTAGAAACAAAGAAATGAACGCTCTGTCACACATTGTTTGCCTTGTACAGGTAACAGTATGAAGCTGGAGTTAGGGCGCCTAATTCAACTCTCAAAACTTCATCTCCCCTGTGTACTCATCAGTTTCAAAATGATATGACGGTCCAAGAGAAATGACTGTAGTGATGAGAACTCCAAGTTTGCCTTAACCAGTACCTTTTAGCCGTTTCGTCTCTTTAACAGACCAATTGTTGACAGAGCAACGCACATTTCTTTACAAAAAATCCTCTTTAATTTCTGAGATAAGACTTAAGTTTCAACACTCTTTCTTGCCGAACATTCTAACAAAATATACATTCAGTGAGTAATTTTCACCTTTCGAAAGCCACTTCATACAGAAGTATTTTGAACACACCACCAGCTTGGGGTGCGCTTCCTTGGAGTTTACTCATTAATTTTCCAAGAGGACCGCGGGTTTCTCTCTAACCAAACCTTGCGAGGCAGAAGTTTCTCTACCTCCTCGCTATTTTATCTCTTCGAAAATAATAGTAATTATCTGTTAGTAGAGACTAATGCAATGCCTGGAACACTCAGGTGGAATAACTTGGTTGCAGGTTTGTTGTGTTTCTTTCCTAGAATCCAGTAAAGAAGGTAAACTATAAAGTAGATAATACAAGTTATGGTAAATTTTACATAATCATGCTATCTGATAAGTCGTAAAGAAATAAAACTTACACACTGTATTTCTTTTACACTGGTATGGTTAATAATAAATACGCTGAATGCTTTCTCTGTGTGCATGGGTGCTTGCGTGTGTGTGTGTGTGTGTGTGTGTGTGTGCGTGAGTGTGTGTGTGTCTGTGTTCACAGAAAAGCCACTATTATGATGGCACCTTCTATGTCGTTGTCCTGGTGAAGCCCAATGTCGGAGACTGCTCTAAGCTTGATGTATTCCCTCCTGCTGAGCCTCTTGGTGTGACAACCAAGAATCTGTCTATATTGATCACAGAACGTGAGTGTAATATTAACATATTAAAGTTCACTCGTTTGGTATGAATTGGTCGTCAGACCGTGGGGTGTAGATGGATGTAACCAATGGCAAACTTTCACACATCTTTTTGTGTGGCAAGTAGTCGTTTAACATGACAAGCCTAATCATCGTTTTAGTTCCCATACAGTTCTTCCTTTTATATCCTTTGCTTTATACTTTCTCGAGGGTATCCAAAAGAATATTTGTTAACACTGTAGCTATTATATTTGTGTCATTTGATACTGTATGGTGACGTAACATTTGTCAATGACCTATTTCTTAGAATCACAAAACATCAAGACAGCAGAAATCGTCACCGTAGTGATCTTCATCGGCTTTAGTATAGTTGCACTCATCTTTTTCTGCTGTTTCGCCATGCATTTTAAATGGTGAGTAGCAAGCAGCCTCTGTCTTTGTGCAGTGCTTGTCCACAAGTCACTACCACTAAAGTTGTCATTGTCATCACTATTGCCATTATCGCCAGAAAAGATCCATTGCTCTTCATAACTCATCATAGAGTATCAGATAATATGTACATGTCCACAGATTAGTGATGACTGATAATTAAAGATTACTAGAATCTACAAAGTACCTGCACTAATGCATACAGAGCACGGAAAACATCAACACGGTACATCCGCTGTATTAATTATCACCAACAACAAATATTTTGTACAAGACGTCAATACCGTTCAATGAAGACAGTTTGAACACAAATGCCGAGTATACCGGCATCCGCACTAATTGCTATAGGTAACTATTAATGTAGATGAAAATGTTATTTCATGTAATAAAAAGTACAGCAAAATTAAACATATACTCACAGGTAGAAACCGACTATGTTGTATGTTGGGTAAAGTTTTAAACAGGTCTTTTATTTTCAGTGGAAATACCAGCAGCAACACAGAATCTACAGGTGAGAGAAAATGCATGTGTGGATGAATTTTAATTTATTTGTTCATAGCTGTGTCTTTTTATAAGCAGAATATCGTTTAATCAAGTTGGTTCTCAGCCCTGTGAACGCTATTATTTCCTACTCAGCGAAAAAGAGTGTATAATTTATAGAATATGTAAAAGGCAGTGATAGGAAAATCTTCAAAATCATATGTAGAAACCCTTCGGCAACCCATAGTCTATATATAAAATGAGACCCATAATTTTTTCCACAGAATTTATTCTTTTGCACAGATACATAATACATAAAATACAATATTTAGAAGTATAAAACAATACAACATACAAACATAAGGTAACGGTAATTTAGTACATCCATCTGCCAAGCAATCATAGCCTTGTCGTGTCTCACATTAAATAATTTTATGCACTTATGAAAAAGCTAAGATATTTACTGCTAGTAGTTTGCCTTGGTCGTACACAGGCTGCGGGCCACACGTTTCCAACCCTTGTGATAAAGCAAGATCTTGTCGACTTATGCAGTGGTAATCTCAAATGTTTGGACCACATTTATTTCAGGTGACGCTGTTCCCATCGTGTACATAAATAAACAGACTGTTTGTCGGGTTATCTGCTGGGCGCTAGGACAGACAGGATCCGGTATTATTATTATTATTATTATTATTATTATTATTATTATTATTATTATTATTATTATTATTATTATTATTATTATTATTTACGCGATTAGATTATCTAAAATTTCTAATGTACATGTTATATTAAGACAGTATCTGCAATACAATGTAATAAACAGAAACATTAATGTGAGCATTTGTACACTCCCAAGAAAATCAAGTGTTCTTAAAAAGGACTTTTAATTAGTTCTATCTAGCCTGAATTTGTAATGAGGTGCAACACTCAACTATAATGTAGGATTTTGGTGACTGAGGAGGATACAATATTCCGGTAAATACTGTAATATTGTCAACGATTACAAAAGTCATTGCAACCAACGCAACAACAACACTTAAAAAAGACACGAATTGGATAAAAATGTTCTCCCTACGAAATAAACAAAAAGGTACCATAGAACAGACCATGACGGAGACTGGTGTCGCTCAGCAAAACGATATATCGACAGAAAATCAAGTAAAAACAATTGTAGTATTTTATTCTAGCTATGGATGCGCACAATTTATAAATGTATTTAGACTCGGATTGATCAGTACTGTTTTAGGCGTGTGACACGTTACCTGTTGAGCCATCGTACGAGCGACAGATGAGGGACTTATTTGAGCAAAAATAATAAACTCACCACCTGTTAATTTGTCCGAGGAAAAACTCTATTTGTTAGAATACTAGCGATAAGAAAAAGGTAAAGGAGAAAAAGATGGGCACCACCCTTCACACAAAGCTGGCCTCTATAAAAGGGAGTTTTCGAGCAATTCATTCCCGATAACGATATCTAACTATACAACTACAACTTTCTTTTAAATTTTAGTTACGTCTATACAAATGTATAAAGTCCGCGCAATCGCATACAAAGCACATGACCAAGTTCATAACACTTTGTCAAAAACGGACTTAAATGTTTATAAAACATAGACATTTTCTAGAAGGCGAAAAAAGGGATCAAGTCTAAGTCTCAACGTCCTTGCAACAAGGAAGCCACGTTACAGAACACACAATGCTAGGAGATAGTTTGGAATTTTTTCATGCACAGCACGACCGACATTAGGCCGTGAGCTTGAATGAGTACACAAGTGAAACAGACACTAAGATGTAGTCAAACATGGAAGATGACACAATATCTCAAAAAGATATTCCTCAAGAATTAGGAGAAGGGTTATACTAATCCAGGGGTGGACAACGTTTTCTTTTCGCGGGCCGTTCACAAAATTCTAAACTATGCGGCGAGCCGGTAAAATGGTAAAATGCTCATCACGTGACTATACAACACTCCTAGTGAAGATGGGATGAAAACATACATACATTGTGATTTTCAATTAACAAATTTAATGTGAAAAGTGAAGCTGTTGGAATTCCTTCACCAGCGTTTAAAAATCTGGCCGAGTTTCCGATGTGGTCATTAGCAGATTTGCAGCCAAATGCTCGTCTGTCATCCGTGAACGCAGGTCGGACTTGGTCTGCTTCATGATTGAAAAGTCTGTTTGCGCACATACGTCGATGCAAACATCACCATCATTTCTTTGGCAAAATCTTTTAAGTTCGGAAACGTTTCCTTACTTAGTGATTTGAAGAACTGGACAACGTTTGGGGGATTAAAAGAATAGAAAACATCTTTGTGATTGGGTTTAACTTCCTCCGACAACGAGACGAATTGCCGGTGGTTGAGCGTCTTGTTGTCATAAAATTACTATTTTCGTCACAGTACTCACAACATGGTTTGTTCTAATTTATTTTGATGTTTAATGCAATGAAGAAAGGTGACTTCGTGGTCCGGATTTATTTCATGAACAATTTGCTGAATTCTGGTCAAAGAGGAACATTTGTGCTGGTTAAATTTGGAGATCCATCAGTAGTGATACCTCTCAATTTACCCCATGGAGTTCCATGCTTCTCGACGCACCATTTCACGTTCATAAGCAAATCCTCGCCTAGAAGTAGTGTATTTCATTGAATCCATCGAAAGCAGTTCCTGGATTATATCGGTCATCATTAACGCTGTGACAGTATCCCTGGTCTTTCAAGCAGAACGTGAATACTGGCCCCGGAGAATGCGCACGTGGGCACTAGTTACTCGACACTAGCCGCCCACATCAACATTAACTGCAGGGGAAAACACGATAATCACACGTTGGTCATTCAATTACACAACTTGGCTCACGAGCCCCCACCCCTGCTCTTCCCCGAACACAATACTCAAAGACGTGTGATTTCAATGGAACAATAAAGAAAAGATTTATTCATTACAAAAGCATTCCAAACAAAACACAATCAAATGGACTCGTCTAGGGGGGTCCCAATACTATCCGTGCTAGAGCGTACTTCTGATGTTACAGTGCTGTTGCCTTTCTTTGCAAATACCGTACACACTCGCAAGCACACCAACTTAGCTCTGTTACAGCTGGTTTGTTGAGAGTCCAATACTCCAGCTGACTGCCACGACACACTGACGATTTCTCTTCGAAATGATGTCTGATGGTCTGACGTCTTCCTCCCTCGAACTGTCACCACGTCAGAGAGCGACGACTGCTTGTCCCGCAGACCCAGATTCGAGCCTTGTACCACTCGAGGTACACACGTGGGTTCTTCGACGGCTATAATGCCTCGTCCAGCCGCCAAACGAACACCACCACAGACGGTCTCAGCCCTTCAGAACCGACGACTTCTAGCGGCCTCAACGTTGAGCCTCTACCTCTCACACCGGTAGAGCGAGCCCACAGTCACACAGCCCCTTTCCTCTCCACGACGACAGCAGGCAGTCTTGACAGTACGTCGTCAATTACTTGCCTCCTTCTCTCAAGGATCTCTAACCCGACTTCTTTCCTCCCGAGTCTTGCCCTCGTGGCTAAGACTTGGTCCGAGGCAGAAGTGTAGCTGGCGTTAGAAAGCTGAAGCCGCTTTGGCTGGTGACCCGTTGCTCCCCGACTCAGACGTTCGCCGAAAAAGCCAGCGAAGTGTGTTCTTGTCTCTCTATTTATCTCTCCACATTCTCACAGATACATACATCGAGGGATGCCATTGGTCACTCACTCATCATCCAATCAGCAACAAGTATAGCTAGCAATCGACAGGAGATCTCTCTCTGACCACTGGCCACGCCTACGGGTGGCCGCAGTCACATGTACCTTAGCCTCCCTCCCCCTGTGTACTTACGTGGCTTGGCGCCAACCAGGTGGGCGCCTCTAGCTCTTCCTCTCCCTAGACGTTTGTTGACTTTTAGCCAGCCATCGGTCACGCATGGCGGCCGAAATCACTTAGTACCTCCTGTTCCACGCGTCCATTTAGGCGTCCATACCAAAACATACGCCCCCTACTTCCTCGCCAAAGGGCCTCAGGCTTGTCAACAAGGCGCTCTAGACACTAAGTGGGGAGAATTGTTACCGACCCCCTAGAGTTATCTCATGACAAACGCCACGGATAAAAATGAGCAGCTGTGCAGTATCAGTTATATCTGTACTATTATCCAATGCGAGTGAATACCAGTCAAATTGCTTTCCCTTTATCCATCAGATGTTCTATCAAATTGTCTTCCATGCACTCTATTCGGCGCGTCGTTGTTCTCCTGGATAAGCTAATATTCTCAAATTTCTTCTTGTTCTTTGGACACACGATTTCAACCACATCAACCATGCACTTCTTGAGTTCATTCAGTGTTCTGCCAAAAAGGGGAGTACCATGGTAGAGTACAAGAGTCACTTCATGAAGCGATGAGCTTTTGCTGTAACGGGATCTCCGGGACAAGTGCATCATTAATACAAATGAAAGTCAATACGCTTACAGAAATACTAGTGCACCTCATTATGAAGATTTTCTCAGTCTTGGTTCAAAAGTTCACTAAACTCATTTAAGTTGATCTGTGCTCTTCGACAGATGACCACTAAAGGATTCGCAGTGGCTCAAATTTGGCAGATATTGTATATATGCATAACTACTACATACACTTCCTATGCTAACATTTTAATTTTTTTGTAGTTTGCGATCTTTTTTCGTCTTTTACTTCCTTTTAACAGTCTTATTACTATGTCATGACGATCTGCAAGATAGTTAGTTAGGTAGGTGTTTTTAAACTACGTACAGATGGGCAAATTATTGTGTAATACTATGGACAGATGTCAACGAATCGATTTTGACATTAGTGAATGTACCTCTAGTCCATTTTGTGTCTGCAGACCAGAATACAAACCAGCTCATGAGGTCACAAGGGTCAGATGCACCGTTAGAAAGTGAACAGCCCTCAAGCTCCGCTGAGACGGATACCCACGTTAGCACTTCTAACAGAAGCAACATTCAGAACATTGATGGTGAAGTTGACTCATCAGAGGTTACCCATCTACTTGTGGGTGAACGTGACGCAGATATCTCAATGAACCAGGTAAATAGATAAGAAATTTGAAGACATACAAACTTTATTAGATGATATTACCATAACATCTCTGTGAAGCAAGGGTATGGTTCTGTTAGAAAGTTATAGTCAATAGAAGACTGAAAATATAAATGAGGTATACAGCTTTTAGTCGCCTGGAGCGAGTGTCAGCCGATCGACATCAGTGGTGGGCTCTAGTTGAGGCCTTATGTGCAACTAGCACGAAGAGGATTGATTGATTGATACAGCTTTTAAATGATGCGGCTTTGATCTTACTCCGTTTACAAAATTTCAAGACTTAAAAGGATGCATATTTTAAAACTTTAATCGGAACCAGAATTCTGCCTCCAGTTTTCAGAACAAAAACAAGAAACAAATTAAGATTCTTCGTGATATTTATTACAACATTTCTGCGTTTTGTTCTCAGAACGCAAACACGTTTCCAGGGAGCTGTGGACGCGGGTGTCCATTAAGACGTAACCCTTACCATCCACATTAACATCCTACAGGAAAACGTTGCATACGTTAGTCGCTGACGAGCTTTACGAGCCATTACACTTGTTCTTCGCCGCACAAAAGACTTAACTACGTGTGACTTAAAGTATAACAGCAAAAGATTTATTCATTTCGAATTTGATTTGCAAGGGTTTAACCAGTCTTTCTGTAACACATACCTCTTTACTGCGCAGGGTCTAGGGAGATGGCAGGTTAATGAAACTTTTGCCTATATTGTAGCAGGCATATTGCTTTGTTATTTGGTAAGTTGCTGGCAGGTTTACTTCAAAATCACAATGCTTTTACTTTCTGTTTTAGATGTAGTGACCCATGCACGTTTATTCCACTCCACTGATCAAAAAAGTCTATAAGCAAGATAAAAGAACTTAGTTACTGTTAGAATTGAAAAAACAGTGTGAATTTTTATTATGTATGCACACACACACACACACACACACACACACACACGTACACACACACACACCCATGGGAAAACAAACAGTTTTAGAGAGAATCCTAGTTTGGGAGGAAGAAGACTTTATGAGTGCCTTTTACATATAAAAACAAGGGCTCTCCCTCATGAGTTGCCAGACTTCATAAAAATTAATCCCTTGGTGTGTGTGTGTGCGTGCGTGCGTGCGTGCGTACGTGCGTGTGTGTGTGTGTGTGTGGGGATCACTTTATTTGTTTATTTTTTACAGACTGATTTGACTCGTTCAAATATCTGTAAAGCGGCTGTGAAGATTTGGAAGAGATTGTGCAAAACTGTGTATATATGGTAGGTGGACCTCTGTGTGTGTATGCATGGTATATATCTCTCTCCCTCCCTCTGTGTGTGTGTGTGTGTGTGTGTTTATGCGGGTGTGTACATGTTTATGTGCATCTTTCAGGGGGGAGGGAAGGATATTGCAGGTGGATAGTAAGGGTGATCAACTGAAAAACAGTTATGATCCATAATCTGTTTTCTGTGGGGGACTTGATAAGGGAAACATGCTCATTAATTATATGATATGAAATAAAATTATTAATGTTAATACTGGGATTGTACAGCCTGGTAGGTGATGTGTGTTGCCTCATGACTGCAATTTGTATATCTATATTTTAGTACAGAAGTATTATAAACAACTAGGTATGAGCGTATGTTTCAAACATTTGAATCCTTTCCTCCGATTCTGTGATTAAGTGATCGTGGCGCAGCCATACTGCATAATGGGCACAAGAAGAGATTTGCAAAGCCTGACTTTGGTGCGTTTATCGCCGTTAATGGTACAGAGAACCCAAGACAAACGTGATCCGTCGTACAGCTACCGTCTTTTAAGATGGTCACCCCTATATATTTCGAGCACTGCTCTTCCTCCAGCTGTTCTCCGTTCATCCGGATCATCCATGATGATTTCCATTCCATACGCGCTCGCTTTGGCAGAGAGTTTGTCAGTGAGGGTCTGTAACTCGCTGTTGCTGTTGCTGTCAAGAATACTTCGGAGGAGAGAGAGTAAAGGCAAAGATAAGGTTACTGAGCGGCGTCTCTCCATTGGACACATAGGGAGTGTATCGCACATGATATTTTCAAGGTAGATATTAACACCCGGGACAAGGTTCAACTGTGCTCCTACCTGCCCCAAATCCAGCGTGCTCCTCTGTCGTTGCATGAGGCGGTTCTGGATTACTTTCACCATAACCTTGCTCGGATGACTAATAAGACTTATCTTCCATGTCTTTTCGTTGGGTTTATATCGGCACCCATCCTCTCACTAAGCCTCACCACAATATGCATTAGACTTAGATGAAAGACACTGAAGTGATAAATATACATGTTTAAACTTGTGATGTCAGGATTATTTCTTATTCGAATGCTGGGAATATATTATCATAAGGCAAATGTTAATGGACGTTATATATATTTAAATTTTATGAAATGTACACCATTTTGTAACAAGCAAAGTTGTTTACTTGAGAGTGTAGATTAGATGCAATATCCCTATATCTTTAACGTCTGACTGAAAGATCAAACATGGGAACAAATTAATGGATCTCTTAAAAGCTAGATGAACAAGAAGCTAATGTTATCTGCACATTTCAAAATTTGACTTATAGGCCAACTTCCTTATGTAGCTTTTGCTTAGTTGGAAATGTGCTTTTAATATTTAAATTAATTTTCATTTAATGAAAATGCTGTACTGCTGTATTTTACATGTCTATACTAAATCAATAAAGGCATATCCAAAACATTTGGGATGCCATAACATTGATATTGTGATATTTTACAGTCAATTAAGCGTAAAATGTCAAAAGTAGGCAGTAAGCAATAGGCTTCAGAAAACTAAGAGACGCATCTGTCAGATGTAGTTATGTCAGCAATACACTAGAAGTAACTCCTTGGTAAGTAGTGGCTTGTCAAAATCAATTAAAAGGGTAATCAGTGCAAGTCACCTAGGATATTTAGTAGTCTGCAGATAAGAAATTCATTTATTATAGTTTGTATGGAAAAGTTTATCAGACCTGTCTTCTTTTTTCTAAGGATCCTCTTGACTATTACAATTTTTTATGGTCTACCTGCGATACAGCTAATCCTGACAGATCTAAAGGTGAGTGGGAGGAAAGAAAATGTAAATATGCAAACATAAAGTAAATGTAAGTGTGTGTGTGTGTGTGTTTCTGCATGTTTGTCTGAGTGTGTGTGTGTTTGTGCATGTTTGCATGAGAGAGAGTCTGTGTGTGTGTGTGTATGTGTGTGTGTGTGTGTGTGTGTGAATGAATGAATAATCAAACATGTATATTTTATTCATGTAAGCTTGTTTTTTTGAATGATCTCAGAAAATGAATGAAACTGGCGATGAAGATCTGTGTTATTTCAATTTTGAGTGTGCTCATCCCACTCATATATTCAGCTATGAAATCAATTCTTACAACAGTATCATCAGCAACATAGGTTATATTATCCTGGGCATTTTATTCATCATTCTTGTGGGCTTGAGGTAAGCAGTGTGCATGAAGGTGTTGTGAGGTTTTTATTCTTCTTCACTTACTTTCCCTACTAGTCTTTCTCTTTTCACACACACACACACACAGCCACCCATTGTTAACAGGCATGTACCATACAGTATGTGATGTTGTTATGGACCATAGGGCAACCCGAAAACTGAATAAAATCATTATTATTACACGTGTGTAAGAACCCTAAGAGCAGTATAGTTGAAAAGTTGTACTATAACCAAAGCATTATTTGAAAAGGAGATCATGACCACGTGCACCACATGAGGTTACGCAGTGAAGAATGTCAGAATCTTGTCTGATTATTTGATTACATGCTGTAGACTCTAAATATAAAAGAAACTATGCTTATGTACAGCCACCCAATGATAATATGTAACCAGCAGTACTTGGTGTTGATATGGGCCAGATGGCCTTCCAAAAACTGAATAAAGAAATTATTATTATTATTACACACACAGATCCTTTTCCATATCAAAGTCTTTTTCTGGAAGATTTAATATAATTATGCTTTATATCAACTTTATATCAAGAAATTTTATTTTATTCACTCCATGTGTGTGTTTGATCTGTTCAGAAACTTCGAGCATTTTATGCTTGCATTTGAGCATCCAGCATGGGAGAACAGCCATGGGATTCAAAAGAATTATGGTTTGTTCTATGCCATGGGCTTGGCACTCATAGTGGAGGGTATCTTGAGTGGTTTGTACCATATCTGCCCCAACAATTCAAATTATCAGTTTGGTAAGTGTTAGTTAGTGACTGGCATTTGTGTGTGCTTGTGTGCATGTGATATACATTAGTTAAAACAATTTGTAAAATATAGTAGCTTATATAATTCAGAAATCAAAATTAGAATTCATAGTCACTTTGTCAAGAAAAGCATAGTCAGCCATCAGCATTCAGGATTTTAACAATTAAATGGGAGCTGTTTTGAGTCATGGAGCATCTGGACTAAAAAGTAAGTAAAGAAAACTGAAAAATATTTTAGTAACTGATAAATTCTTAAAATATATTGATTATTAATATATTTGCAATACTGTGTACTTTGCTGTACAAAAGTGTTTTACATTGGAGACCATCTTGCTCCTAACGCCACATAAATAAAAATAGGGCAACCTTGATATGTGGTTATAAAAGGTTAGATCAGTTTTATGTTTTTAGAGAATGGGGAATAAAATTGTAATAAGGGATTTTTACGTGTTGAGAAATGTATTGGTTTTAATAAAAGGATACACTGTGTGTGTGTGTGTGTGTGTGTGTGTGTGTGTGTGTGTGTGTGTGTGTGTGTGTGTGTGTGTGTGGATACATATGTGTTGTGATTTTTTTTTTACAGACACCTCTTTCATGTATATTATTATCTGCTTGTCCATTCTGAAGATTTACCAGAGTCGCCACTCAGACATTCAGTCTAAAGCACACATAAGTTACCTCTGTATGAGTTTAGTCACCTGTATTGCTGTTCTAGGAGTGGTGAGTGTGAACAATTTTTTTGTTGCTGTCACAGTAAAGGCTAAGTGTTCGTCCACAGCTTTAAAACTGGATGTTTTTAGTCACAGTTAGTAAAATGCCTCTGCAAGCAATTTATATTTTAGTGCTGTTTAATTAAAATAACGTTGCTTGTGTTTAGAAGTTTATAGGTAATGAAACATTACTCATAAATTATTTATATTTTCATAAAACAAAAAATACAAAGCTCAAAAAGATGTTTCATGGCATTATAATACTGCTTGAGTCTCCATGTCTTGTGTGGATACATATGTGTTGTGATTTTATGAAGAATATGCCCCAGCGTCTAAAGCCCCTGGCTGAGTGATCAAGTCAGAAATGTCTAAAATAGGGGCTAGATGAAATATGAAAATATGAAATCCAGAACCTTTGATTCATTTTGATGTGTGAACGTGAAAAAAATATCCATTCAGTCGGTCAGTTACTTCATGTACTAGAGCACATCTACAACAAATACACTTCGTTAAATTCCAGCTCATTTATTCAATAATTGAATAATAAAAAGAAACATGTTGAGCTAACATGAACTATGTGAACAAAAGTTGATGGTATAAATTTAATTTTCTTGTTGACCAGCCCTTCCGATACCGTTTTTCATCGCCTACATTAAGGCACCTCTCATCTCTCATGAAGTGTCTTTTTACCCCCCCCCCTTTGGCGTATAGCGTCATGGTGACCGGACACTTAATCCCCGACACTTAATCCCCAACACTTAATCTCCAGACACTTAATCCTCAAAAATGCCCCCAATGTTATAAATGTTGAAGTTAAGTATTATTTTAATTGTCAAACTTATTTTGATGTTTACATGAAAATAATTATTTGAATTAAATTTTTCATTCACTTCATAATTAAATTTTTCATTCACTTCATAATTAAATTTTTCATGCACATCATAATTTCTTGAGTTAAAATTTCATTTTGAGGATTAAGTGTCTGGGGATTAAGTGTCGGGGATTAAGTGTCTGGGATTCTAGCTTCATACTTGAGTGATCAAGGGGATATTACATGCTCTCCCTCTCTTTGTGCAACATCCTTGTTATCAATGTGCCTCTTTGGCCTATTTCCTACTCGTGACGGGTAAATTAACAATACCATAAATGCGAACAAGTTCAGAAGTTCAGAAGAGGTCGTTCGCTTGACCCCAACCCGTCGACCTATTTGTAAGCTGAATACTAACATCGTTTACTACAGTATCCCGACATCATTTGACGACAGTCATGTAAATATCTGTATTTCCTTGGTGATCCACTACTTACCTAAGCTACATCTTCCTCTTTGAACCAGATTATTTAGCCCAACTACTAACTCTACTAACTAGCGATGATTTAGTACCTATGCATGCTCATACCTACAAACTACTTAATTTACAGGTTCTCATCATGAAATTTTTATATGTGTGATTATATGTGATTATGCACATTTGTAGGCATGCATACAAGAGTGTTGTGTATGTTGCGCATGCATGCATAAATGTGTGCTTTCAGGTTTTTAAAGGAGAGTCATGGGTTTGGACTGTATATTTAATCCTGCACTTGCTGTGTGCTGCCTTGATCGGATACGATATTTACGAAAATGGAAACATCAGAGGTACGGTGGTCTACACGTGAATGTACCTGTCTGAAATCTTATAACTGTTTTCTCCTCAGAGAGGTTATGTGTTGATTTTTGTCTATGTGATTTGATGTTAGTCGCATCAAAGCTCAGTCCCATAGGTGGATGAAAATAATGGCTGAAAGTCTTCCCCGCTGCAATCTTTCCTGAGCAACAGCGATGTAGCATGTCAAGGTTTTTCCATTCCTTCTCCTATACTACAGAAAGGCTGAATCAATATTAGTTTAACATAATCTGCCGTCACGAGCCTATATTGACGCCTAATAGTAAGACTTCACCGGAAATGGAAAGTCGATATTTAACTGACATTGGCAAATAGTTGCATCCCTTCGGGATTCTGTATTTGTTAGATACTAGTACAAAACTGGCCCATGCTGCCCAGCTGTATATGCTATCCTCATACCACCCAATAAAGTTTGATTCAGCTGGAAAAGTATTGGTACAATGTTGCGCCAATAAATTCCTCTCGTTTGGATACTGTCATTGCTAATTACACTAGCTTGAAGGTGGAAGTGCAGAATGACTGTATAAGGCCGATCTTCTTGGATTCGTACTGTTTTGAGGTGCGAATCCACACAGACTTCAAACATACATAGTAACAAAAAAACATACATGACATTTTAAATGTGGCTTTTAAAACAAGATACATTAACACTTATATTCTACATTTATGCACGCATGTACACAGTGTCTCTTCCTCTTTCACACACACACGCACGCACGTACGCGCGCACACACTCTCTGGAAACATCAAAGAGATGGTACTTGCGACCTCCAGAGAGGTGGTAGAATTGCAGAAATATTAAACAATTTTCGTTTGCAAAAATTAGATGAAACATGTATTTGATTTTACATGAATACTTACTTCAAATAATGGTATATAACAATTTTGAATTTACAGAACTATGTGTCTGCAACGGAGGGCAGTGTGTGTGTTGCCCCTGTCCTGAGAAGCACAAAAAATATCTGGTAAATTCATGTGGATTATGATTTTTTACTTTGTTTTTCAGGTTTTTTTAAGAGTTGTTTTCAAAATCTTGAAATACAATTAAGACTCATGAAGATTAATTTTACCTTTAATACCTATTATCTTATTATATCTTTGGATGTATATTAAAAGTTTAAATGTTATTGATTATAGAAATGTGCAGAAAAACTTAATGTAGATGTAATTGTAGGAAAGTAATTTTAAAAAGTATTAAATGGTCTGTTGTTTTATCGTGATTAATTAGTTTTTTATTTGTAAACAATTATTATTACACCATGGTTTCTGATCACGGCACTGTTGTCTGCCTACAGACTTTGTTTAAGGTTTTGGCTATTGTCCTCAACGTGATTGGGTAAGTTCAGACAGGTATATTTCATAATGGTGGCCTCTTCCTTCGCCTTTATCCTTTTCACAAACAAGATGCACACTTTATAACACAAGCTAGTACATGTACCTTCGCTTGGCATTTTTTATAGGGTCTGAACCTGGATCAGCAGACCAGGAATATCTGCTTAGCTTAGGGAACGACAAGGAGGGCATAAATGATAGATACTGACGTTTTAAATCATTCAGATCTTCATGAACACTGCACTGTTAAAGTACTCTTTTGTAAAAGAAAAAAATACTTTAATGGGAGAAGTCGGAGACCTCATTTGACAAAAATAGAGTGTTCCAGTTTCCTTGTTTGAATAATTCAGTAATTTCGTTCAAAACTAGGTCGATATGTATTTTCAAGGCTCAGAAAGTGTCTCACAGCGTGTTGTAGAAAAAATCCCAAAATTTTAGTCGATTCTTGCAGATTAGTTACGCATTGGGATGTGAATATGTGTTCATGATATACTGAAAAATAAATGAAGAAAACACAAAATAGAGAATAAAGCAGTACTCAGCGAAAGTTTAAGAAGAAGACAGCATAGTTGTTTAGTATGGAAAAAGATAAGCATAAATTACTAGCTGCTGCAATCCCACGACGATCCCCTGTCTGGCGCTGAACTGACCACCTAAGGTGTAGACCTTGCATAAATTCCCTCTAGAAGCGTGTACGCAATGTTTCTTTTATTACTTAAAGGGTCTTCGGATTTGGCAGCATAACCAGTTTCAGTCAATACTTTTAACTATTTGCCCTTTTCCCGTTCCACTCAAACTTACCACAAGATATAGATAACACTCGTGTTTGACTTGAAATTGTTGTAGGCTGCAAAATTTATTGTATATGATTACTATTATTAATATGAAAGGCATTTTCATCTCCTTATGATTAGTTTCGTTTCTTTTGTAGTGCAATAATTTGTATCAGCTACCGCTGGATGGATTTTGCGACCGTTTTACTGTATGTCTTACTTGGGAACCTCGCATTCTATCTTCTGTACTATATGATTATGAAGGTTAGTAATTAATGCTAAACAGTTTAGTATGGCACTAGTTAAATACAGAATTTACTATGTGTCGTTGTACTTTGCACATGCTGTGGGCACAGTTTACTGTATGTAAATAACCATATAAATAGCAAGTTCGTGTTACAATATTTGTACATAATCAACTTCCTCAAGACAACAGCCACACTTTTCTCTCTCTCTCTCTCCACCAAAGCACAAGCTGGCAGACTAAAGTTGGGAGACGCTACGCTGACACTTGAAGACCAGCAGACGTACCTGGGAGTCACTTTTGACAAAAGATTGACATGGAAGCAACACATCCTGGACGCAGAAACAAAAGCTAGAAGAAAGCTGAACATCATGAGAAAGCTGGCAGGAACACACTGGGGCGCTAACGAACAGATCCTGAAGACCGTGTACCAAGGTACTGTAAGACCACATCTAGAATACGGATCAAGCACGTGGATGACAGCAGCCAAGTCACACCATCAGACTTTGGACAAGGTACAGAACCAAGCACTGAGAATCATAACAGGCGCCATGAGATCCACACCAATAGATATGATGGAGCAAATAACAGGCATTTCCCCACTAAACAAGAGAAGAGAATGCAAAGCACTCGTGCAGGCCACCAAGTACAGGCACAGTGAAGACCACCTGATGAGTGCCAGACAGAAACTACTGTCCTCGGGAAGACTGAAAAGATCTAATTTTGTACGAGTGACACAGGCATTACACAGAAAACACCAAACAAAGCTTCCCGCGCAGGTCCTGGTACCGACTCCCTCCCTCGATCCTCCGTTCTGGAAAGACAGAACAGGGAACATCACCATCTGCACCACAGTTCCTCACCTCGCAACAAAGGATGAGCATAACAACGTGAGCAAGAGAGCCCTGACACTAGCCATGCTAGAAGAAAGGTACCCCCAGGAATCATGGATAAGGGCCTACACAGATGGGTCAGCCACAGATGCTACCCAAAGAGGAGGGGCTGGTGTCTACATCCAGTTCCCAAATGGACAGCGGCAGGCAGCAGCAATACCAACTGGCCTCCACTGTACAAACTATAGAGCAGAAATAGAAGCCCTGGTCCATGCAGCAAATACCATCAGCAGCAAAGCAGACCACGACAGCCAGGTTGTCTTCCTGACCGATGCTCTGTCTGTGCTGCAGGCAATCAACAACAACAAACTGCCAGACCTGGAGGATGCACTGCTAAACACCAAGTGCCTCAGAACAGCCCTACAATGGATCCCATCACACTGCGGAATAGATGGGAATGAGGAGGCTGACAGGATGGCTAAGTTGGGTGCAGAGGATGAGCAAGAAGACAATGCAGTCAACATGTCAGAGATGAAAACCATCATCAAATCCATGTACAGGCCACAGCAACCACGAGACAGTTACCATCAGCTGTCCAGACCGGACCAGGTCGTTATTTTCCTCCTCAGGACCGGGCACAACAGACTGCTTCAACATCTACACAAGAAGCTACACCTCGTACCGTCCCCGAGATGCCCATGTGGAGAAGCAGACCAGACTGCAGAACATATCCTACAGGACTGTGGGAACCTCCGTCCCCTAAGGGAAGAGATTTGGCCACAGCCGGAGACTCTGCTAAACAAACTGTACGGGCCAGCGGAGACTCTACGAAAAACCACCAGTTTCATCTCAAGAGCTGGCCTCCAGGTGTAACCAGGCGAACGACAAAAAAAAAATCAACTTCCTTTTAGTTCGCACCAAAACATTAGGATTTGTCACGTGTGTATTTAACAAAGGGATGGTATTTGCTGGCGAAGTGTGCGTATAGTGTGTGTGTGTGTGTGTGTGTGTGTGTGTGTGTGTGTTTGTGAGTTTTTGTGGGTGTGAGATGTTGTGTGTGTCTGCATCCATTCATTATATTTGTATGGTGTGACTTTCTTTGTTCTGTCCTAAGTGCATCTGCGGTGAGGGGATCAACAAATTCACCAGGGTTCTTTTAGTGCTTGCTGTTATATCGTGGATTCCGGCTATCGTTTTGTATAGCGGTTTTAGCCGGTCTTCTTGGGCGGTCAGTAATCAACACTTCATTGCTTCATTGTTAATAATACTTTGAAAGATTATTAACAGGGCATTGAGCGAAACTGAAGACGTGCTGACTGTTGACCTAGTTCACACTTGCTACGTGTCTTGCGATGATCGTGTTACCTTCGTGGTACATTCACACATACACACATACAACAAGGAATTCTATTGGAGGAGCATACAAACCCGCATCTTTAACTTAAGCCACAACTGGCCAGCGTGGACAAGAAGAGGACAACAGTCCCCTGACCATTAGTCCTATATACAGGTGGCGGGGTGGAGAAGAAAGACTGATTTCCCTCACCCCATCCCCCCTCGTATCATGCAGGTACGCTAGTTAGCTGTTACTCTCTCTAGTCGTCAATGAGCACATCGAGACGGTTCATTGGCCACATACGTCATTAACACCTCCGCTTGACATTTACGATTGGCTTACCCTAGCCATTTAAGGTCGTCTTCCTCATATAGTACTCCAAAAGCTGGTACACAAGCCCCTTTGAATTGTGGCCGATGGCTTGTGGGTACGTCCAATCCAGTCTAGACCTGAATGATGGGCATTTTTTAATTACCACACGACACTAAATTTGAAGCCTCTTCCAGTTTTGACGCGACACATTGGGTTTGATAGTTGACCCCTTGAAATTTGTAGTCGGTATATACAAGTTTCAGAGAGTGAAAATGTCGGCTACCTTAGTGTTTGTCATATAAAGCTAGCTTATTCTAAAATATTTTGTGAAAGGACGAATGGTCAAACGAATACACTCATACCTGACAATTGCGTGTTCTTTCAAAAACAAAACGATTGCCTGAGGCTGCCAGATCATGTTATTTTCGGTTGCTGTGGTTTCAGGACTTCACAATGCCGCACTGTAGAAACAAATCGTAACATCAACATCTCGGCACTAGGTTCTGACACGAACACGAACCCCTAAATACCCAAATTATAGAAATCAGTCTCTAAAAGCTTCTAACTCTGAAGGTACATAAATCAATGTCCATGTTCGGGTTCCCTATATAAATATTATCCGTATGCATACTCGCACAGTCCCACAATCTTTTTCACATTCTCTCTTCAAGATATCAGTCTTAGATGACGATGATCACAGTTTGGCATCAAACTAGTTGTCGTCCATCTCCCAGCCGTCAAACTTGATTCCATGTAACACGAAGAACACTTATAATCCGGGTTGGAATCTGCGAATCCTTCCCCTAGGTTAAACAGTCTTCATCGCTCCGATGAACACAGCGACTGACAATGCACAGGATCCTGTACCGACTCAGCCGTTCCAGCAAGACGGGTCACGGTGGGGTCACAGTGGGGTCACAGTCGAGGTCCGGCAGTAGTGACGTCACGGGGCCGATGAAACGCCACTTGCCTGTTAATGAACTCTTGAAAGGTGAATTGTCCTAGTATCTCGTGGTGTTGATGCAAGCACTGCTGTGTGCCGGATCAAAGGCGGTCGGAGAATGTAGTCCTGGGAGGCTACTGATCCGTATCAAGAAGGCCTCCAATTAGACCAGCCCAAACAAAAAACCTGTAACTGTCAAGGCACAGGTGGTGCAACCCACGCACTCACGCCAGACAATTGCGTATTCTTTCAATAAACAACAAAATAATTGCATAAGCTGCCCAAACAATGTTAATTCTGCTTTCGTGTGGCTCCTGACTTTACGACATACAACACGAATATCAAGATTCTTAGTGTTCCACGCCAAAACACACAGTTCTAACTGGAATATGGTCAATATTATCTATAACAAGTAAACATCTAAGGCGTGGATTTCTAAGCAAACCATAAACATCTAGTAATCCAATATTCTTAAATACAAACATCAATCTCTCAATTCTAAACTTACACATACCAAAGTTCGAGACCTCTATATATCAGTTTTCACCATGCACACGATCTCACCTTCATACGTTCTCTCTCAGCATCATTTAGGTCCCTCTTCAAAATATTAGTTCTCAATAACGATACTCACAGTTCGGCCTCCAATTTTCTTAGGGTTGTCACCCTTCTCTCTCCGTCTAACTTAGAATCCAGCTAACACAAATGACACTTCTAATCCACGTGAAGCAATAACACCAATGACACATAATCCGAATGGCTCAGATAATCCTTCCCCGCGCGGGGGTGGGTGGGTGGGTGGGTGGGAGAGAACTAAACACTTTTGCCGCTCCGAGCAGCACAGCAATTGCCGACACTGAAAGGCCGCACATAGTGGCCGTGTCGGTGAGACAGGTCACGGGATCACAACAGACGTACTCGACAGTGACGTCACGAGGCCGAGGATGCTCCACTGGCTTACTCGCCACTCCTCAATAGGCCAGTCGGTCTATCAAGTGCGGTTAGTCCAAA
This sequence comes from Marisa cornuarietis, assembly GCA_004794655.1. Lineage (NCBI taxonomy): Eukaryota > Metazoa > Mollusca > Gastropoda > Architaenioglossa > Ampullariidae > Marisa > Marisa cornuarietis. The sequence goes on along the minus strand of SMMW01000542.1, from coordinate 1,621,983 downwards.
CGCTGCTGAGTGTAGGACCAGAGGTGATCAAATAATGATCCGGGGAGGCTATTCTTCCTCTTTCAGCAGGACTCCAGATAAATCCGCCCACACACAAAAACCCTGTAACTTGAAGTTACAATATACTACTATTCTAAACCATATTTTTCCCATTCACCATCTTTCTTTCATGCGTTAATGTTACCAGGTTTTGAGGTATACGTAAGTTCTATTACAATTCCATAAAACATTAACCAAAAAAGATACCATACATCGTCTAGGCGAGATTAATCCAAAAGGGGTCAGTACCGCGCCACATTCAGCGTCGATGGACACTACCCTGCCTTACTTTACATCAATCTCACTCGGGAGATTTAGATGGCGTGACTCAGGCACGTCCTGCTCCTTCAGTATCCCGGGCATGACTGAGTTTTCTATCCTTGTTCCCACCAAAAGTCTACCGCTGAACCGTGTTTACCAAACACATTGTCTCATGATTAAAACACTCTATCTTCACATGCAGACCATAAGTCACTAAAGGGTTAAAATGTTCAGAAAAAAACTAGGGAGCGGACTGGTCCGTGACAGTAACTCGATTTTGCACTGCCAGTATTCTTAACCATATTTTTCTACTCATACAGCTTTCCCTTGTGCGTTAGAGTTACACATTTTTGAGACATATGAGAGTTCTATTAAATTTCGATAAAGCAATCACGGAAAATGATATCACACCTCGCATAGGCAACCAGTACCGTGCCTCATTAATGCTACCCTGCTGTGATACACCAATCTCAGCTAGGTGAGATGTAGATGCCGTGACTCAGGCGCATCATTCTTCTTCGGTATTCCGGGTCTGAGTGCATTTACTACATCGTTTCCGCCAAAAAATTATTTATGACCGAAGTTCAACAAATTATCCACTTGCAGTTAACCCTTTCGGTCCTACCCCCCATAAACATTCTCACACTCATTCTCCTTATGCATCATGAAGGGGTTAAAATACCAAGAAAAACGCGGCGGCACAGACTGGTCCGCGATATTTTAACCATACTGCTACTCTGTATCAATTCTCCTTCATAAATAATGGTAAGATTAAATTTTAAAAAAAGTTTTCACTTGTTTTGAGGGACATTGCAACAGCTGGTTAACTTTGTGTCGAGTTTTAGTAGGTCTTGTTTTGCTTCGTGTATGAGTGGTGTATGTGTGGTGTCCGAGTGGTGTATGAGTGGTGTATGTATAGTGTCCTGCTCTTACATCTCTGTGTGCGTCATTTGGACGCCATGGTTCATCTTAGCTACCACTGAAGATATTATTCTCCACTTTCCTTCCCCTCTGTCTACGAGGGTTTCTAAAAGTGTGGGGGGGGATAAGTGTGTGTATGAATTATTACAAACTTGATTACTGCTTTTTAACTTTTGATCTTTTTTTCAACGATTTGTTATTATACTGTAAACAATAATACAATCAATAAGGTAAAACTGTATTATTCCACATGGCAGCTAGTACCAGCTCAATGAGAAAACAAGGGTTATGACAACGCATCACAACGACACCAATAAACTATTTTGATTCATTTATATCTAGTACACCACCAGGATCCTTAAACAATCAAAGTTCAGAATTGCATACAATCGAAGTTTATTTCCATTGGAAGTGTTCAGAAAAATTTTGAAAGCAAGAAGTTTATTCTCTTTTAGCAATATTTGATTACAAAATTTTTACAGGAGAGAACGGGGAAAAGGGGAAATTGGGGAAAAAAGCGTGAAGAGTTAGAATTTATAACACAGTTTTAGAATCTCAAAATAACTTCCAATGTTATTTAATACCAGAAAAGTAATTAGAAGGAATAAAATAACATACTTAGGGCCTTTGTTTAGATTTGATAAAACAGGATAGGATACAAAGCCTTACACATCTTTACTACTGCAACTAGTTATAAGGCTGGATTAAAAAAGTATAAAGCTGAATAAATGAATATACTTTGGCATGCTTTTCTTTTGTCTATCCTCACAGCATCAAGCCCTTTCTCATTCCCTTTGCACAATGACGTATTTATGTCCTTGTAGTAGGATCTGAGAAGGTTTATGTCTTTATATTTTTAAAATATTATAATAATGTTTCATATAGCACATACTCACTCATGAAGGAGCACACTCTCAGAGACAACAAACTTATGATTTCAGCTGTCACCAGAAGAGTCCCGGAAGAAAAATGGGCCATGTAAGCTTGCGGAGTTCTATGATTATCATGATCTGTGGCATTTTCTGTCTGCTCTCGGTATCTTCTTTTCATTCCTGGTGAGTAGAGTGGGCGATTATGGATATTTTAGTACTGGGAGTAATATTTAGTGAAAAGTTTGCTTCCTTTGTAAACTAACGTATCCAGAGGCATACCAAGATACTATTTTTCTTTCATTTTTTAAAACATCAGACATCAAAAAGAGCTTCTTACTTAGACAGAGCTAACGCAGCGCACGCTAATGATACCATTGAAAATTATTTTTATTTTAGAACTTTCTTCTCATTAACCAAAATAGAAACACGAAAACTAGCCTGTTAAGAGGATTTCTGTGGTGTGATATCAGTTATCTACTTTAAGGGATATGTGTTAATCTTTTTTTCAACACTACAATTAAATGATATGGAGTATTTCTGTTTGTGCAGGTCTTGCTGACTATAGATGATGACTTGGCAAATAAGCCTCGAAACGCAATTTTTTTTTGAGTCATTCGTACCCAGTTGAATGTCTGAATATACAACGAGTATGTCTTGGTAATGATTAGATGTGAGAGATCCTGTTGGTGGGTGGAGGATAAGTTTGTGTTGCGTGCATGATTTGTGTCAATGTCACGAGTGTGTTTGTACAAATGCAAGTAGAATAGTTGATTTACAGTCTTAAAAATTTGATGCAACGTTTGTACGAGAGTACTAGTAAGCTATATTATTAGGGACAGAAGAAGAATGTGACCGTTCAAAACTAGGTATACTTTCACCTAAAGTCGCAGATCCGCAGATTCCTCGCATTTTAAAGCGACAAGTAGGAAGAGTAGGGTTCTGTCATCAGCATTTTAAGCAACCGGGTACTGTGCTCGTGCTGGTGTCCAATTTCTAGTGAGCAGTCATTTTGCGATGGAGGGATGTATTTGGTTACAAATCAGTAAGGTAACAGGTACTTTGAGAAATGCCTACAATGTGCAGGGTATTGTTAATGACCACCCTGACAAGGTGATCACACAAAGGGTGGTAGAGAATGTAGGATGACGGTAGAGTAGTGCTATCCTGCTGGGTTCTGCGTGCGACTATAGTTGTCACGTGGCCATTCATTCCTTCGTCCCTTGACTGGTAACGGTCATTGGAGAAAGAGGGCACGTGGACAAATGCGGCAACTTACCAGGACTGACACCCCATGCCTGTTTTGGACGATAGTGGCAGGTCCTGTACAGGACGACCAGTCAACTCCTTCACATTCTGCGGCTCCCAAGTACTTTAAGGGGTACACCTCTGCAAGCCGTACTCCGTGCATGCAGAAATCTGCTTTGCCATCGTCAAAGACTATAACTTTACTTTTATCAGTACTGGTGTCCATCCCATTTGGGTTGGAACTATCTGTCATTCGATTGGTAAGGTTTCGAAGTTCTTTGCGCTGTTCTGTAAATATGGTCTAAAAAGAGGATGCAAATCTGCCTTATCCCGATGGAAATTTAAAGTGCAATGATCGGGAAGGATTTAACGAATTATGTTTTCCAGAAAATAGCACAGACGATAGCTCCAGCTCAATTTTTTAACAGTACTGCGTTCATTGAAATATACAGCGATCCCCTTTTCAATGCAGAAATTACGCAGCACGTCCCATTTTCCCCTGTCTAAGACACGATCGAAAGCCATTTAAAGTCCAGTGCTGTGGTAGAGGTTACTCTGTGCTCAAAATGCTCCTCTTTAAGGATGTGATAGGTAATCACCTGTGCTCGTACCTGATCTGAAGCCAGCCTGTTCTGCTGCTTTCAATTCCTCTGTGGTGGTGCTTTGGGTCCTTAAAGTTAAAAGCAATAGGAGTACAATTAAGCAGTAAATTGAGTGTGAATAATCACGGGAAGCACTCACTTATCACCCTGCAATGAGAGCTTAAGCTCATCGGTTCAGATCTCGTCTCGGAACACCACCTGAACGTGACACCTGTTTGCAGTGCTAGCCCTCAGAGATTTCTCTCTGTACTGCGGTTTCCTACCACCTTGACTATACCTTTTTATCATAGTGAAAAAAAAATGTTATAGGTGAAGCATTTATCAGACAATAGAACAAAAAAGGCTAAAATTGTGAGAAAATGTAGCATGTTCTTGTGAGATTCATACCAGGCCCGCCTGTGACTTTACTACCTGCATCCTTCTTTACAAGCTTATGAATTAAGGAGTTAAAACATTTAGGACAAGTGTCTGCTGGCTTTGCACTGCAGCCTAATGCAATGAGAAGGATTCTCACCCATTTGGGAAAATATCTGGAAAGGAATATTTAGCCAGTAGTGGTTCAACCACTTTTTAATGGGACAGAATGTGACCTTAGCGCGAGGCGTTTTTATAATACAAAAGGAGTTTTCCGTAACCTTTGACCCACAAGGGATAACACTTTTGAGTCATTGGTCCACATATTTAGGAATATAAACATTTGTTTATATGAGACGTCTAGCACGTTAAAGTTAGTAACACTTTCCGGTTATGAAATGATGGGATTCAAGAGTAGAAATGAAAAGAGAAAATATGGAATGCTAAATTCTTGTTTGCTAGTCTTTCACAGATGATAATGTAGAGAAGGTGAAGTTGAGTAAATGAGTTTGTAAAAGAATGCAACACAAGATACTGGAATATTGTGATAGGAACAATGCCATCCGCCTTATGGACAATATTTTACTTTTCAGGCTAGCCTTTTGTTGTCGACTTTTTTATATTCATCCTCCATTTGTCGGCTAATTGTCGATTGGTGTTTGCCGGCTGGATAACATTCTGCAAGGGCAGACAATTTGGAAATAGTCTGTCACCCCACTGCACAGAGCTGAAAGTACATTGTGCCTTACTTCGGACAATTTAATTCTGTGTCCAAAAATGGGAAATTTTGCATAACTCTGTGTCCCAATTTTATTTACTTAACATTCTTAATCGTTGTCTTTATTTTCTTTTAGCGGACGAGCATGTAGTTTTGATTGTGAGTGGTTTGTTCTGTTTCGTGGGTAGCAAACGAGGTCAACGGACGGGGAAGGACCGCATTTTGCATTTGGATTCTCTATTTAGGGATATTGTTGATTATTTTAAGGTAAGGTTAATGGCGTTTTGATTATTTTTTCAACATTTCTGGGATTTCGAGACATCTATAAATAACATAAATAAAAAAATCTATGTCTCGTCTGATGATTTTTCATTAGTCTTCGCTTTGTTGTGTATTTTTGGGTCGTAACTGCTTCTACACGCTTAGACATTATGCCCTTCGTCCATAATAATCTTACTATACCTGTAGATTGTATTATTTAGAATTTTCATTTTTTTACGGACATGGTACATACTTGTATATTTTACGTGTGGGAACTTAATATTAACGTTTTTTTGTCTTGTTGTATGCAGTCCTTAGAATTTTTACATGAATTCGTCACGACTTAATGACCTTGCTTCTATTATAGAACTCTGTATATCTGAACCATTTAAATATGACTTCTATAACTGTGAAAAAAGCAGAAACAAACTTTGAGCATACATTGTTCTTTACTCCACATGACTAACAATCCAGAATTATCACATTTTATGCTTTTTGGCTTTTCTTTTTCTTCTTCTTCTTTTTTTGGGGGAATCTCTTTGTCTTACACTGTGTGAGAAATACGCTACATAAGTAATCGTCGTTATCTTCATCACTACCACCACTATCATCATAACCTTAACCCAGTATCAGTTCTCTCATCAGTTCTTTCTCCTAAACTGATTTCCGCCATCTGCAGGGTCAGTGTACATCCAGCGAAAAGTAATCTATTGAAGTCATCGTGTACCCATATGTGCTTTATATACCTGTATATCATGTATACCCGTTTAATCTATAATGTACATATGCTCAAAGAGAAGTATTATTTAAATGAAAATCTATGTCACACACGTAATTATCACCACTAACATCACAGTCATTCTGGCACTCTAACAAAACATGCAATACGCACGCCTGTCACGTGCAACAAATGCATGCAGTGATGAAAAGTATCATCTCCGAAACCCTGACATTTACAATACACAGACACAGTCGATGGACCACATCTTTCATAGCGTGCTGCTTGTACAGAATTTGAATAAAATAATATTCTTTCTTGCTATTAATTTTTTTGGTGTTATTGGGACGACTGGTATACATGCTTGTTCAAGAAAACTAGCAAAATTTATATACATCATTTCTGTGTGAATAGTTTGAAGTGTGTTTCGGATGACATCGGAACGACAATCCCACGCATAGGTGAATTCATGTTTCTGCATGGGGGTATATATATATATATATATGTTTTTCATCACGGCTAAACAGAGATGGTTCGAAATTATCATCGCGCTTCTACAAGTCTAGCAGTGTCCTTTACAATGCCTGCTCCTCATCAACATCGCTCACATTTACCTCTAAAGCTCTCCACATCGACAACACACACTCTTACTTTTATTTTATCGTCATTCAGTTTCCTTTTCCCATCAACATCATTGCATCTACCGCTAATGCATCGTATCCCATAATGCCTATTCCTCAGAAGCGGATGGCCGAGTGGTTAGAGCGCAGATGTCCGAACCTAGAGCGCGCTGGATCAATTCCCGATAAGCGCAGCATACTTCCCCCAGTCGACCCAGCTGACGGGAATGGGTACCTGACTCCTTAGAGGGTTGGGGAAGGTAAGGCTGCGAGGGAGAGGAGATTGGCACCACCCTCATGTAAAAGCTGGCCCCGAGAAAAGTGGGGTCTCAAACACCTCACTCCCCAACGGCCCTCATTTACCTTTATGATATCTTCCTTTACAATACCTTTTTAACATCAGCATTGCCACTCTGCATATTTCTAATTCCCACACCTCTAATAATAATAATAACAGCAACAATAACAACAACAAAGACAATAATATGCAATTTATATGACACCTTTATCCATCATCAGTCTGACTCAAAGCGCTTTACATACATATAGGGGCGCAGGGACATCAAATAGGGATCAAAAGCACGTAAAACTGATTATTCGGAGCCTAAAGGGAGGAAAGTCATTCGTGGAGACGGGGGAGGGGCAATGTCCTAGCGCAGTTGATCAAAAGTGGCTGGGAAATGATATTGGAGGCTCTCATCACCCTCTTTAGGACAATCTGGGGCAGCCAAGCAGAATCCACAAGAGTGAAAGCCTGTTTTAGAAGGCAGTGTCAGAACTAGCGAACGATCAGCCTGATAAATCACTAAGGTAGTATCATGCTGAAAAGGATCCAAAGCCGCCCCATGACAGTGGTGGAGAGGCTAAAAGCTATGGAACAGACCAGATTCCGGGCCGCCGAGACCACTGTTAAGCATATCTTCGACAACCGACTCCTCGTCGAAAAGCACCTGCAGCAAGGTAAGTATCCCTTCTATAACTGTATCGGATTTCGCATGCCACGAGGGCTTATTGAACGTGCTAAAGACATTCAACATGCAGGAAGGTCTGGCATCATCAAGGCACTGTACGAAGGCTCCAGTAGCTCGGTACTTTTCAATAGCCAAGCGAATAAGCTCTTTCTCTTGACGGTGGATGTGTTCCAGAAATGACCTGTGTCCCCCCCAGTGCTGCTTAACATCTACCTGGAGAAAATTATGTATGCTGCACTCCAGGGCCATCACACCTCCGTGTCCACCGGGAAGAGGCAGTTTCGTAACCTCTGCTTTGCTGACCACATAACAAAGTCAAAGAATCAAATAACTAAGATAAACGTCAACTAACATTTCTATACAAAGTTTGTATATACTAAGCGTAAATAATATTGCTTTTGTGCTTCCTCATTTTTTACACTTTCTTGATGAAGGAATCTATAATGTAATTAGCATTTTTGTATCTGGCATCACAAGTGTGTAAAAGTGCGGTATTTTTGGTGTTGAAATGTTTACAAAAATTTATATATTTTGAACGTAGAAGGAGAAAGTGTTTCTCAGTTTTATCTTATTGGGACAAAAAGCGACAGTTTAAACATTTTATTTTAAGAACGCTGCTCATGGCATTTAACCCCAGTAATGTCCTTTCTAAATTTCATCAAAATGTCTCTTGTGTGTTATTCATCCCCACGAAGTAATTGCTTAAAATAATGTTTTGAATGCATTAAATGAAAAATATCTTAAACCACTTAGAATAACATCATTTCAACCTAACTGGTGACAGTTCACCAGTATTTCCTTCAGTGTTTGTAACATTCAGTATCCCGACATTTCTACACCTTACCCAAACCATATTTGTACAGAAATATCATAATAATGTTTTCTTACTCTGTTCACGAAACAGTAATAGCATTAAACAAACTTTCTTCAAGAGTCTGCTTTGTGGCATTCTTAACAGACGGATCCTAGACCAAGCGAGAGAGAGAAAGAGAGAGAGGGACAGAGGGAGAGATAATGAGAAAGAGGATTTCTGACCTAGAGTCAAGCTAACTTTAAAGATTCTGGATTTATATATTAATAAGTATACTCACTTGCTCAGTTCATCGATGTATAAGTGTCATTGTGTGTGTGTGTGTGGGGGGGGGGCACTCTCTCATGAAATGATATGAAGTAAGGTGTATGCGCGTCGCCCTCTCGTGATGTGTATGAAGTAGGTATGTTTGAAGTTCGTTTGCAAACTATGGACTCTATATGATGTTATCTATAGCAGTGTGGGTTTTTTTTCTCTTATCAAGCAAGGTGGCCTCGTTTTAGTAGATAACGAAGCTATTTAAATGTGTGTGGTATCCCTCTGCTGCAAATGATTACAACATCCTTTGTCATCGAGCTAATCTGTCGTGTCCCATTACATCCTTGTTTTATGAACATTGGCAACTGAGCTACACAGTCTGTTTTGTTGAGCTTGAAGGTCAGTTGTACTTTATTTTGTTACTGTTGTACCATTTTCTTGATGATAAGTCTAGGAGATAAATTTCTAAAATTTAAATTATTAGAGAAATTATTTCCGTTTGTTTGTGTTTCACATTTGAAAAAAATAGCCATTTGGTTCTTAAAGACACTAGGAACTTTTAATATGAGCAGTGATAAAAGGTAATAAACGCTAATAAGCGTAATTAAATATATATATATATATTTATATATTCTACATATCAGGACAAAAACATGTGATTGCCCAGAATAAGGATGATATGATAAAGAACTGAAAGAAGAAGTTGAGAGCAATATAAAAATGTCTCCTGTCAGAACAATGCAAAAAATAATGTACTCGTAAACCTTAGCAACTGCATAGGCTGAGAGTATGCAGGCTTTTCACTTGCACCCACGTTAAAGACTGATATAGTTTGTTTTCTTAGGGGAGTCACTACAAAACCTTAACCATGGCCACTGCCACCCTTGCCTTCAGAGCCTTTGCCACAATTTGTCGAGGACTTGGTCAGCAACTGGATCAGGAAGATTTTTGTGATATCACTGTGGTGGTTGAAAAAAGAGGATTCTCTTGTCATCGAGCAGTCCTTGCCTCTGTGTCAGAGTTCTTCAAGACCTCACTAAAGCCATGTTGGTGAGAAGCTTCCAGTGGACGAGTTGACATCACCTACGAAGATGTTTCTCCGGACTCCTTCGGCTATTTGATTGATATTCTCTACAGGGGAGAAGACGTGGCTAACTATGAAACGGCAAAAGATATTCTCAGAATGTCTGTCTATTTGCAGATTAAGTTTTTGCAAGATTATTGCACTGAGTACCTTCAAACGAATCTTAAGCCTGAATTTTGCTTGGAAACTTGGCAGTTCGCCCAGAAATACGATCTCCACATACTGGCCGAAAAATCTTTCAAAATGGCTGTCGATCAGATTTCCAGTGTGTCGCAGCAAGAAGAATTGCTGACCCTACCCAAGTCCATGCTTTTAATTATTTTGTCGGAGCAGCAGAAGCTCAGCATGGACAACGTCTGTAAGACCATCCTGCGGTGGGTGGAGGCGGATCAAGAAGCAAGGCAGATTCAATTGGTGGAATTACTTCCCTTTGTCTGTTTTCCACTACTAAGCCTGGGCTATCTGTGCGAACTGGTTGCTTACCTGAACCATCCATTCAGAAAAATCCTTTTTGGTTAGTATACTACAAGTACAAGGATTAGTTTGATAGTGAGTATGAAAGGAATGCCTGTCTAATGCTATTCAAGCACCGCCATATTTATCTGATTTGATCAAGACCAATAAAATTTAAAGGACTAGTAAGGTAAACAAATTCTAATGAGAATAATGCTCCGTGCAAGGTACTATGTTTCCAAACAGGGGTGAAGAAACCTCTTCCATTTTCGAGACATATTAAATAACTTCTGTTGCCAGCTCTCCCGACTGGCTGAAACCTTGACAAGGTATCTGAACTCATGAACTATACTTAGGTCTGTTCGCCTCTTCGTGTGCATGGTGGTATCTGTAAGGGGCCAGTCAACCAGATTAGAAGAAATAACATAGAGTGCACTTTAGGAACTAATATCAAATCGCATCCCGCTAGTTCTTTAAGGTCTGATAGTGATAGTATGCACAAGGTGATTGATACCAGTAGGATGTATTCAGGAGATTTTACTTCGTTATTAGATTGTAATTTGTTTCAACGCGGGTTTTCTCTTTTTCTTATTTGACTTTTCAGTTTTTCTGTGTTTTGAAACACGTTGCAGAAAATGTCCAGGAAGGCTTGAATTATAACATTAAAGGCCAACAAACGAACGATGCGACACTTCAAAGGAAGATTTTGGCCCGGCAGCCTGTCCCACTGAACGTACCGGAAGTCCAGTCCCGTGTCATTATGTTTGGCGGTTACACTGACGTCAACAAGCCAATCAGAAACACTTACGTCTTCGACTTAAACAACAGATTCACGAAGCGTTACAGTCTAGCGCCCCTGCCAGAAGATATTGGATTGGACTTTGCCAGCTGCACGTGGTACAACGAGGTTTATGTCAGCGGTGGCTCCCAGCTGCCCACGTTCTTTGCTGTCTATAAACCAAGTGACAACGAGTGGGAGGTGCTGCCCTCTCTACCAGATAACGGAAGAGAAAAGCACGCAATGGCTGCCGTCAGTTGCAATATTTATGTTCTTGGTGGACTTAAAAATGACTCTGATGGAAGGAATACGGTTTCATTAAGTGTCATGAGGTACAACACACTCACCAGAGAGTGGAGAGACTTCTCTCAGCTGTCTTCAGGTGTTCAGGCAGCTACCGCCGCGGTTCTGGGTCACCGGATTTACCTGTTCGGCGGGGTAGATTCAAAGGGAAATAATTTAAGTTTGGTGCAGTGTGTCGACACCCTAAGTGGCTGCACTTATCAGGCTGGCAGACTTCCGTCACGCACGTGTGGTGCACGTGCACTGAGCAACGGAGGACGTATTTACGTCGTGAGGCCGAAAGGGGACGTATTGTGTATGTGGGAGAGCTTTCCTTTGGCGGAACAAATAGAAAAAAGGATGTCAGAATGGAAAGAAAAGGGAAAAGACCAGTCGTCTGGTGTAAGTTTAAATTTGCTTTCACTGTTTTGAGGGTAGCACATTTGATTCAGATGTTTCGAAAAAAATTCATTTTTACTCTCTCTTTTCTCTCTCTCTCTCTCTCTCACACACACACACACACACACACACACACACACACACACACAGAGACTTACACAGAGAAGTGAAAACAAATACCAAGAGTTTTGCAACACAAATGTGTTTTGTTACTTCGCCATGATTGGCAATGCATTGCTTATACACTGACCTTAGAGGTCATGGGTTTTTTTTCTCTCATTCACTCACTCACTCACTCACTCACACACAATCTGCAACTCTCTACTCCGCACTAACTTCTTTCTCCCTTCGTCTACTCACGTTTTCCATCTGCTTTCCTTATATTACTTATCTTTCTTTCCAATTATCAATTTACATGTTAAGGTGCTCTCTTTACTCTGATCACTTGGGATCATATACCTTTTTGTTTTCTTTTATCTTAGACAAGCGGGTCAACAGTCAGCTTCAGGGAGGTCGGCAAGTTCAGTGGACGACGTCACTTCCGTGCTTGCCTTCTTGCAGGGGAGATCACTGTGTGTGGCGGAGTGAATGAGAGTGGAGAAATATTAGATAGCTTTGAAAGGATTCCACTGGAAGGCGGGGACAGTTCCAAGAAATTCTTGACCTTCATAGCCAAGGCAGCGAAGTTTGATCTCCACGAGATAAATATTCCAGTTATTTATTTAAATGAAGGTAACATATATATATATATATATATAGATAGTTCTTATTCAGTTTAGCTGTTGAGAATGTGAGTGAGACAAGCTCTTTAGAAACTGCGAAGATTCGAAGAAAGCAGACTATAAATACTTTATTTTGATTAGTTTCATATCTGGGAAATCGGCGTCGACTTAGAGATGTCACTTCTCTTGACGGAATGTCTTAATACACCCGCGCCTCTCTGTGTGTGTGTGTGTGTGTGTGTGTGTGTGTGTGTGTGTGTGTGTGTGTGTGTGCATTGCTTGAGTACCCTTACATGAAAGTGTAAATTTTCATTGTGATTTTTGGGGGGATTTATTTCAGAAACAAGCGCAGTGCAGCCATTTCGGGTCAGTGACAAAGTGGTTCTGGATCGAGAAGAAAATCAAAGACGCATACGTCAAGGTTCTTTCATGCAACATATTCCACAACCTCAAGGAACTGGTATAATTACCGGTATGATTACAAACCGTTTATAGTTTCCCTAAGCACTTTAACAGTCCATATTTACGACTTACACTTTACTGAAAAAAGGAAAAAGCGAGAAAGTCCTATATATATATATAGAGAGAGAGAGAGATATGAGAGTTCTGTCCCTTCGCGTAACAAGCTGAGGAGATCAGCTATTCTTGATTTTGTTTATATTTTGTGGTCGTGCTTCAATTTGGATAAAAATGTTGGACGTTCATGTTTACATGTGCTTTTGTTGCGTTTTCTTCATCTTCTGGTTTACAGTTGGACTGTAAATAATGTTATTTTGAATTGCAACTTGATCAGATCTATTGGCTGAGTTCCACTCCGCCGTAGTTCGCTCGCTTCGGCAGCGACCTTGAGTTGCAGTGAATAAACTGAAATGACGATCACCCTTTTTGAGTTTCATATAATAACATTTCTTAATATTCTCGAGATTACTCAATATCTTCTCAGTATTCTCCTAATGTCACAAACCCTTATTATCTGGAGTTGTTACCGTTTAAAATCTGCAGTGATCTCCCTTTACTGCCGGAACGCAGCGAGTCTTCTCATTGTTCTTCCTTCTGTATCTCTGTGACTATTTCGTGATCTTGTTCCAGCGCACTCAATGCGCTTTATAAATACTCTATTATTATTATTATTATTATTATTATATGTGTGGGTGTGTTATGCTCTGCTGAAGCGGAACTGTTGAATGCTTTATAATAATAATAATAATAATAATAATAATAATAGTGAAGATTTGTATAGCGCATATTCACACTCGTAGAGAGCATGCTCTTAGCGCTTAAAACGGGAAAGAGACGTGGACTAAGTAGATACAGAACACAGGGGACGAAAGAAAACGACAGTACTGACAAAACAGAAAACAAAAGGCATCAAGTAACACAGCGTTTCTCAACCTTTTACTTGTGACGCCCCCCCAGACGAATAAAGGTACGTCCGCGCGCCCCCCTTAGCCACTAATACCTATATGAGATATGAGAAAATGACCGCCTTTGCGGCCCTCTTTTCAGCAGCTTGCGCCCCCCTTGGGGGGCGCGCCCCTCAGGTTGAGAACCGCGGAAGTAACAGGAACAGAGAAAAATAGTGAGGGGTAAAGTAGCAAGAGGGAAGGGGGGGTAAGGACTAGCATTGTGGACTAGGAGTAGTGCTCAAGGAAGAGGTGAGTTTTCAGTGCAGATTTAAAGTATTCAATTGTAGGAAGGTGGCGGATATGGAAAGAAAGAGAGTTCCATTGCTTTGCAGCACAGTAGCCAAAAGTCCTGTGACCATATGTTGTTGTTCTGGTGACAGGAACAGTCAGAGTACGGTTGTCAGAGGAAGAGCGGAGTTGTCTGGCCGGAGAGTAAGGGATGAGAAGTTCAGAGAAATAGTCAGGACAGGAGCCTGCAAAGAAATTAAAACACAGCACAGACAGTTTGTATTGGATGCGAGAACGGACGGGTAGCCAGTGTAGGAAACCAAGGAGAGGAGTGACATGGTCCCGTTTCCTTGCTCTAAGTACCAGACGTGCAGCGGAGTTCTGTACTCTCTGGAGTTTCTGAATGAGGTAGTCAGGGCAGCCTGCCAGCAAGGAGTTGCAGTAGTCAAGTCGTGAAAGAACAAACGCACAGACAAGAGTGTTGGTAGCACGTGTAGAGAGAAAGTGACGGATGGCACTGATCTTACGAATCTCATAGTAGGCAGACTGACAGACAGCTGTAACATGTTTATCAAGGGTCATGTCTGCGGTGACAATAAATCCCAGATTCCTAACAGATGACGTGAAGGTGATGTTGCTGTCGCCCACCTTGATGTGATTGGGCAGACCGACAAGTGAAGGTTGATGTCTTCTTCTATGGCACAGGAGGGCTTCCGTTTTATCATCATTTAGTTTAAGCTTGTTTTTTACCATCCAGCCCTTGACATCACTAATACAAGCTTCTAGAGAGCTAATAGCAGAGTGAGACTCAGCCAGTGGAGTGGAACAGTAAAGCTGCGTGTCGTCAGCAAAGGACTGATGAGACACCTGGTGAGACCGGATGCAAGATGAAAGTGGTTTAGTGTACAGGATGAATAGGACTGGGCCAAGTACTGAGCCTTGGGGAACACCACAGAAAAATGAAGCAGGGCGAGAAGTCTGACCATCGACTAACACAGTCTGGGTCCTATCATTGAGATAGGAGTTGAACCATGAGAGCGCAGGTCCAGAAATCCCGTAGAGGGTGTGGAGTCTGTGAAGAAGCAGAGAGTGGTCTATAGTGTCAAATGCAGCAGACAGGTCCAGTAGGGTTAATGGAGAGACATCACCACTGTCAAGAGCAGATAATATATCTGTTGTTACTTTAAATTAACCGAGAATGTAAGCATTTATACTACCTGTTTATATTAACTTGTTACGTGCCACTGAGATAATATTTTGTTCCAGCTGTTGAAGCCACAGTGATCACCGTGGATTTCCCCCCATACTATAACGGATGGCGTGGACAAGCGTATCAACTGCACCACGCGTGATTAGCCACACAGTGATCACTCTCACTGCTGCTGGTGTTGGCTAGCACGTGGTAATACACACGTGGCACTCACGTGACCACTATTGTTATTTTCTTGTGGTCGCACTTTTGCAGGTCACACACAGTAGCATGTCCAACACCATATGCAGCGAGGAAAAGGATCCCCATGTTCCGGCTGTTTTGTCGGGTAAACGTTTAGAATTTGAAAGAAGCAGCCAAGATTATGTTTCCATCTTCAAAGATATTCGAAATTTTGGACATGCTCTAGGAATTGCACGCTGAACTACACGTGACATCCACGTGAAAAAATAATGCAACATTATTTTACTGTTTGTGTGAAGATGATGCAGGTCGCTGTGAATCTATGTATAAGAAGAATACGTATAATTTCAAATAGCGGACAATTTAAAGGCCTCAAGAAGTAAATTTAAGCGCCAGATTTATACAAAAAACTATGACTGGATTATTAATGAAATACTTCCAACGCTAAAACATGAAAAGAATTTATCTATGGAGAAATCATTTCTTCCATTTTATTCCATAAAGTACAAAACCATACACCAAACACTAACAGATGCTAAACATGAAAACTACGATATTTAACAACACAGGAAAATACAAACCACATACACACAAGGCGCCTACTTATTTCCACTAGTGAAAACAAAGAATTCAATACAGCGTGCGTCCCTTTGCTGGATGGAAATTGTGTATATTGTGTATGTCTATTTTTTTTAAAGCTTTTGAGACATTGATCATGAAGAATAATATACGTGTTTATGGAAGTTTCTTGGTTATGCAGATACTGCACTAATAAACTTGAACAATACAAATGCGGTTCAATGTTTTCATTCTCTTACTTTATGTAGCTTCAAAGATGTTGATTCAACTGATTATTGCTAACAAAATTTCACACAAATATATTGATTGATAAGCTAGTCGCGCGCATCTGTAAGGTGCACAGTGTGCGGGTAATCAGTGATCAGCACATTGCTGAGACGATAATTCCCTGATGCTCTAGGATGGTATACACGAGTATGTCTCTAAAATAAAGACTCAATCTGCTTAAGACGATCATTCGCTCCAATCCTGGAACAATCCATGTCTTGAATATAACTCGAATCAGAGATGGCTGGTTGACAAGATGTGTGTACAACCTGTACAAAAATGCTATATTTACCATAGTGACACGTCATATAACGAAAATGACCCGTTAACTCCTGCGCATGCGCACTTTGAGAACCGAACGATAGAAGGTTCAGCTGGTGACGCCAGCTCTTACGTACATTCACCGTAAGTAAAACTTTTCCATTTGACCTCATAGTCCCTTACTCCATTGAATTCTTCAATGAGGACTACAACTTCCAGTTCTGAAATGTCCATGTTCAGTTTTTCCGGGTGTCACGGATCACCCGCATACACACGACGAGTCATCCGCAGACACGCGCATTCGTTAACTCAACACAATCAACAAATGACCACTGGTGTAGAACGTCCCTCATAGAGACAAATACTTATTGACCACAAAATTCACAATTTAAATACACAAAAAATATGCTCAGTACTGCTCTATACAAGGCAAAGCATCAGTAGTTAACACGAGCAGTTAGTCAAACATGATATTTACCATTTCTTTAAACTCTCACGGCTAGACGTAGCCTGAAAATCCCTCTCTTTCTTGGATTATTAAGCCGCTCAAGCTGAGGTAAACAATACATAGGCATACACAAGGAGCAATTGTTGACAAACAATAGTGTCTAACAGGTATATATAACAAAAAATGTGAAGAAATGTCTTTCAGCGACAGTGCCCTCGGCACCAACACACAAATACTTGGTTCTAACAACAGAGTCAGAATGGGTAGCACACCCTAGGCCTTATCACCTCCTCAGTAAGGATAACCTATTCGTCTTCCTACGCGTGCTTAATTTCTTCCCACTCTGGACCCGAAGCGTAAACACAAAGTTCTCCACTTGACCCTTTTTCTTTTAAAGTTCAAGTTATTTCTTTTTACAAATATTTTAGCAACTCCTCACGTATGAGTTATACAGGGAGGACATCTGGTGCGTCACTCTACCATAATCAAAGTCTTACTTCGTTGGGGATGTTCTTCTGGTGTTAGATCATCGGAAGCCCATGCCTCTGTCTCACGTCAGTGGACCTCCGGAAACTTCGGATATCGTCTGTAGGATATCGCCCCCCACGCAAGTCAGTCATTCAGCCTCTCTGTATCGGATGCTCCTCCCCACCTCGGAGATACGCGGACACCCTTTCACTCGTCTTTGCCGAACCACAGGCCGTCTATGCGCCAGCTCCAGCCGTCAAAACCCGTAGTTTCCCACAGCCTTCCACGCTCTCGGCGGAGTCCCTCTTGTTTACGTCAGATAAGTTCTCAGACGCCTGTATCCAGATTTCAGCAAAAGTTCTTTCTGTACTGTACCGGTAGTAGAATCACAGCCCTCGGCTTGAATACCAGTAAGTACGGTGACAACTCTTGTCACTAACCAGCGCTCTCTCTAGCCCCTCACGTCGACATACACTATGACGACTGGTAGGCCTGAATGAAGACTGCACCCCCCGTCAGTGACAGCACACAGCAAGCAACACACCAGGATTGCCGGAATATCGATCGTCCAAATCGAGCATCATCCTACTTGCTAAATGTCGGGTTTAATATACCCACCCTTGTTTACATCGCCACAAGGTGAGCTAAGCCCGCCCCACACATAAAAATTTTAAAATATCCAAAACCTCAATTTTCTCATGCAACTCGCATGACAGCGACAGAAAAACCAGACACCCTAACCACCTGGACGGATGGAGCTCTGCTCTGCTCGCACGTGAAATAAGGTAAAAACCGAGACTTTCAAGTTCTCGTGGCTTCCAGCGTGGCAGTGTCAAACCAAGGCACACCTGTGTGTCGAACAAAACAATACTCAACTGCTGTACCCCCTTGTACGCTACACCGGGCTCTTATTACTCTTTGACATCATAAGAAATCAGATGAATCTGAAGGGCTGTCAATAAGAAAAGAAGGGAAATGATTTAAAACGAAAACAAATCAGAAATTGTGTCACAGCAGCCCATCCACATATTTAGCAGCAGAGAGTTCTGCGGTCCGACCACGTGATTAGAATGCCAGTAAGATGCACTAGTACGAAAACAAAAGGGGGTGGCAGAAACCCTCTCATCACGTGAACTCAGTGTCACCAACATTTACACCAATCCATCAGTCGTTTCCACCTTTTCTCCGCGACACCCTTGGTACCAGTAGAAGACAAACAAATAAAAAATAAAAAAATATTTAATTATATATAGGTTAGACTGCCTTTGGTTCGTTGAATGAAATGTCACAGCCACAACGACCGTACGTGAGTCATTGAGGCGAGGAAATTGCATGAGCGACCCAGAGAGTTAAGGGAATTTTCTCGATTCTTTTAAGAGTGTTATCGCTCCACCCACTCGGGTAAGTCTATTGACATCGATGGACGCCGGAGTCCCTTGAGGAAAGGATAATGATAGAGAAGCAAAATTATTCTACAAATTTCGTTGTTATTATTATTATTATTATTATTATTATTATTAATAATTAATTAATTGATTTTGCCTTACCGAAGCTATTTTAAAGCACTACTACCTAAAACCTCTTTAATTCCTTTTCCAAAAAAGTGTGGGCAACATGCCTAAACTATACAATTGTATGGTTTTAAGTGTTACTACGAAATCCTGAAACCAGAGAAGCGTGGAAACAAAAGTATTATTCTTTTATGTAAATGTCATGGGCTCCATTCTCACTAGAGATAGATTTTTGTTTTAAATACACATATAAATTTTATTCCACATTTTTTTGTTTACTTGCTTTTTTCATATTACGTTCGTAGTTTATTAAAATGCGATTTCTTAGCTCGTTGCATGAAAGAATGTACATCTAATGTCGCTGCATTAGTTAGCATTGGAGTCTGGGTCAAGCTCGTTCTGTCCCGTTAAATGATAGAGTTAGGGATTATGGGATAAGAGTTATGGTTAGGAGTTATATGCTAGGGTCTGTGATTGCTCACAGGATGGAAAAATGAAATATTAAACTGTCAGCATATATTAACTATCTTCGGTGAGACAAGCAAAGACATGATGATGATGATGATGATGATGATGATGATGATGATGATGATGATGATGATGATGATGATGATGATGTCCATTTGTAATGCGCAGGTATTCATTCAGAAGAAAGCTAATTGGGCAGAAAAAAAATAAATAAAATAAAATAAATAGTTAAAACAACAGGAAGGTAAAAAAAAAAATAGAGACACAAGTGTTGCTTGGTTGTTTTAAGTCCGTCTTCAACAAACAGATGGGTCTTCAGTCTTTTTCGAAACGTGGTTGCTGAAGTGATGGTGGGCAATGACAATGGCAGGGCATTTAAAAGTTAAGGTGCAGTGTTTGTGAAGGCCCTGGCTCCAGTGTCTTCTTGTTTGTGTCTTCCACTGCAGGGAGACAGAAGTGTGACTGGGAGCCAGAGCGCAGACCACGTGACGGCTGGTAAGGAGGAACTACCTCTTGTAAATAGTCAGGAGCAGTTTTAAACATGCAGGACTGAGCAATCGAAAGCACTGGACTCTAGAAGAGAAGGAGATGGGTGTGTTTCTATTAGTACCACCCATTCATTTGCGATAAAGATATTCCGTAAAGGGTGCGCAACCTTTGCCGATTAACAGTTCAGAACTGTCCCGTTCGTGTATTTTAAGAGCCTGATGGACCATTTAACAACGATTAAATTAGTTAATTATTTACATGAAAAGAAACTCGTTTCTAATTTCTTTAGAATGCGCTCCTCTTTAGCACGATTCCACTTTTCTAGCATTAAGTTAAAGGTGTACAGGAAAGGGTTTAAAGCTGAGTTGAGAGGGAGAATAAAAATAGCCATAGCTACACTTGCCTCACTAGGAACAGCTACTCCTAAAGCGGCCATGAAGCTGACTATTCCTATTGGAAACCAGCACAGGAAGTCAGATACCACAACAGTGGCCAGACGATGAGCTAGGATTACATCTTTCGATTTTTTTGTCGTGTTTCTGTTCATGGAATTCACTCGAACTGACCAGTATATACATACCTGACCAACTGCTATAACCACAAACAGGACCATATTAAAAACGATCATTATTCCGAAAGAGTAGCTACGACCATTGAAACTTTTCCTTAATATCGGTAGCGGGATGCAGATGGCGTTTTGACTATAAAACTCCCAGTGAGAAAGAAACGGCAAAAGAGGAACAGCGGCCAGAGTAAAACCCACAGCCCAAGCCAGTCCACAGGCCCACGAGGCTGACCACCGCTCAAAGCGGATCTTACTGAAAGGAAATCGGAGAACAATAAAACGGTCGATGGTTATCAGACAGATGATCAAAGCCGACACCTCGCTGGACAAGAAAGACAAGAAACCAGCAACTTTGCACGTAGGACTGTTTTTCCATTGGAGGTCGAACCACAAATAAATGGAGCGATAAGACTGGTCCGCTGCCCCCAGCATTGCCAGATACACCCCCATGAGAAAGTCAGATGCACTCAGATTTGCAACAAAGACACTGAAACCTAAAGTAGAATGGCTTCTATGGAGAAGCTTTCTGTATAGAAAGGTCCCGGCATTTCCAGTGAGGGACAAAACACAGAACAGCCACAAGAACACACGGTACACATCTGATCGCAACAGATCATCGCAAGACGAAATTTCATCCGCCGGAGCAAAACAGGAGCCGACGATTTCAAACGATTCAGGGAGATTCTGCTGACAACAGAGCTTATAATTATCAGAATAAAGTGTCCGAAGATATGTTGCGGTTCTTAGAACTTCTCGAGGAAATATCTCCAAAGGTGTATTTCTTAGGTCTAGTTGTGTTAGTCGTGGCAGATAGCTAAAACCTGTATCTTTGACTGTGTGCACCTGACTGAATGACAAGTTCATAATTTTAATGTTCGAGAAATTTTGAAATACTCTGCTGTCAAATATCTTCAGTGAAGTGTGAGTTATATCGACAATTTCAAGATTTTTATGCGGGTAAGGAAAACCGCTATTTAGCAAGTTAACAAGGGGATTTCCAGATAACCGCAGCTCTTTTAAGTTGTGTAACAATGAGAATGAGTTGAAGTCAAATGCAGTGATATGGTTATCACGAACATCTAGGGTCCGGAGGTTTGGTAGAAGAACTGATGAAATAGTAGTCAGTTCACAAAAAGCTAGACTTAACCAAACAAGATGAAAGTTAGACGTAAAGTCGTTTAGGCTCATACCTGATGTTGCCCCGTCTAGGTAGCGCAACTCTGGAAAATTCTGAGACAGAAATGCTTTATTACAAATGAATGCCAGGCCCTGACAAAAGCATTCATCAGGACAGCGCAGTCCACAGAAGGTCTCGTCATCGTGTTGCGGACACTGCGGCCAACCGTCGCACATGTTGTCGCCATGGACACAAACTCTGGATCCACGACAACGATAGAAGCCCGGACACGTGTATCTCCGACAGTCCTCCTCGTCCTCGTGGGAGGGACAGTCGTACACACCGTTACAGCGCACGTACACGGGAAGACAGTAAGCGGACTCTCCTGCGCACCGGAAGTGCGTTTGTGGACATGGTTCAGAAGGTGCGAGAGGGACTTGGTAAAAATCACCTTGACCGTCAAAATAAACAACAGCTGGAGAGAAAAGCCTGTTTCGCTCTGGGTATTGGTGAAAATAGGAATGAATACAATCTTCGTCTGACCCATCCCAGCAGTCCGAATACAAGTCACAGAAGTTGTTATACGGAATGCACTGTCCATTTAGACAAGTGAACTCTAGACACTTAGAGTCGTGCTGACAAAAGCTTTCATCAGATCCATCAAGGCAGTCCTCTCTAAAATCACACACCAGGCTGTAGGGCAGTGTGGTGAGATGATCGTCACAAGTAAACATTTGTGTTTCGACAGCAATATCCGAACTCGTTGTAGTTCTGCAGTAGGAAGGTAAGCCAACTGTTCCACATGCACTGCTTGGATCACATGATACAAATGAGTGCGTGACATGACCTGCAGGACAGTAGGTCATGAACATGTTAGTGTTGTTCAAAATTGTAAAAATCTTGATGTCAGAAATTCGCAATGAAGGTCCTTTGGAATGGGTTTCAAACTGAGGGTCGCGTTCACAGACAACTCCGTTTACATTAACTGTCGTGCATTCCAGCAACAACGCTCGCCGAGGGTTAAGGTAGCTATAGAAACCACAAACAGTTCTCGGAAGTTCTTCAGAAAAACGTTGCGATGTGTTTGTTTCATAAGAGACAGTGTTATCGTTCCACATAAATACATATTTATAATATTTTGGCCAGTTTATACTAGACGTTTCCAAGCCAATTAAAGCCATTTGGTGCTTTGTTCCGTACTGAAATAATTTTGAAAATGCTTCCCATTCTTCGCTAGATTTCATGCTTGCTTTGCTTCCCCCGATATTTTGACATTCTTTTTCTAATGAGTTGAAGTTATTACTTTTGTCAATATAGTCGTAACACTTGCTGCCCGCGACAACAGATCCGTTACAGGCGGCGCTGCTAAAGGAACAAAAAGAGCCCTCATCTTCTCCTCCTAGGCACTCAGTCTCCAGGTTGCACTCCAGGTGTTGTTTGAATGTGTTGTAGTGCGGCACGGAACAATCCCACAGCTCGCTGTCTAAGCGAATGGGGGCCTGAGATGCGGGGTGAATTGTGAAAAATATTTTGAATCCAATATCGACATTGAGTTGTTCATTCTCAAAATGAAGAAGAATGTTTTCTCGAACACTCGTCAGGCCCATAGAAGTGGCGTATATTGTTTCAAAGAGGACCATCGATCCCGACTTTTCGATTGTGTACACGTTTACCATATTGCCAGACAAAAGGTCGTCTGTCACAGTTAGCTGAACTTCTGAAAAACTGATCATTATCACGTGACCATCAGGGGGAACAATTGCCCGTGTAGCGTTAGTGCCACAAGGGAACTGCTGACCAGTTTCGAAGTTATATGATGTCACGAACCCTGAGGTTGGTGAGGTAAAGACAAGAGGAAGAGTGTCATAGTCGCTTTTCTTCGCTGCCTCAAAGTGTACCTCAAACTCCAGAATAAGCGATGCATTTTGAAGGTTGTCGTGGAAGAAAAATGTTTGTTGGTTCACATCACTTACCACTACATTTCTCCATCTTTTGACATTCGTGCAGCTGTACTGAGCCGAAGGACATATTATGGAATCGTCGATGACTGTCACTGTGACATCGACTAAACAGGGATCTAAGAGAAATTGAACATAACTTGACACAACAAAGTCGGATGGTACTACCACGGACCAGATGCATTCAGGGACTGACCTGTAATGGTTATCTCCCCCTGACCTTCCGTATATTACGCCTCTTTGACCGGACGAACGAAAGCTGTTGGTATTTCCGCACTCATCAATGTTGATGTAAAATGTCTCTGGGGTCCCGGTGCTTAGCTCAGTCTTCTGTGTTTCAGTGCTTCGCGCAATTAAACTTTCCGCAAAAGTGTCAAGTGGAAGACATGAGTGGTTCAACGAGAATAGCGACGCCACCAGCAAAGCTATTTTCTGGTGCGAGGGCATTTGTTTATGAAGAATTTCGTTCCGTCGTCTTTTCGAGCAGAAGCATAACATTATTTTCGACTTCGATTTCGAGTTGATAGCAGCAGAGTTTACTAACATAAGCAACAGTCACACAAATGTCAGGCTGCCATGGATCCAAATTTTATACAGAGTCCTTCCCTGAAAGGTCACGTGACAAAATTGCCTCTCCGCGTTGAAGTATTTTTCTTTTTTTTTTTTTCTTTGTCGCTCTCCTTCCTAACTGTTGTGGGCGGCACCTGCACACTACTTAATAAATCAGTGAAATTATTTAAAATTCGCGCTGGAATATAATTTCAGCTAGTAAATTGGAAGCCATTCTGTTTATCTGCTATCAACAGGCACACCCAGATTAACCAATTATCTACGAGACCTGTTAAATTGTCCATGCATTTTGGGTATCTATCGAAAAATTAATATGACAACGTGTTGTGTACAATTTCTGAAAGAGACGAAGCTAATTTCTTGATGGTGACATCTTCCATACATTTCTATTGGACACTCATTGAATTTGTGTGCGTCAATTTCAGTTTTTGTAAAAATTTGGTTATTAAGTCTGCCCTGTATTATTCTTGTAAATTGACTAAATTTTACTTGAATGTTTATTTTATACAATTATTTAAGCATTTTTGTCATCTTCGTGAAAAAATATTAAGATGCAAAGAAAACACTCCATGATGCTAAAATTAGCGATAGGCTTGTCTCTTGATATTTATTTATCGGTGATTTCCAAGGTCAAGATTTATGGGAAAGAAATTCTTGTAAAACTGGTAAAAATATATTTCATGGAGGAAAATGTGGCACAGAAAATTGAATTTGCTGAAATTTTTTTTTAACCTTTCACTTGTCAAATCGATGGCGTCTTCATTAATAAAGCAGAATGCTTTCAACAAGCAGTTCTACAGGGAGACATGACTCACCAGCATCTCACCAAGTAAAATGTTTTGTTTGCAAATAGCCTGCCTTGCCCAGCGTCTTTCAAAGATACTCTTTCTGGCTTTGAGTGTTTGGCAAGGATTTTGCAGGATGACTGGTACTCAGACAGAAAGAACAGAAGAACAAGTAATACCGACAGGAACAACACAATATAACCCAGTAAACAGCAGTTTTGTTGCACTCCAAATAGACACTTTACTTACTACTGCCCCAGGTTCTTTTGATCTCTCAAATTTCGAAGCTCACAGTGATGTGACCAGGATTATGCATACCAAACCTTGGAAATTTCTGGACGGGAAGCTTCTCACATCTGACTCAAACCCAAACAGATATGACGTCATTACTCAAATCGACGAGCGAAACAAATCAGAAACAATATATCAGCTAGGAGAGGCGCATTGTTGGACACACAATCTGATTACTGTTTCAGGTAGGACAGGTGTTGTTTACGGCGTTTTGAACAGTACAAACTGGCCCAGGGAAAAGCCGCCATATTGTATGCTTAAAATTGTCGTTCCTGAAGGAAAGTACGTTGAAGCCTCGTTTGACTTCTTTAGACAGATGGGCCACTCCAACATTGAAGTCTCAGAAGATCCGAAACTTTTAGACTCAAGAACCACTTCGAGTTTTCAAACATCCGACCGTTATTTTCCATTGGTGATGAGCGGCTCGAACCAGATCTTTTTCCGAATCGAAAAGCCAAAAGGTATCAGCGAATTTAAGTTGAGATTTACTGCCAACGAGGAAGACTTACGGGTGACCCTCCCACTTGTACCCACTTCACCTACCTCCGGCTACGTCACTACTTGGGGATTTGAAACAAACAGGAGCCACCCGTGCTTTATGAATGCTTCTCGCATTGTTCATGTTCCCCCGAACAATGAAGCTATGGTCAGTTTTACCTATGTGGACATATTTTATTCGTCTCTAAAGATCTGTTCAAAGGTTTACATACAGGTCTATGAAACTGAGAGTAACGGGCGCTCTTCGCTGAAGATAGGAATATGCATAAATTCAGTAACACCGGCTTTAGTGCTGAAGGGTTCTTTTGAAGTTCACTTTTATAGTATAATAAGCTTTGGGAGAGGCTTCAAGATGATCTTTTCATTTCATCCTGTGATGGAAGTGCCATCGAAGACTGATAGAGGGCAGTGGCTTTGTTCCACGCCGCACTATAACACGTTTCAACAACACCTGGAGTGCAACATGGAGCCGGAGTGCCAGGGAGGAGAGGATGAGGGGGCTCACTGCCCTTACAGTAGTCCCGCCTGCAACGGCTCTGTTGCTGTGGGGAATAAATGCTACGTTCTGATCAAATCCACGAAAGTGACGACCTGGTCTTCTGCAAGCCGGGAATGCAGAAATCGAGGAGGCAACCTTGCCAACATAAAGACCAAAAAGGAACGGGATGCTTTAGACAAAATTTATCAGTTTGAGAAGTCACCTTTGGATATGTTTGTAGGTTTGAGCACATACGACGGTACCTTGCCTCTACAATACAAAAAGCTTCTGACCTGGTCCGATGGTACTGTTGCTTATGCCCATGCATATCTAACTTCCGGTATGTCATTAACAAAAGAAAAACCCTTCTGTTTTATTTCATGGCTATCTCGTATAGACTTTTTCATGCAGCATTGCAATTTGGAAATAGGAGAAACTATTCCCCTCTGTGAATTTTCTGTGACAAAGTTTGTACATCAAATGTCTGTGCAGATCCCACTCGTGAACAGTGAACACATCACAAACAGTAATGACAGTCTTTACGTGTCGTGTACAGAAGGTCACTTTACTTTCGACTTCCTCTCATGTGACAAGGCTAGTCACTGTGATGCTCACACACTTTCAATGACCTGCCAGACTGTGATGCAGAGCAAAAGATCTGTTGCGACCGCCATGTTTGTTTGCCTTGATCACAGCACCACTCTGCCCTACAGCCTCGTGTGTGACTTCAGACCGGATTGTCCTGATGCATCGGACGAGAATTTTTGCAAACGAAACCTAGACTGTGATGGATTTCGATGCCTTAACGGTCAATGTATCAATCCTGATAAAACATGCGATGGGAACAGGGACTGCTGGGATGCCTCCGATGAAGACTGTGGCCTGTACACACCATGGGCTACAAATATTTATGCTTTTCTTGATCCTCCAGCTGTAATAGACTTCAGTCATCAAAATGACGTTGTCTTTAGCGCCATGAACATCTCTGACCTGTGTCCGCCCACGCACTTCCGGTGTCCACCTGATGGTTACTGTCTGCCAGTTTACGTGCGCTGTAACGGCGTATACGACTGCCCTTATCACGAGGACGAGGAAGACTGCGAGAGTTACACGTGCCCGGGCTTCTACAGGTGTCGTGCATCTACCGTGTGCGTACACGCGGACCACATGTGTGATGGCCGCCCACAATGTCCACAACACGACGACGAAGTGTTCTGTCAGCTCAGCTGCCCTCAAGGCTGCTTGTGTCAGGGTCTGGCGTTTGTTTGCTCAGAGATAATAAAAACGCAGAATTATCCTGCAGTGCGTTACTTAGATGCTAGTGGCTCTGGGATGTCAACAGAAGATATCAATCCCAGTATTTATCTCATATGGCTAAGTATAGCGGCAAATAACTTACAGTTTATTTCTAATATGTCCCTGCCTAGTCTTCAATCACTTGACTTGAGTAACAACCTCATCAGCTGGCTGGACATGTCGTATTTCATACAGTTTGAAAACCTCCGCGTTCTTCGACTGGCTGGAAATCCCTTGCAGTCGTTGTTGACCACTTACACGGCAAGACATTCTCTTCTGACTCATCTTGATGTGTCCCGAACGTTGCTAACATCATTTGAAGGAGACCTGTTCTCGAATATTCCTGACGTCCAGGTGCTGAATTTGTCCTTCTCTCTTCTTACAAAACTTAGTTCAGACAGTTTTAAATTTTCTCAAAATTTGACTGAGTTAGACATGAGAGGAAATGACATCAAAACCTTTCACAACGATGTTCTGAAGCATCTGATGTCAATGCGGGTGATGTATGTCAGCAGTTATATCCTTTGTTGCAAAGAGTTTCTTCCTGATGTTGAGAACGTGCTCTGCTTTTCACCCACTGACAGCTTTTCTTCTTGTCAGAGCCTTTTGAGTTCAAAATCTGTGTTTGTTGTCCTTTGGATTTTGTGTGCCATTTCATTTATAGCAAACATTTGTTGCGCCTTTTACTCAATATTCTATGACAAAGAAAAGGTTGGCTCTGCATTTAGTTGTTTGATGATAAATTTAAACGTTTCAGACATGTTCATGTCTGTTTACTTGTTTGTGATCGCAACAGTGGATCAAATGTATCGAGATCATTACATGTGGTACGAGCAAACTTGGACAGGTGGGTATCTGTGTCAGATTACTGGTCTTGTATATATAGTATCTACCGAGGTTTCTTTCCTTACGATTTTCCTGATGACAGTAGAACGTCTGTTTGCTGTTCGGTTTCGTGCTTATATTTTAAATCGGAATTTTCTGCCTGTTGCTTGTTGTAGTTCTTGGGTGATCAGTCTGGTTCTTGCTATCTTACCATTCTCTCCCTTTACGCCTCTGTTTGGTTTTTACACACAGAACTCGGTCTGTGCACCTATACCAGTGTATAGCGAGGGTTTTATTGGGTGGCCGTATGCATTTGGTATAGTTGGTCTGAACCTTGTTTTAATTCTGGCTGCTGACTTAGTTCACGGTGTTAATGTATGCAGTTTGTCAGCATGCTTACCTAGCTTACCTAGCGCATCGGATCAGACAAGTAGGGCAGAGAAGGTCCTGGCTCGCCGATTGACCTTTCTGCTCGTCACAAAAACTTTGTCGAGTTCCCTCCTGAGTGTCATAGCGGTCATGACAAGACAGGGGACGCCATATCCTGTTAAGGTCATCAACCACGTGACATTATTAATCAGTCCACTTAACGCGTCCTTGAACCCTGTGATGTACGCTGTCACCGTTTTTCTTGAGAAGAGGAGAGAATCTCAGAGACTACGTTTGTTAAGGGTGCTACAGACCCGTTACCAGAAGTCTTCACAAACAAGTATTTTTACAGTTAAGACAGCAAGGCATAGTTTTCAGAGGTAGCTGCTCATCATTAACGACATCGTTGGAGGATTTTCTCTGAAATATTTATTTTTCCTGTATTAATGGTCATGTATTCGTAAAAAAATCGCATTTTAAAACGACGTTGGGTGATCATCTTTCAGTAAAAGCAACCAAGAATATTCCTCCCCCTCATTCGTATCAGTTGCTATGTTGTTATGCATGTGATGGAGAATAAATACGGGAAAACACAGTCTACATGCCATTCTGTCTTTATTATTTTTTTTTTACTTATTTTTTTTCTTCTCTTCTGTTTTTGCTGCGCAATGAGCATTCTTGTGAATGGATACCTGCGCGTTAGAAATGGACATCACCATCATCATCTGGCCTTCTCCAATTTGCGTGCGACTCCTGCTCCAAGCGATAAATGTAGTTCTTAACCCTGAATTAGAATGATGGGTGTTGTCCTCAGGTTCTAAAAACGATCGTGGCAGCTCCAGATGCGTTGAAACTGTTG
Organism: Marisa cornuarietis; assembly: GCA_004794655.1. Lineage (NCBI taxonomy): Eukaryota > Metazoa > Mollusca > Gastropoda > Architaenioglossa > Ampullariidae > Marisa > Marisa cornuarietis. The sequence goes on along the minus strand of SMMW01000542.1, from coordinate 1,592,485 downwards.
AATTACAGTTCTTTTGCAGTAGAGAAAGCTTATCATCTTTGATGGACTAGAAGTACGGAAACTCTTATCTCTGATGTCCAACCCGTTTCAACGAAACACACTTTGCTATATACCGAGCTGGCAGTAGTCTGGTGCTAGTGATGGTGGTATAACGAGAATGGAGCTAATGCTTACAGCAGAATAATTTTGTCGTCATACAGAAAACACTTTCAAAACAGCGACGCCATCACACGGGAGACAACAAGTAGACTATAATGTTGACTGAGACACACACACACAAACACACACACACACACACACACACACACACACTCTCTTCACTGGTGGCGCCCACAATGTCTTTCTCGCTGGATAAGTGGCTCATTTTTTCCCAAAACGCGCAAAAAACTCATGCACAAATTTCTTTGAATATTGCCAATGGCGGGCAGAAGAAAAACACCTTTTCTTAATATATCGTTTTTTAATTAAATAAAATAAGTACATAAAATATTCCATAAACAAAATATTATGCAAAAGTATAAACAGGCATGTCTCTCGGCTTTATTTCAACTTTCTTTTCACCGAGTCACCGTTTTTCAAGTGATATACTCGCAACTGTGACAATACACAGAATGGACACATGCAGAGTATCCAGTATCCAGACACATGCAGAGTATCCAGTATCCAGAAACTCATTATAAATCAGTATTTAAAGTCATGTATTTGTTTCCCTCCAATGTTTTTCCTCTTAGTCGGTTGATTTTTTTCTAATGTACGAAAGATGTCGCTATCTCTTGGTACCACTTGAAATGTAAAACAAAAAAAGTTACCATATAATTTGCTTTTTTTATTGATTCAGATAAAATCTGTGTGAGAGCAACTGAAAGCAAAGTCGAGACACACTGATGCAGGCAGTGTGTGTGTGTATGTTATCAGCAGCGTTTCTGACAGTGATTTTTAATGTATTTACACGATTATTTTTGCTGCTAATTACTCCAATGGCTGCCAGACAAGACATGTCTCTGGAAATTGCCCCTGCTGTGCTTACCCTAACCCCAGCCAGCTTTTGGAGGTGTTGGATGTGAACTGACAAAGTTGCCACCAGGCAAGAGATAACTGCATGGCAAAACACAACAGTTTGCGTGTTCCTCATTCAGTGGTCATTGGTAGGACTGTGACCTGGAGGCTTTGTCACTGTACCATAGGGCATAGGTGACCAGCACCTTGTATAAACATGCTGGCAAAATAGTTTACATTGTGTTTTGGACAAGTAACCACCATACGTGGACATAAACAGGGCTTTGAAGTGAAACTTTGTTTTCCGTTAATATGGTCACTGTGTGAACAGGGAACTTTCTTGGATTGTTGCTGCCATCGGAGTAAAGTTAGACAAATTTCATTACTTTATTTATTTTTATTTTTTTTGCAAAGTTCAAGCTTTTTTCTTTCCAAAAATGTATAGGTTTCTTGGCCTAATGTTTACCTGAGAGAAGAAATAATGAAAACAATTCGCACCCACTATAGTCTTCAAAATCATAAATTGTTAGTACCTGTTTCTGAGCATAGAAATATTTGTTGACGCGCTAAGAGGGATTAACAGCGGGAAAGAGCCTATTGCTGAAGCAGATGTTAGGTAAGAAGGAACGAAGAATAAAATTATAAAGAATAACAATCAAAGTATAAAAGATGGCACAGATATCCTAATGTTCACTTCCATTCAATTCTCCTCTATTTTGTTGTTAATCTTTTAAAGAAACTGACCTTTGTTTCACCCACAGTGATGTTGCATATATTATTAACTGTAGTTTCTGCAACATTCTCACATAAACTGAAACACTGTGGCTGCTTGATATCGACAATAGGACATAATCGCGACAGTGTGCCATGATCGCCACTACGAGCTGACAAGCCTCTATCTAGTATAGTTGTATAAGGATCTCTGATCTACTGTACCAATCATAAAACACACACACACACACTACCATGTTCACTCCACTGTACAAGGACCACAACTTCTTCCACAAAATAACAAACCTTCCAAGAACCAAATCTTTTTAGTCTCTTCGTACTGTTTCAAATGAAGACACTTCTATGCACACTCAAGGATGACAGCGTAATCATGCATCATGCTTTTTAATAATATGCATTATACTATATACTATATGACATTTCTTTAAAATATAAGTCTTAGAAATTAAATAAACCACTTCAAAATCCGTTCTGTGCATTTGAAAGTGCTGGTGAAAGCGTCAAGTAAGACATCTGTCACAAAGAAAGGTGAAGCGGATGGCTGAGTGGTTAGAGCGCTGGCGTCTGAACCGAGAGCGCGCTGATTCAATTCCCGATAAGCGCAGCATACTTCCCCCAGTCGACCAAGCTGACGGGAATGGGTACCTGACTCCATAGAGGGTTGGGGAAGGTAAGGCAGCGAGGGAGAGGAGATTGGCACCACCCTCATGTAAAAGTGGGGTCTCTAACACCTCACTCCCCAACACAAAGAAACCGCCGTTAATCAACGAACACTTTCAAAAAGTCAAACTCCTTTTTCTTTCATGCCGTGTGCTTTAAATAAATTTTCTGAAACTTACTGTGTAGTTTACTATATTAGTTTTATCCATATTAACATTAATGGTGCAATTTTGTTTTTGTTCTCAGTTTTCAATGTCTATTCATTCTACGCACTTTGCAGCTGGATTGGACCCTTGCTACTCAATGAGTCAGTAGGTAAAAAAAAACAACTGATGGCAACACTTTGGTTTTCACTCTGAGTTGATAGTACTTAGCGCCGAGTATCCTGCTTCCCACCCTCCTGGGTCGAACCCATTCTTTCCCGCCATGTGTAAATCACGTGATGCAGAGTAGACTCGTTCGCTGCCCACAGCTTGAATAAGAGCCAATCAAAATTATGCACGTTATCGATTGAGATAGAGGTCGCTGATCAACGGCTGCTGAGGAGAGCAAGAAAGATGGCGGCAAATGCTGCTGTTTTTAATAAAAAGGTGAAGAAAGTTTTGTGCAGTTGGAAACATGACTGAGAAGGTCTTTGCTGTTACAGATATGGTAACTTTCGAATAAGCGGGAGTCTGACGACTGATGATTTCCTTTCATTAAAGGGATGGATTGAAACTGTTATCAACTGATGGTTTTCCAGTTCCACTTTCAAAAACGCCAAACGATCTTTAATATATGCTTGACGTCACTGATCAGCGGTCTACTGAGGAGGAAATATGCCGACAACGGCCGCTGCTTCGAATGAAATGTGAAGAAAGTTGGAGACGCGACTGTAAACCGTTATCAAGTGATGGTTTACCGGTTCCACTTTCAACGACAAACGATCTACAGGTATGTTCGACTCTCGTTTTGTTCTTTTAAAACTATAATTTTATGCATTAACATTTATCTCCAGTTGCTCAGTGAAAACAAAAGATGGCCGGTCTTTTAAATTAAATATTTTGTCATCATTTTTTTGCGAACTTGTATTTTAACTTTTTTGATTGTTTTGATTATTAATTATTATTATAATAGGCAGAGACTTCACTGATCAGGTAATAATAAAAGTAAATAGAACATCTGTATAGCGCCTCTTTCCAGCATTAGCCAGACTCAAGGCGCTTAAAATATAAACACACAGACACGAGAAAAATAATGGTCTCAAAACAAAAAGTTCCTTGTGTTTTCAAAGTCAATGCCATCTGCATAGATGCAGTCACAGCAGCTCAGTTAAACTACCAGCTGCAGCTGAGATTTGTAGTCGTAGTATCAGTGGAATAGTTAGTGGTGGAGGTGGCGGCACATATAACATAAACATTAAGTTGTTCATTGTTAGCGCACATACGACTGTCACGGAGGTCACATCAACACGTACAGCGGAATTGAAGAAAATAGATGATGCAGGAGGCAACATAGTAGACAAGAGATGAGAGAATCAAGTCCATGTTGTTGACTCACGGACATCCACAATCTAAAGCAGCGGGAAGAATGTTGCGAGGAAAATGTACCGAAGTAGAGCAGAAAGTGTTGAGCAGTCTGCAGGGTAGTGATGATTTACATCAACAAGCAAAAATCCAGGAGTCGAGATGATGTAGATATGGCGTTCACGACCGTCAGACGATGAAAAAAAAGAAAAATGGGGCATAAGCTCAGAAAATAGTCCACAACAGCGACAGGTGAAACGCAGCGAAAAGCACAGATTAACAGTTATCAGCAAACACCAAATACGATAAAACCCCAAGGCACTACACGAAATAAAAGAAAAAGAGCAGAACGAGCTCGTCCCCTCCAGCCGGTAAGGCGAAGGGACATCACTCATTGAGCTCGAAGCTGTACGTCGTCAGTTGTGAAACCCACTTTAAAAAAAGTATAAAATGTGCTATATAAATCAACATTATTATTAATTTATATTCATGCTGTCTTTATTGTAAACCAGGGAGGGTGCGGTCATTTCGCCCCTATCATTTCGTCACACACCAAAAATCAGTTCGTCCGACATACATCAATTTTGTCCCAAGACGGGAAAGTACAATTGTCCCAAGTCCATCCCAGTCTGGTTTGTGGAAGAGAGTCGCTGCTCCGTGGCGCCGCGATAGTGCAGAGACGGTTAATTATGCATGGATAAAGCACACCCAGAATCAGTGGATGGTGTCTTGCTTTGGATTAGCAGTTACTTAAACATAAATCCCCCACCCGATGTAAAGCAAGGGAGGGCACCCGTGGGTTGATGAAGCGGCAGGTTGTAAAGGGAGACAACGTCGCCCTAAACACCAGTAGCGGGCCTTTCTCTGTTTTAACCACGGATCTTAGATGAAGGACCGTGGTTTTAAGTGTGAATAAGCTTTTGTATTAAGTTATACATTCGTGCATATTTATTATGAGGTAACTGTCTCCTATTTTGCCTAACTGCGCCACGATAAAATGAAGTGATCGTGTCATGTTTGAGATTCCAGAGGTGTCAGGTAGGTGTTCATTGTGTTGGTTCCTCAGACTTCACACCCACCGATTGGTTACTTTCAGTAGTATTCCATCCTTAGAGGCTACGAAGAACCGAGAAACACACACACCACAGCTGAATTTTTTAAATTAAGGTGTCAAGGAAAAAGCGAATGCGAGTAATGATCAGTAACATTCACATTTGTTTTTGTTTCAACACAGACAGAAATGAGCGGGTAACTATATGCGACCATTTTTCCTCAGTAAAATGTTTCAGATTTATGTATCAATAAACGAAGAACAAAACCCTTGTATCATACAACAAAAATACAGTGTAAACTAGTGATTTCGCAAGCCCCGCCTCGTGCTATGCTTTGTGGTCCAACGGATTTCCTCTCAAGGTACCTCCCCATGTCATTATTCATACGAACTCTGTCTCACCACACCCGTCTCGCCCAACATTTGGGCTGAACGGATAGTGACGAGTTGGAACTGAATAAAATAATGGTGGAAGGGACTACCTTTGTATCGTAGCACTCCAAATGAATACAAATGTGACAAACAAATGACACATCACCAAAAGCAGTTTTATTTTCTATAATTATTTAACATCATAAAGACTAAATTCCTCCCACAAATTATGGAGTAGAAGTGCATTCTCATATTGACTGTTTAAAGTTTATTTATTCTTTAGAATCGTTTTCGGCAAATGAAAACCCCCTTTTCAATTGTAATCGTTGCTAATGGTGTTTTATTTCTACTTCATTCAATCTTTCTGAACGGAAACGTCGGTTAATACAAAGATGGATGACTACAACCACGTCAACTGCAAAGTGACGATCACCCGGATTGTGCTGAACACGTGTCACGGGAGGACGGGCTTAAAACTTGAGTGCAGTCACCACCACTGTCGACGATTGAGACGAGGACTGCAAAGTGAAAGTAAAGAGAAAGAAGGAAGAAAAAAGAAAAGTCTGAGATTAACAGCAAGAAACTAATACAAGCATTCACCTGTTTCACAGCGTAGTGAGCATGCGCAGAGCGTGCTACAGAGCCATGCTATCTGGCTATACTTACAATGTCAGCTGTTTATAAGTGTTACTTATACAGACAACATTTCTCAGCTTGAGCAGATGGAGGGTGGGGTAAGTGTGTATGGACTTGTATACCGTTAAGGAATCATCTTTAATGAACCGGATTTTGCATCAGTTAAAATTAATTCTGGGAGAAAGAATGTTGGCTTTGCATGCCAGTTACCCCTGAGTAACGTGCGTGTTACTATAAAATTTCTATTATTTCTCACAAATACATTTTCCTAATTTTAATATTTTAAAAGTGTTCATACAGGTTTGTACAAATCAATTGTTAAATGACGACCACGATGATTTTCGGTCTGTGGTGATGAGGTGCTGTGTGCAGACGTGTCATAGTGAGAACAGGTGCTTCACCCAAACAAATGTTTCTGCTGCCAATTTTTAATGACATTATTGACTGCGGTACTTTCTGTTTGTAGCCTGAAAAATAGAAGACATGTATTTCTTCAGAGATATTCGATTAATTATTTTCGTGCAGTTATAACAAAGCAGGGTGTCATTAAATAACAAAAATTGATTTTCTGATTGAATACTTTTAATCCGGTCTAGACTATGAACATCCATGCATATACTTACATAGACGTGCCTAGACATGCTTGCAGGTAAACATGCATATACTTACATAGACGTGCCTAGACATGCTTGCAGGTAAACATGCATATACTTACATAGACGTGCCTAGACATGCTTGCAGGTGTACAATACATATACTTACATAGACGTGCCTAGACATACTTGTAGGTGTACAATACATACAGACACATACGTAGGTATCTGCGTAGCGTATACTAGTTTACTTATGAACAAGTCTAGCAATCAATGATTTTTAGATAAATTTTCTCTATTGTCTCTTTGCACTTCCTTACAATTTTATTTTCTGCCGCATTGGTGACTCACCGCTAGACAAGGCTCCAGTGTATCTGCACGACATCTCCATCCTTTGAGTTTAGGAAAATCCACAATGACCTCTGAACTTCCTACTAATCCTAGAAACAGTATTTCCTCCTTAGTCATAACCCCACACAAGTACCAGTCACAAATACATCATAGCTAAACATATATAAAACAATCTTTCTCATACAAAAGGAAATCAAATATATTTTTACCATTTAAGCAAGATATATATATATATAAATAAATGATTTGTTAATAACTGAAACATCTCACTTTGTATTACACCGTCACCTGTAGGTACAACGGAAGGTCCTGTTATCTGCTGAGAGACAATGCCATTATCATTAGCTTTGTCGTCAATCGGTACGACCGTTTGAAGTGCATCTGATCGAAGTCTCACTCTGTCCCCACTTTTGAAAGAATGCGCCCTGGTTTTTACTGCACACAGAAAGATGCATGAGATTAAACGCACATAAAGACTCAGATATGGGCGCATGCACACACACACACACACACACACACACACACACACACATACACACACACACACACACACATGAATCTATTTGAACATTTAAATGAGACTTATACATTGCTTGATTTAGTAGGAGAGTGACTCCACCTTGAGGGTATTTCGCACTATGAGAGAGAAAGAGGATGGAGATGGAAGGAAACCAAAGTTCCAAAAAATCGCCTGACCGCAAACGGGGTCACCTACAGAGTGTCCCAAGATGAGATCTGAACCCAGAGCATCTTGGCGCAAGTATTTCAGTCACAACACTACCAGGAGCTCCATTTATTCATGTAGCAACATCTTACTTTTAGGCCAAAAATAAAGGCATAAATCCGTTTAGAAATGTAGGTATTTAATATAAGTAGAAACTTTTATAATGCTTAGGAGGTTCAAATACGAACCAAAAAGAAAGCTAGCTTTAAAATTGAATATACTGGGAGAATGATTGTTTTTTTAGCATGCTTCAACTATACGAGTTTACAAAACTAAGGAATGTTTGTTGTAAATGAGTAGCTGAGTACTTAAACTACAGATAAATAATTAAACAGGTTGTTTCCTTGGATCATTCAGAAAGAACTAGTGCAGTTTTTAATGTGAAACCATACACGTGTTAATTGGGATATAGGTCTATTTATTTATTCCACTGATTACAGACCAATCGAGCTTAAGTAAGAATATGAAGATACAACACTTTGCGTCAAGTTAAGTATTTTTTTTTACATCCATCTTAAAAGCGTAAACAATGAAAGATGAAGAAAACAGGAAGAGAAGTTGCAAACGCAGTTACTGTTAGTGAGACGTATATGCGGCAGTTACTGTTAGTGAGACGTATATGCGGCAGTTACTGTTAGTGAGACGTATATGCGGCAGTTACTGTTAGTGAGACGTATATGCGGCAGTTACTGTTAGTGAGACGTATATGCGGCACGTTTAAAACGTGGAGGTCAAAGTTCGTGGCCCCCGCGGTCAGCGTGGTTCGTCTCCCGATGACGTGGCCGGTGGCTGTGTTGATTATTTCTACAGAAGACAGTGGATCACCTGTGTCAGTGTGACCACCGCACACAATGATGTCACCTTCATGCAGACACGCACCGAACTGATAGCGAGGTGAGACCTGAGTCACGTGTTTGAATGAAACTGTCGACTGAGATTTAAGAGAAAACAAATCATATGGAAGTAAGAAGCAAGCATGAAAAATGTTTATCCATAATTTATGCAAGGTTTAGAGTTCGAGTGATGTTGCTTCGCCTTCCCTGCCTGAAGGGGACAGTTCACAGTAGTTGTGGTTGTCTACCTTGACCTGTTGTGTTTCTTATTTGATACACACCTCTTCGTCGTTGTGCTCAGCTATTTTCTTCTTTGCGGCTTTTTTGGTCTTCATCGACGTCTTCATTTTATCTCATCCCAATCGATCTGCTGTTATAATGTGTAGTTTGTCGGTGTGAAGCACCATGAGCCTATCCATTAGGCGGGGAGGGGGACGGTCCCATGGTGCATTGGTTAGCGCCTGTCACCAATACGGTGAGGGTTGGCTGTCCTGGGTTCAGCTCTCGTCTCGGGCACGCTGCTCTTTCTCTGCATGTGGAATTTGTTTACAGGGCTGGCTGCCTTGCCATAGTATAGGCGCTGCTCACTCGGCGTAAAACACCTATTCCTACCACCATTCCATTGGGCTTGGACATGGCAATTTATGTGTGCTTTATAATAATAATAATAATAATAATAATAATGACTGATCTCCCTAAAAAACAAAAAATTGTCGGCTTTTGTAATACTAAGTAAACAATATTGTAGTTGCTGTACTGACATATAGTACACATGTTCCTACCTTTAGAAACTTTAACAGCTTCCTTATTGCTTTAAATAAAATAAACATATGGTAACAAATAAATACAGCCGTTGGTTGAAGGACTTTAAAGAAAATATTCTACAGAGTGTGTTTGGTTAGTAGAAATATAAAAGTTTGCACGGGAAATAAAGACTGAACGATTTTTTGTAGAACGATGGTGCGAGCTGTCCAGAGTGAGAATTAGCAATAATTACTATATATATATATATACCTTATCCGGATACGTAATTATGTACAAACAAAATAAAAGGTTTCTAATGAATCTACTCATCACGACAGACTGTCACGTGCCACAAGAAAGTGGGTTTTTAAAACTTTTTATAATTACAAAGAACTTAAGTAGACTTACCTGCTCCTCGGTGCCGATGTCTCTCCCTGTAGCCAGAAGTTGTTCTGCTTGTTCCGCCATGTCGAAATCTTCCCACATCTGCAGCACTTCTCCCGTGGTCAGCACAACGTAAATGATCCCCCCGTTGCTGAGGGCACGTGACCCGCACGTGGCGGAGGGAAGTCTGCCAGCAACGTACGCACGGCCAGTCAGCGTGTCCACGCACTGCACCAGGTCTGTGCTCTCTCCCCCTGAGTCCACCCCGCCGAACGCGTACACCCTGTGACCGATGACTGCAGCTGAAGCTTCATGGACATCCGTTGACAGTCGGCATACGTTACTCCACGTGCTGGTACTTACATCATACTTTAAGACCTGCGGTGAGGTCCTCTTATCTCCCGTCGTCCTTTTCTCCAGTCCCCCCAAGACGTAGATGCCTGAGTTGACGGCGGCCATCGCATGTTTCTCCAGACCTTCGCCAGGCAAGTCACGCAGGACTTGCCACTGATTGTCACGTGGTTTGTAGACCGCAAAAAACTTTGGCAGCAAAGTGCCGCCACTGAGGTAGACTTCGTTTCTCCACGTGCAGCTTGCGAAGTGCAGTCCTGTAGCTTCCGGAATGGGCTGCAAGTCGCGATGTGTCAGGATAGTGTCCTGCAGTCCAAACGCGAGAATCCTCTGGAGGTGATGTCCGTTCTTTGTTACTCCCCCGAGAAGAACAGCGCGTGACTGGATCTCGGGCAAGTTGATATTCACGGATTGCTGGGCCAGGATTTGCTGCTGAATGTTGCCGTCTCTTCCTCTGATGCCTCTCAGGTGAAAGGTGACACCTTCGCTGACTCTATCTGAATAAACAGAAGAGGCAATTTGTTCGATGTAGAAAATGTTTTGGCCCAAGTAAATGCATTTCCAAGATAATGCGTCAACGTATGTGTGTTGAGTAGAGGAGCTTTATCATAAGCTGTCAAATATAACTGTATTTTGCTGACCGATCTTTGAGTAAATTTATACTATGTGCATAGATTTTTAGACATGCTATCAAATGTATCACTTTTAAATAAAAAAGCAAGATTCAGGACTCTTTAATATCTGCATTATCTTAACAGCATTTTCATTAAGCGACTCTGGTCAATACACTTTAAAGCAGAAGACCTCACTGCACAAAGTGACGCGCAATTTTAAGATAGGTTAACTTAAAAAAAGTTAAAGTAGAGTATTAAATTGCTCACCAAAGAAGACATTTCTGATCTGATTACTTTGACTCATTATGAGCTCGCTTAGATAGGACGAACTCAGTTGTGGAAAAGAGATGAATGGAAGAAACTCTGGCAGGTGAATAGCTCGTTTATCTTGATCGGCCGCCACCCAGCCTGTGATTAGCTTGCAGATGTTGTCCATGCTCAGTTTCCGTTGCAATGAAAGTAGAATGAGGAGCATGGACTTGGGCAGGGCCAGCAACTCGTCCTGAGACACTCTGTCAATGCTGTCAACGGCCATCTTGTAGGCTTTGTTAGCCAGGCGTGGAAGTTTGTACTTCTGCGCAAACTGCCAGACTCCTAAACACACTTTAGGCTGAAGATTTCGTAAAATAAACTCTTCGCAATGAATCGTGAGGAAATCGATCTGAAAGTAAGCAGACATTTTAAGAACATCTTTAGCCGTATTCTGAGTGACGAAGTCCTTGCCTTTGTATACGACGTCCAGCAGAAAGCTGAACAATTGTGGAGACACGTCCTCGTGGTCCACTTGCACATGCGCAATGAAACCTTACCCGGTCGTTGATGTCAGTCGAGACCTAAAGAACTGAGACACGGAGGCGAGGACCACGCGATGGCAAGAAAATTCTTGGTCTCTCACAACCACACATACATCACAGAACTGACCTTCATCACGCAGCTGACCCAGGCCTAGGAATGCGTGGGCAAACATCGCTTCACGGAACTTTCCGGATGCCATGAAGTTTTACAGTAGACTCAGAAATGTTAAACGGGGCTTTAAGACATAAGAAAAGTCTTTGAGTCAGAACTTTTGTCACACAAACTATATTTTAGAAATAGAAGAACCTAACCTGAAGTAGAGGAAAATCATAGAATAAGAAGTTCTGGAGTGGCATTCATGAAGCGAGGGTATTTCTCTGTCGCGGGAAAACGAAGAGCAGGCGTCTTGTGTTCGTAGTAATACAGCGGCGTCCAGACTCCCTGGATGTTGCTTTATAGCTAAGATCGCAGGAATAAGGCAAAAATTTACAAAAGTGAAGTAGCATAATATCTGGTTCTGGATAATGCGTCGTATTTGCGGGGACAAGACATTTGTCCTTTATTTCCCTGGGTCAACGATTTACTCTCGTTTCATGAATACAGCCCCATTGGTAAATAAATTCCAATGCCATATTCTTTTTAAACTTAATGTCTGGTCAGTTAGTTAAATAGGTAAATCAATTACTTCTGACCGGGGGCACTGCGCTTAATGTTTACTCTTTAGCATGTTATTAGAAAAAATATGAATATAGCTCCATTAATTTATTGTTGGTATGACTAGTGCTTACCTTCTTCACTATAGTTGCTGTGTCTTCGTTTCACCAATGAAATGTAAATAAACACAATGAAGTGTCTACTGTTTTACGAAGAACACGCACTTTTGAGGTGCAACTATTTGGTCGCAAAATCGCAAAACAATGATATTATCATCATCCGGTAGACCTCAGGATTTAAATCCCTACTCCAGAGCAAGATTTTTTGCGGACAGGACTGTGCTTGAAAAGTCGAGGCCAAACATTACCGTGTACGGAGAGACTTGTTACAGTATGCACTTATACATATGGTTATGTAGTCAAAGTAAAAGGTACAGACAATGGGTAAGCTTAAACACTTCTTTGTTAGGTGCGTTTCGGAAAATTAATGACAAAATGAATGTAACCTTTTTTCTGTGAACAGATGTGCTTGCATGTTTGATTCCTGTAAAGAAGGACTGGACGGAAACTAATAATATTTACAACGTTGATGTCTTCGGAACAGTGTTGCACCCTAGTGGACCTTTAAGAAAAGTCGTCTCGTATTTGTTCAGTGCTATCCCGGCAGTCCGATAACAGTATGATATATCACAACAAGACGAATCAGGGTTTATCTGCAGGTGGCCAGGGTTGTGTGAGGCTCACATCTCGGCATTCATGTCCGACCTCCCCCAGTGCAGAGGATTAATGGAAGCGCTAACCACTTAAGTACCAGATCACAAAGACAGGAGACAATTGGAAGTGGTAACCACTTCACCACAAGCAAGGAAGGAGTAAGTAAAGCCGTAACCACTTATGTCAACTGAGTCATCAGTGCTACCAGACCAACGCTTTGGCCCGTTCACACCGACGGACCACTTGAGTGATTCATGTGAACGATCTATTTCAACCCAAAGGACAAAGACAACAAAGAAAGCATAGATCAAATGACTGCCTGGCGATGATCTTTGTCTTAAATTTATCACCAGATTAGTGATTTTGGAGTGTACAGATAGTTGGACTAAAAGCTGTCCGTTGTCTGGTTTTATCAGCCTGCCTCACTCCACTTTCTGTTAGGTTGCCTGGAACGCTTGTTGGGGTTCTATCCACTGTGTGATAAATGTTTGAGGATGTGACATTATCCTGAGAAGGTAAAGTATATATTTCATATCACCTAAGTCCCTAGCCACGTGTTTGAAGAATTTACCTGACATTCATGTCAACGTGAAATTGACATTAATTTTTTGAATATTGTGAGGCATTGTTCATAGAAGCAAATAGTTATGACAATAACGAGGACGATGACGACGACGACGACGATGATGATGATAATGATGATGGGGAAATTCTTAGAGGGCATTTCACCACTTTAAGTTTCAGGGTTCCAGCATATCCAGTGATCTCAGCTGGGATATCAATGCAATTTCAACTCTCAAGAAGGTCTAGCAACGCCTTTACTTTCTCCGCCAGCTGACGAATTGGGCGTAAAAATGTGAGTGTAAGTGTGATCGGTCTTTTTGAATGATTGATGACCATTATCAAGTCAAATTCCTCGCGTACTATCACCTGGTCGATAAATGCATTCCTAATTCTTAATTAATTATTCAAGCATTTTCTTTACGCTTTACGTTTATTTACGGTGCCTCCTGGCATAAACAAAAGCAATGAGCTAGTTCTCGAAATGTGTACATTTATAACAGTGGCAGTAAAAACATTTCTTTACTGTTTACACATACACAAGCGCTCACATACACATGTATAAACATTTCATCATAGACTATTCTGGTCGGTAAAATATTTTCTTTTACGTCGTTCATATCCTTGAGAAATTTTATGGTTTAGGTGTTCATGGAAAAATCGGGATTTTGAACTGCATGCACACACACACACACACACACACACACACACACACACACACACACACACACACACACACACACACACACACACACACACACACACACACTTAAAAGCTTAATTAAAACGTTAGCAACTGTTATGCAATTTATACTCAAGAAACAGAAGTAACCGTATGAACTGCTTGTTAACTTGCTCCACATGCCAGGTGATAACTAACTTTTTAGTTTATCGTGATTGCCACAATATAAAAGTGAATACAATTTCCCTTTCATCGTGCTCTTGTTACGCACAGCAACCACAGTTACAAAGCTGTTGTACCTGAATCACTGTTCCCTGAGATCAGAATAGTTCAATGGACAATTCAGCTATAAACTGTCGCGATAATTACTTGTGCAATACAATACAAAATGTCATGTGAAAGCACTTTTATATTTCTTTTTCAAAACCTGTAGCAGGAAAAGAAAATAAACTCTTACATTAGTGATATCAAGGAACGCTTGGTGACGCCTGCCTATGGACGAGCTTAGCATAGTCAGTGTGTTTTCCCCAAACAGGTAGACTGTCAGTGAATCAGGCACTAAGAAAAGCAGACCAGCAAGTGCACTTTCGTGATAAGAAAAAAAGGCTCAGGACACATGTTCTCAATCTAGGGTTGAAAAAAAAATGTTCTTCGAATATGTATGGATCAATCGTTGTGGGAAGGTGAAGGTGAAGCAGTCGTTTGTGTTGTAGTTGTAGTTGCTACAACACAAACTAAATAGAAACATGTGGGTAAGTTCATGTCAAGCCACTGCTTTTGAAAACTCACTACAGCTACGCTGAAGCTTTTAGAGCTTCTGGAGGTAAGAAGCTGCTTTTTGATTGGTGAAATAATTAGTTATAATTATTTATCTTGAAGATAATCAACTACAGTAGAAACAATAAAACTGTATGCGATAACTCTCTATCTATCTATCTATCTATCTATCTATCTATCTATCTATCTATCTATCTATCTATCTATCTATCTATCTATCTATCTATCTATCTATCTATCTATCTATCTATCTATCTATCTATCTATCTATCTATCTATCTATCTATCTATCTATCTATCTATCTATCTATCTATCTATCTATCTATCTATCTATCTATCTAGCGTTTATGTAGCATGAACGTGCACGTAATGGTAAATCATCTTAATAAGAATGCATACACTGAACATATACTTGATGCTGTGTGTAGCTTTGTGACTAAAGTGCCTGTCAACACGACAGTAAAAGTCGGTTGAGCTGTATATAAAGGTCCCTATAGAAATCCCTCTTTTTACACCTGTGTAAATAGCTTACTGGTGGGGGATTTCTCTTTCCTCTGTGCTCGCGCGTCTTTGCATGCGTGTGCGTGCGCGGTGTGCGTTTGAAAGTGTGTGAATTTGTGTGTATGTGTGTGTGTGCGTGCGCGCTTTGTGCATAGAAATGTGTGTCTGTTTATGTGTGAGTGTGTTTGTGTGTGTGTGCACGTATGTTTGTGCGTGTGTGTGAGAGAGAGAAAGAAAGAAGAAAAGAAAGAAAGAAGAAAAGAAAGAAAGAAGAAAAGAAAGAAAGAAAACTAGAGAAATAGAGAAATAGTAACTATTTGATGGATAGTCATTCAAAGACATCGGCAAGCCAAATACTTTCGTGTCATATTTCATAATAGTAGTACAACTATATAACTACAAATAATGATCTCTTTTGCTACGTATTATTTGTCTGAAAGTGTGATCAATACCCTCTTAGAAAAGACTTTCACGAAAAACCAGAAGTACAGAAAAGTTTGCAGGCTTATAGTGAAGAAGATCCAGTGTGTAGAATCAAATACAATTTGGCGGTATTCTTATCTCAATGTTATCACAGAGCTACACTAGAAACAGCTACACACCAATGTGTGTCAAGAGTAGATTTTTTAGGCCCCGACGGGCGTGTCTATGCTGGAGGGGCCATAAGACACATTACTCTACTCGTTCCTGCTCTACATGGCATTAATGTTGGTCTTAATACAATAAAGTCGTTGGTTTCAAAATAAATAACCTTTCGTGAGAGGAGTAAATTATTTAGTGTTGTGTTTGGATGTAAACAAAGAGAAAAGAATTATATTAATTTAAATCTTGACAATTATAACAATTATCCATGATGCTTTTCTGATGCCCATGACTACGCCAGGTTTTCTCAGTTTTTCGTTTTATTCACTCATGCAGTTCAGAGACATGTCCAGACCTAAGAAGACAACAAAGTCCAAGGCAAAAGATAAATCACACCAACAGGGCCTTGGTGACGATTTGCCGTGGGATCGGCGAGCAGTTAAATAACGGGAATTTGTGTGACCTGACTGTGGTGATTGGAGAAAATAAATTTTCTTGCCATCGGGTGGTACTGGCCTCTGTGTCCAAGTTTTTTGAGATGTCACTAAAGCTGTGTTGGCGAAAAGCTTCCAATCGGAAAGTTGACATCACCCACGAAGACGTTTCTCCCGAGGCCTTTGGCTATCTGATGGATATCCTCTATAGAGGCAAAGACGTAGTCAGCGAGGAAACTGTAAAAGATATTTTCAAAATGTCTATCTATTTGCAAATCAAATTTTTGGAAGATTATTGTCTTGATTTTCTTCTAGAAATACTGCGACCTAAGACTTGCCTGGAAATGTGGCAGTTTGCCCTGATTTATAATTTGGACAAACTGACAGAAAAATCTTTCAACATGGTTCTTGATGTGATCAACGTTGTGTCGCAGCAAGAAGAGATGTTAGCCCTGCCCAAGTCTCTGTTTCTAATTCTGACATCGAGATGGACGACATTTGTAAGACTATTCTCCGCTGGGTGGAGGCGGATCAAGATGCAAGGCAGGTTCACCTCTTTGAATTTATCCCCTTTGTATGTTTTGTGCAGCTTAGCTCGGATTATCTGTGTGAGCTTGTCTCCTATCTGAACCATCCCTTTGGAAAAATCTTATTTGGTGAGTAAACTGAAGTATTTTTGTTGTTACATAAAAATGCAAACTGTCTCTTACCCCATTTTCTTGTAAAAGGCCTTGAAATTAGCACAGACAAGAGAAGAAAGGATAAGTTGATTTTCTCCCGTGAAAATTTGCTACTGCACAGAATCTAACTAAGTGGGTTCTTCAACACCTTACAATACAAATTCGACTCAATATATTATGAATTAAAAATAATAATCGGTTTTGTTTCTCATTAATTGCTTGAAAAAGAAATCAATGCCTCCTAAGAAAAAAGTTCAGGAAAAACAAGTACAGTAGCACAGCCAAGTCTGCTAGCTTATAAGAAAAAAAACATCTGTAAAACTAAATACAACATTAAAGTTGTGATACCTTCTTTAACATCAGTAGTAAGCCCTATACTTTCGTTCAAAGCTCCCTTGGACAGAACGGTTTTACGAAGCATTCACTTTGTATGTTTAGTCAGAAGCTTATGTCTGTTAATCAGACAACTGTGACATTGAAAACTGTCTCTAGGGTGTTCGGCTGCTGCTTCTTTCCTAAGGCAAACTTTGAAAAGGGTGGTTACAAGATCCAAACAGTTATCCAGCTACGATCTATAACTTGGACATTATTTTAGTAGTTTTAGCGTCGCTTATAGACGACTTGCTGGTAAATGTTATAATTACATAATTGGGTTGAAACACTCGCGTTTTATTTTGGTTATTAGATTTCAATCTTGCACCGTCCACCTTATTATATTTTCTCCTTTTCTATTCATTTACATGCATTTTATTATTTTTTCAGAAAAAATCAATGAAGGTTTGACATATAGTATTAAAGGTCAACAAGGAAAAGATCAGCTATTATGAAGAGGATTTTGGCCCGGCAACCGGTGCCTTTCAGATGTCCTGATATTGAGACCCGTGCCGTTATAATTGGAGGTTGCACAGGGTTCAACAAACCAACCAAAGACACCTACGTTTGTCTTTTAAATGACTGGACATTAAAGGGAGACAACCTTGCAGCCCTGCCGGGGTCTGTTGGAGTCGACTTTGCCAGCTGCACGTTGAACAATGAGGTTTATGTCAGCGGTGGTTCCGAGCTTCCAAGATTTTTTGCTTTCTATAAACCAGGTGACAACGAGTGGGAAGTGCTGCCCTCTCCACCAGACGACGGCCGTGAGAAGCATGCAATGGCAGCCAACAACTGTTCTAACATATATGTTTTGGGTGGACTTACCAAGAACTCTGCTGGTGACAAAGTGATTTCATCTAGAGTCCTCGTGTACAACATACATAGCAAAGAATGGAAGGACTTTTGTAATCTCTCCTGTTGGTGTTCAGGAAACCACAGCTGATGTTTTGGGTCACCGCATTTACCTGTTCGGTGGAGTAGATTGCAAGGGAGCAATGACAGATGTTGTGCAGTGCGTCGACACACTGAGTGGTTGCGCCTATCAAGCCGGCAGACTGCCGTCACTCACGTGCGGTGCACGAGCTCTGAGCACAGGAGGACGTATTTACGTCGTGACACCTGAAGGAGACGTTTTATCAATGTCAGAAAATTTCTCTTTTGCTGAAGAAATAGAAAAGAAAATTTCTGAGGAAAAAGACTATGTAAAAAGCAATGCCTAACCCTTTAATGTAAGTAAATGTATGTTATTTAGTAACAGGTCTTACTAGAAAAGTGATTTATTACAGATTATTGTTTCACAGTTCTTAAAAATGCCTGTGTTCTTACCTTTTAATATTAGACTAACTACCTGCTCCCCGTTCAAACCCGTAAATATACAAGACACAACCTGGTTCAGAGGTAGACATAGAGATATATCTTGCATACTTTTCGGCTCATTGGTTTTAGCATGCAGTGTCTATACACACAATGCATCATTTCTCGCTAGGTTCAGATCTCATTGCGGCTGACTGCACAATTATACCTATATCCTGTATAATTGAAATCATTATGATGATCAGTTCAATTTGTTTGTCATCTTAGACAATCAGATCAACGGTCAGCTTTAAGAAAATGGCCACAGTGACGAGGAGACGTTATTTTGGTGTTTGCCTGGATGCAGGGGACATCGTTGTGTGTGGTGGAGAGAGCGAAGAGGGACAACTGTTAAGCAGAGTCGAGAAAATTTCACTTGCAGATGGCAAGATTTCAATACCATTTTCTTTTCGTAAGGAGAGAATAAGAAAGTTTAGTCTTCATAAGCTGAATGTACCTATAGTCTACGTCAGCAGAGGTAATGACATTATTTATTATACAGATTGTTAAACATTTAAATTAATTTTCACAAAATTCCGCCAGAAGCAGGCCGTAACTGTAGTAGGTCATAACCTTAGTAGGTAGATCATCCAATCTGTTTTCATTGCAGAAACCATGACTTTAAAGCATCCATGAAATCAAGTTAATTTAATGTAGCTGTTGAAATACACCTTTAAAAACGACAGCATAATGCTTTTATTTGTCGTTTTCAGTTGGTTATGCTTATTCTTCCATTGTTGTGCTTCATTAAAGATTTGTAGATACGTAACTTCTGCCAAAAAAGTGTATATAGGTAAACGATATTGATCAGTGTGAGGCGCATTCAGCTTGAAACTATCCACAACTACGGTTCTAAGAGAATGTAAAAAAAGAATTATGATGTTTATGGCGTAGGCACGAAACAATTTTAATATAAAATGTTAAGTAAAAAACCTATGCATTAGCTGATCAATTAATCTGATTAATTATTTCCCTCTACATTGACTTGTTCCTAATGCATCACATAGTCGCTTTTTCGCCATATAGTTAACGTACTAGCCCAGTCAGTGATGTAATATATGAACTTCATATGTTTCAGCGGATAGATTTCCAATACCTTCAGTAAATGCACCAGAAAGTGTACCTGCAGAAAATGCGCCAACAATCGCACCTGCAATGCAAAATCAAACAAGTTCTCGTCAACTCACTGGGAATAGGTTGCTGCTACTGAGTTCTAGTAATGATAACATTGCTACTACTAGGTACTAGGACTGCTATCATTGCTGCTGCTGCTGAGTTCTAGCACTGCTGTCATTGCTATTACTGAGTTTTAGTACTGATATCATTGCTGCTACTGAGTTCTAAAACTCCTGTCTTTGCTGCAATGGCTTCTAGCCCCTTTGGCTGCTGTTAAGACTATTACAACTAGTACTACTACATTAAAATTTTGCTGTGTTGTGAAGGGCAATAAACTTTCTGTTTCCTTCAAGACATGTATTCTCTCAGTTAGACACATACTAAGTTCTTCAGATACCTGATCTAAGGTAAGAAATTAAAAATGTCTTTGATTTGTTTGCCTACTCTTTCGTGTATAATGACACCACCATTGGATTTGTAGTAAGCACTTGTCACTGAAGAGGTGTGACTGAAGTCACTCATTGTTATCGGTTTCCATAACTGACTTAGTGTCATATGTATGATGTAAAGCGTGCATCACAATGAGGATGTCTGTTGGGTATTGTTCTGTAAATGCAAACTTTCTAACTTTTAATATAATTATTAGCTCTTAGAACATCTAAAACATATAAAGTTAATATATCATATGCAAACAATTTTAGAAAAAAGTTACCGTTCTTGCTTATTTTGTTTACATGCAGTTAAGATATCAACACGATGTGTTTGCTTTGTCTCTATAATGATGTTACACACATACTATATATTATATACGAAAGAAAAATTATTAATATTGAGCATGTTACTTTCACACACACACACACACACACACATTTATGTAAGCATCTTATTTTTTTTAATTAAATATATTTAGATGTTAACTGGACTGTTATTCTATAAATGTGTATAAATCTACACACATCTAGTAACAGAGTTTGGATTTGTCATGGTCTTCAATACGTTTTGTTTGATATACTGAGTTTTCTATGATTTTCCCACTTTCGGTGAATAACGAATAAAAGAATTGCACGTGTGTGGTTTTTATCAGACCGGACACTTCCTCTCCATCCCAAATTTCAGCTGTTGCCCTCAGGCAGGCGCTACAAAGTGCCACGTGTGCGATAAACTGTCTATCAGAGGTCCTTCCTGCCAGCAGCAATCACCATCCTAAAAAAAGACACAAAGACGTGTGTGTGTCATGAGTTAGGGGTAGGTCTTGTATTGTTTCGTGTGTGTGTGTGTGTGTGTGTGTGTGTGTGTGTGTGTGTAATGAGTTAGGGGTAGGTCTTGCATTGTTTCGTGTTTGAATGGTGTCTTATGTTTGACGTCATGTGTGCGTCATTTGTTTGTCGTCATTTTGGGAAAAGAATGACGTAAAAAAAAAAAGAAGAAAGAAGACGGTTCCATGGCCAGACCGAAAAGAGAGAGCAGCGAGCTCTTCATCTTCAATAAATCAACTAGAAATCTCTTCACCTTCATCCCCACCTACTGGGGGCTCGTCGAGCGTGGTGTATGTGTGTAGTATGCGTCGTGTGTATGCAAGGTACGTGTATGTGCGTCGTATTACAGTAGGCTTACCATATTACCATATGAACTTTTATGAGGTTCATGCGTATATGTGAGAGGGTGTAGGTGTGCATGGGTGGTGAATGTATATTTGGGTATGTATATCTTCCTGTTGTGTTTTGTGTGTATGTATTTGTATACATATGATGCTTATGTTATGTTTGTATATATGTAGTGATTGTGAGCGAAGAAACATTTCTGTCTTAGACTGCCTTGGACAGACAATAAAGTTTGATTTGATTTTGATTTGATTTAATTTGATAACACCGATGTCTGCAGTACTTAAAAATTCCACATTCTAGAAAAGAGTAACATGAGGAATCTGGCAACCATCACAGTACACACCCACTAGACCAACAGGAAAAAACGGTTACACACATTCTTATCTTATTCCATGCTTCTATTTATTATTAGGTACTATATTAACTGCTACTGTTTTAGAGACCTTTAGTTTTTGTTTTCTTGAATATTGTTTTTGTCTTTTGAAACCTTTTTTTAAAATTATTTTAGTGGTTGCGACTTTTTGTTTTAAGTATTGATACCTTACATTATTATGGATATAGTTCTGACTGTGATTGAGTAAAGAAACTCCATGTTTACCATAGTTTGTTTCAAGAGAACATTTATAAAATTATTTTTCCATTAAAGAATAAATTAATCTCTAACATGGCTTACTAGATTCCCAGACAGCAACTTTCACAAGTGGAATATAAAAACAGTGCATTAATGATATACGTATATTTTGCCTAGGAGATAAGTAATTAGCTGCTGTTCTGTCAAACAAGTGAGAGCTGAAGCAAAAGTGAGAAATATTTTTTTCTGTAAATAAATATCTTGATAAATTCCTATGTGTTTCTGTCAAGCATCAGTGTGTAGTTGTGTGTGTGTGTGTGTGTGTGTGTGTGTGTGTGTGTGTGAATACGCACAAGTGAAAGTAAAAGTAAACAGCATAAATGTATTAAATAAATAATAAACAGATGTTTGCAGAAGTAACAAGAAAATTAAATTTAGTCAACATTATACATTCATCTGTAAATCATTTCTTAATGCGCAAAGTACTGTGGAAAAACATTGTCTTGTGATCATAACAATGCAAAAAAGAACCCCCAAAATATTTGAGCAAAATAGAGTAATATTTAGGTCCGCTCTACATTTGACTGAGTCCCACACTGTTTTAATGCATGAATATTACAGAAAATAAGCTAAAAAATACAACTCTGCTTGTAAACCACATATACCAGTATACAAACATATAATATAGGCAGTAAAAAAGTTCTTTCATTGCTTTTGTTGTTTATAACATTCACATGCACACACACACACACACACACACACACACACACACACGTCTACGCACGTTCCATCATAAGTGATTCTTGTCTTGCATCGGCAAATTATTGGCTTTTATGTTATTAATAACATTCGGAAATTTTATGGTTTTGTATTTCATAGAAAAGCGTTATCTCGAACTGTAAAAATATATGATTAAAATCTGAAAGTGGTTTACATTATAGCAAGTACTGTGCAGTTTATACTCAGAAAACAGAAGTAACCTGATGAACTGCTACTTAACTTGCTCCACTTGCTCTACTCCTTATTAAGAATTTAAAAATTATGCCACGTGATAGCAGACGTTTTGGCTTATCATAATTGCCACAATATCAGTGTATTAAAGTGAATACGACTTGCCTTTGGTCATGTACTAAAGGTACAGAGTTGTTGCACTCGGTACCTCATTTAGTTCTCTCCGAGACTGAAATTGTACGATAGACACTTCAACGGTAAATTTGTCTCGATAGGGACTTATAAAATATAAGAGAGCTGTCAAGTAAATTAATAAGTATTTATTTATCAAAACAAATAACAAGAAGAGTAAATCAGCTCCTAGCTTAATGAAATCAAGGAACGGATAAAGATACCTGAGCCAAAAGGGAGCTAACCTAGTCAGTGTAGACCGCCAGTGAATCAAGCATTAAGGAGAACAAGCCAGAAACTTCATTTCAGTGATAATTAAATGAATCAGAACATGCCTGTTAGGTTGGTTGATTATCAGGTTATTAAGATGTCATCTTAACAGTGTGATGGGCACAACTATTGACACGACTTTCCAGCTTGTGCAGCCACTCTATATATCTAGAGGGTAAAGGTCAAAGTGTTTTGCTAGTGGCCGTTAGAAACAGTGAACGTAAGTTCACCTGCCCTCGCCCAGTCCCTGCTAGGGGGACAGTGGAAGTTTTTTTGACCCACGGGCTTCCTATACTCCACAGTTTGGTATGTTAAGAATCTTCATCTTACTCTTTCCATATTTTAATGAAAACAAATTAAACAAAAGCCATGCACGAAGCCGTCTGAAGTTATTTAACTTCAATACAATAAATCTGAAATGCAAATAGTTACATTGTACGTTCGTATGCTTTTGCGTGCTTATATATATATATATATAAATCCACATGTGCATGTGTATTTTGAGTGTGAGTGTGTGTGTGAGTGTGTGTGCGCGCGCGCGTGTGTGCTTGCATGCACGCGTCTAGTCCACAGAGGCGTAACTACAATCTTTATCGAAGCCAGGTATCAGATATCCATTTCTTTTTTATCGACGTAGGCATTTAGCAACTTAACACTATCAACACACCTCCAAACACGAGAGCATCACATGGGACCAAAGTACAGGTATTATCATAAAGGTTTGATACAACCTGACAGTAACCTCTGTCGAGGTAGATTACTTTTTCATTTCATTAAAGAGTTTTGCTGTGAGACCACTGCCAACAGACAGCAGCTGTGTTCACTCGTTGAACTGTTTCAGGTAATTTGTAGTTTTCATAATGCCGTTGCACTGCGTAATACTTATATGACAGGTTAGTCAAAAATGGCTAACACATATTTCCTTTCCCTCTAGCAAAAGTCTTGGCTAAGATTAATTTCTGTGGTTTGTAAACGTAAGCTTTATACCTATTAGTCGCTCATTTTGTCAGTCCATTTATTGATGTCTCATCTTTGACTATCAATAGCTAAGTAGTCGTTATTTATAGCTAAAAGACGAACTACTATGTAAAGTCCCGAGCTAGTACTGTCAAGATGCAATGTGTTGTCTAGAGAAGAAAATAGTTTATACAGGTACCACTGCGCTATGAAAAAATATGCCGGTATAAAGGTTAATGGAGGACTATGGAGATCTCGAAGACCATCAAGGTAGGTACAAGAGGTAGTGACCATGTGCGTGTAAAATATAGGGGAAGGGAATGTATAACTATATTTGGTCTGCATGTTGCGGAATTGGGAACTGAGGGATTTTGTAGTTGTTCATATGTATACAACATTCTTATTTTCAAATACATAGTGGAGAGAGCTGCTAGGGAATAGCATGGCCAGTGGAAGCATCACGGACAGGGCCTCTACAAATATTTATCGAGGTCTTGGACAACAACTGCAAGATAAAAACTTTTGTGATGTCACTGTCGTGGTTGGGCAGAAAGAATTCTCCTGCCATCGAGTGGTGCTGGCCTCTGTGTCCGAGTTCTTCAATACGTCACTGAAACCGTGTTGGCGAGAAGATTCCAGCGAACGAGTTTACATCACACATGAAAATGTTTCTTCAGAGTCCTTCGGATATCTGTTGGATATCCTCTACAGAGGCAAGGACATCAATAACAACGAAACAGCAAAGGATATTCTCAGAATGTCTGTCAATTTACAGATTATATTTCTAAAAGAATATTGTGTGGAGTTTCTGCAGAATAACCTTCAACCTGCGGTTTGCTTGGGAATTTGGCAATTTGCCGAGAAATATGATCTCGATGCATTGGCTGAAAAATCCCTGCAGATGGCTGTTGACGAGATTTGTAGTGTATGGCAACAGGATGAGTTGTTGGCGTTGCCCAAGTCCATGCTTCTTATCCTTTTGTCTCTGCAGCAAAACCTCAGCATGGACAATATCTGTAAGACAATATTGCGCTGGATGAAGGCGGATCAAGAAAAACGAGAGATTCACCTGTTAGAGTTACTGCCCTTTGTTTGTTTTCCTCATCTGAGCTCACATTATCTATGCGAACTACTCGACTACCTTAACCACCCATTCAAAGAGGTTATATTTGGTAAGTATGTTGTGTCAAGTTTCACAACCTTTCGTGTTGATATCATTAATGATTTCGTAACCGCAGACCTACTTTCCGAAGTAACGGCCTAATGCAAAAGAACACAAGTGGCTATCGGCTTCCTTTTCCAGAACTAATAGACGAAGTAAGCTGCATCTTGCGTGTAGAGAACAGAGCTGTCAGTCTTAATCTTGATTTTCTATCGCAGTCCCTCCCTCCCCCTACACACGAACGTAATCAGACCATGAACACACAAACCCATTTACACTTTGTGCTTTCCTTGTCTTGAGTTTAGCTAGAATTATTCCTTTCATTACATTACCGACGTGTGTGTGTGTGTGTGTGTGTGTGTGTGTGTGTGTGTAGGTTTGGCTAAGCTTTGTGAACCTCATTGCCAGTCAAAAGAGAATTACAATAGTCAATCATCGAGAGCACAAAGGCACAGAGTAGAGTTTTTAATTGCATCAGTGTTTGAGATATGTATGATTTTCTGTTAGATTTTGTACCCCTCCTGCAGTTTTTATTCTCTTGTATCTTTTTCGTCTAGTCTTCGTATTGATAAAATCTTTTCAAAATTCTACAGAAAGAATCAGGGAAGGTCTGACTTTTCACTTAAGCGACGATGCCACAATAAAGGAAAGGATCCTAGCCCGCCAGCCGGTGCATTTACAATCAAGTCAAGTCCCAGCCCGCGTCGTTATCGTTGGAGGATACACAAAGATCGATATACCCATCACAGATACTTATGTTTTCGACTTACAGCAAAGCTTCATGAAGCGTTACAGTCTAGCACCCCTACCAAATGATGTTGGACTTGACTTTGCCAGCTGCACGTGGTACAACGAGGTTTATGTCAGCGGTGGTCATCAGCTCCCCACATTCTTTACTTTCTATAAACCAGGCGACAACAAATGGGAGTTGTTGCCTTCTTTACCAGATGGTGGTCGAGAAAAGCATGCAATGGCTGCAGTCAGTGAAAACATTTACGTCCTTGGTGGACTCGTCAAAAGATCTACCCGTGAGAACACGATTTCATCTAGTGTCTTTAGATACATCACACGCAGCAAAGAGTGGAGCGTCTTTTGTCACCTGCCTACAGGTGTTCAGGAAGCAGCAGCCGCTGCCTTAGGCCATCGAATTTATCTGTTCGGCGGGGTATTTACACCAGGAGAGAGCTCTGATGTCGTACAGTGTGTGGACACCCTGAGTGGCTGCGCCTACTTGGCCGGCAGACTTCTGTCGCCCACTTACGGGGCGCGTGCACTGAGCAATGGAGGACGTATTTACGTCGTGACGCCTGAAGGAGAGGTCTTGTCTATGTGGGAGAGCTTTCCGTTAGCTGAACAAATTGAAAAACTTTTGTCTGAAAGGAAAGAAAAGAAAGAAAGTGGCGACCACTCGTCTGACGTAAGTAGAATTTCACTTATTAACATCCGTTTTATAGTAGAGAGGGACATTAACTTCACTGGATGAAGACATAGAAAAAGGTTTCTGGTAGAACAGAAAATGCAGTGTGGCTAACAGTTTCAAGAAAGTTGAAATTCAGTTTCATTTTTAAATGCTTTAAGTTTTTTGCTTGTCTAATTTTCTCTCATTCTTGACATTATCTCCGTCGCTCTTAATGTAAGCACCTTTGCATAAACATTCAAACACATATTTCTATAAGAAATATAAAATATTTCGAAGAAACAGTTACAGTGAGGCGGTAGAGAATAAGGATGCACGAATATTTGTATATCTATATACCTATGGAGTATTTATTTATTCCTTCCTCCGTCGGTTTGGTCGTTCATCCATAAACACACATATATATATATATATATATATTTTGCTTTCATTATTTTTGACCATTACTGCTTGTCAGTAGCAGTTTTATTCGACTCATTTAAGCCCTTTAAGGTAAAAGATCCTAAAACCATTGAAACTGTTTTACCTGGTATTAGATATCGAGTTCAACAGTCAGCTTTAAAATACTCAGCAACTTCACCGAACGACACCACTTCAGTGCTTGTCTGCATGGAAGGAACATCTATGTGTTTGGTGGCGTGACCAGAGACGGACAACTATTAGACAGGATAGACCAGATCCCACTGGGCGACGGGGAAATAATCAAGATAAATTTGAGTCTTATAGCTGGAGCAGCAAAGTTTGATCTTCATGTGTTGAATGTCCCAATAGATTCCATGATAGAAGGTAATTGAAGGTATTGATCAGAAAGTGATATTGCAAGAAAAAATTAGAGTAATATAGGTTTCCATGATATATTTTTAGATATTTATAGACATTGAATTTTTCTTTCATTTTATATTTCAATTTAAAACGCTGCCTTTGAATAATAGCTTTTTTCTTTAAGGCTAAGTTTAGTTTCTTTGCAACAGACGTTTATATATATATATATATGTTTAGTGTTAAAACAGTATATATTGATTTTTCTCTGTAATGCGCTTATGAAAAATATTATGTCTGAGCGCATGTTTAAATGTATGTATTTAAATGCGTTTTTGATGATGCATTACACTCAACTTACTTATGTTCTAAAAAAGGAGTAGGGATGATGATGATGATGATGACTGCAGTGGAACAGCCATTCAGGACTGGAGACAGTGTAAAGCTACATCCAGATGAAGAATACAGGCTTGAGAATTTAGAACCTCATGAGAAGCATCGTCGATCGCGGATCTCTTGTAATGACATTAAAGTTCCTGCAGGAATTGGCACAGTTATAGGTGCTCTTAGTCTTTAACTTTTCTTTTACCATTGATACTAATAAACATTTCTAAATAACACATGACATACTGATTAACAGGAAACAAATAATTAAAATGTATTAATAATTTCACCTTGTCTGTGAACCAAAAGGTAAAGACACACATTTATCTCAAGAAATGTAATGTCATGTACAATATTGAAATACAGTGTTTGTTACCACTTCTTTTGCATGTGGCTGCCTGACAATGGGATGTAATTCAGCGGTCCAAGCAGACAGCACACTAATAAAAGTTGAATTCCCCAACTACAAAAGATGGTGGGGCGAGGCAAGTAAACTGCAGCATGCACCTTCACCAGTGCTGCTGCTCTGCAAGGATTAAGCGTTTTTAAATGGTAAGGAACCACGAACGATTCTGCCAGTCATCCCGTGTATTATTTTCCTCTCTTCAAAGAAAAAGTTACTCGGGACAAACGTTGATTATCACCTGTAAGCTTCATGATGCCTCTTGGCCCTTCTTTAGCGGGAGTACCAACGATTTAGAGAACGAAATCACATACAGTAACTGTTCTTTCAAATGTCTAGGCAACCATCTTTCTCTGCTTTTTTTCTTCTCTACGTTAAGTAACAAATAAACACTGATGTCTTTGACTGCTCACGAAATCTTGATGTACATGTTTGATCAGTTCTTAAATTTTCCATCTATACTGCGTACGATTCGCTTAGGAGCTTATATGTATGTAAAACCCTAAATGGTGATAAAATACTGAACTGGTGAATGGCTGCACATATTTATTTCTATGATAAGTGTTTTATGAAAATATTCTAGTCTTAGCATGTGTACATATTTTGCACTTAAAAAAATGCCAAAGAAATTCAATGATCACATTCTTTCATCTAATGCAGCCCTATCTTAGTAGCTGTTTCTTTAACTGTTTCATAAAGGTCCACATCATAGTTGTTTACGCAAGATGACGGAACAAACAGAATAGCGCTTTACAAATTTGAAAGGGGTAGGTTGCATTAGGCTCTTGCTGTTTTATGGTTGAAGTAAGGGGATGTAGCGCAATACATGTAAGTGAGAGAGACAATTCTTGCTACTGTTGCCTTAGCTACTAGCTGTTTTGGACAGCATCCAAGTGTAAGTGATGTGTTTCGATATGTGTTTTGTCTATTCAATTTTCGGTGGGAACGTTTGTGTTCTTTTGAATTATGCTTTGTTCTTTAAGTACGGTCTTAAGAACGTGGCTAGGAACCAATTGTATGAGGGTGTTATCAAAGCAAAAGTGGAAAACAGAAGCAGTCGGTCAGTTGGTAAAAAACAAAGCAAGTGACAGGGTCGTACTAACCCTGACATCATCCATAAACACCTGTGTATATCCAACCCTTCCCATACCTCTCTAGTGTCTGTATATCGCAACTTACTGTTTCGTGGCATGAAACCGAGCAGTGATTGGTAAGTCAGCTGGTAAGGGCTTAGGATGAGAATGAAGTGTTTAAACAGGGGTCACTTAGTTGCAAAGTGTAAGCTTGTTGTTGTAGTTAAATTTTTTATTCACACTTAAGCGCAGCATTGTGTCTCTGCAGTGCTAATTGTGTGTGTGTGTGTGTGTGTGTGTGTGTGTGTGAGTGTAGGCGCGCGTGCGTTCTCTTTTTTTCTCTCGCTGTAGTTATTTCAAATAAATGTTGATTGTGTACTGCCAACATGTGTGTAATTTTGTTCACTGTGGATAGAAGACATTAACCCTAACCTCGTGTATATGAATGACAATTGAATGCGTTGACGAGTCTGCCTTGTGGTGTAAAATGGATGGATCCTGAAAGCGACCACACGACATTTAGTGTTAACCAAAAGTAAATACGATATAACGTATATATACCCGTATAATTTGAATTATGCTGTATATTAAGAGAATTATTGTTTTATGAAAGTGGACCATTTTGCAGATTTTTATCTGAAGCGAAATATGCCAATTTTTCCCTGTCCACCCACATCGCCAAGCCTACATAACAAAGAAATACAGTCAACAGTAAGCAATGAATTATCCGTGCACATTAATTTCTAAGGCATTTACAGAGCTCCGTTGAAATACCAAACATGTAAGGGCTAGTAGGAAGCTCAGTTATTTTCAAGTAAGTTCTTGCAAGATATTATTTCGTCAAACTTCGGTGAATAAGATAAGCTTATAACCATTTCTATGCACACAAAGTGTCTGAATCTTTAGAAAAAAACCCGCGGTTCTGACGAGAGCTACCTTTAGTCGTAGACGAATAGACTGACAAGGCACATCAAATGCCCACTCATACTGATATGAGACGAAAGTGATTGCTCTTAGGGAGATCCACAAAAACTTGTCTACGCACGAAATCCCCGTCTAGATGATCACAGTCCACGCCACCTCTAACTTTAAAGAACATAAAAGAGAAGACCTCTAACCTCTTATTCTTTGTCGGCCACAGCGTTGGCAAAGTTCCAGAAGTTTGTCGTGCCAGAGCAATAATGAAAGACACGGAACTGGTGTTATGATCGGTGACACTGTGCTACTCTTTCGAGCAAGTCTGTCAAAGCCATCTAAAATGGCTTTTCCAAGTTAGAACCACTATATAATATGCTACTACAGTTCTGCTTTCAGCAGTGCGTCGTCCTACCTACTATAGAATGTTTCTAATATTTGAGATTGAAACTTTTTCGAGTAAAAAATTGACTTGTGGTGGTGTGTCGTTAAGGATAGGATTATTTATATATTATATAACAGATTCATATTGAAATCATTCTTTAAATTAGACGGATATATGTGGGAAATTTATTAAACAAACAAACAATAAATTGGACCTTCTTTCTGCCTTGTTCACTCTAGACATGAAAAAAAACCTTTCTTTGGGTCAATCATTGTGGCAAGGTGAATACACGCAGACGGCCTTCACATTAGAGTCGTTGTGAAGCAGTTGGTTGCTACAACACGAGTAAATACAAACGTCATGTAGGTTACTTCATTTCAAGCCACTGCCTTTGAAAACTCACCCTGAATTGTGACTTTTAGAGCTTTGTGAGGTAAGTATCTAGCTCTCGATAAAAAAGTGTTTATGCAATGTTTGATGTAAGCTATAGAGAACAAATTATATCAATTTAAGTAATAACTGCTCTACCTCTTAATTCAAACTAAACATTTTCTCATGATGATTTACTGAGGTCCCTGTTGTCTTCCTTTTATTCACCCATGCGTGGACAGACTTCCGATCGGATTGCTTTCTCCAACTATTTGTAAAACAGCTTCACTTTCTCATCCCCGTGGGCGGAGGTTGGAACGTACACCTGCATAACGATCATATTATGGGAATAATGGGAGCATATTGCTATAATTTGCTGATCATAGGACAATGGCTGTAGATATGAATTTATTAAATTTATTACAATCCTTAAATATCAGTGTGATATTGGAATGTTAGTCATGATTTTGACAGTAAGAATGCCAATATACTGTGTAATTTAAATACTTAAAACTAAAACGCACTACACAAGTGAAGACCAGCATCCGCGAGTCCATTTGAACAAATTTTTACAAGAAATTTTATTTATTGTTTAAATGGTTGCAAGCAATCTGCAAGCAAAACGTATGCGTGTGTGAGAGAGAAATATAGACAAAAAGACTAAAGAAATAGTGATTATATGAGGGATAGGAGGTTGTGTGGTAAAGGGTCATCCACTTAATATCAAATGTTTCGTCAGTCAGTGTTTCATCTGTGTCGGTTTCTTCAACATCTGTGAAGGGTTTTGAGGTAGAAGGAACTGGTATGAAGAATTCTTCCAGCGACGTTTGCAATGTTTATTTTTTTTTTCTTCTCTTATTCTCGTCGTAAATAAGATGGAAGCATAGAACAGGGTCACTAACTCCCGTTTAAACCATCGAGAACCTCTCGATATTGGGGTCCTGCTGCTGAAATATACTTTATCAGAGAAAATGACTCAGCCGTCAGTTTAGTCTGAAACTTCTTGGCTAGAACAGGTTTCTCTTCTTCTTTTTGCTCTTCCTTACACTGCATTTTTTCCCAATTCCATAAAATCTTTCTTCGTTAGCTCCTCAGATTGTGACGTAAATAGCTCTTCGAAGTCTTCTTCCTCCAGGTCAAGCTGAAGTTTTTCACTAGTACCAACGAGGCAGGTGACAACCTCTTTTGCGTCCTCTTCCCTCAAAGTTGTTTACGAATTGTGGACATAAAGCCTTCCACACACTGTACATATTTTTAAAGGATGATCTACATAAGTGTCTTGTGAAAGTTCATACGTGCATCCTTTATAAGCCATCACTTTACTTTTTGACACGTAAAATATACGAAGAATGTGACAAAGTAATCGATCTTGTTAGACTGCGACGTGTTAAATCTTCTAATCCTTCATTTTACGCTTTTGAGGGTTTAACGTTTAACGGTAATTATGTATCAGAAGCTATAAGAAAATTAGATGCAACTTATGAAAAAAAAGAACCCGAACACATCGAACATATCTCAACAGCCATGTTTCATAGCAATGTGTCTTGTCATTGGCTCCACAAGCCAGTAGAGGCGAAATAAACAGGCAGAAAAGATTTGGGAGATAAGTGCTAAGGTAGGAACAGGGACAAGCAGGAGAGCATCTAGACTTATTAATATAATAATAATAATGTGAACTTATAATGCGCAGAATCACGAATAGGATAGATCGCACTCTCTGCGCAGTACAATTTGATAGAACGAAAACATAACAACCAATAGACAGTGAGGTAGACATGGGGACACTGGAACAACAAAGAGATGGGGTACAAGTCAGGAATAGTATTTTGTAAAAAGATATGTTTTAAGAGAGCGTTTGAAAGCGGCCGTAGAGGCTGAGTGGCGAATATGATGTGGTAGAGAGTTCCACTGCTGAGCAGCACAAAGGGAGAACATCCGTTGTCCATATGTGACTGTCTTTGTGAGAGGGAAGGATAAAATGCGGGAGTCAGATGAGGAGCGAAGGTTTCGGGCAGGAGTTTTTACAGACAAGATTTCATTAAAGTAGCTGGGGGAGTGACCTGCGAAGAAACCATAGCAGAGAGTTGAGAGCTTGCAGTCTATTCTAGCTTTAACTGGTAGCCAATGAAGAGAGCGAAGAAGTGGTGAGACATGATCATGTTTGCGAGTCCGAAAAACGAGACGAGCAGCTGAGTTCTGGACCTTCTGAAGCTTATCAAGGAGGTATTGAGGACAGCCAGCAAGAAGAGAGTTGCAGTAGTCTAATTTAGACAGAATAAATGAGCAGATAAGAAATTTGGTGGTTGAGACGGACAGAGTATGGCGAATGGAGCTGATCTTCCGGAGCTCATAGTATGCAGATCGACAAATGTGAGAGACATGTTTATCAAGAGACATGTCAGCAGACATTATGTAACCTAAATTACGTGCCGAAGTTACAAAAGGAACATCGGCATCGCCTACCCGAACAGAAACAGGCAGTGAAGGGTGAACTCTGGCTCTCCTCTTTGAAAAAAGTAAAGCTTCTGTTTTTCCGTCATTCAGCTTTAACTTGTTGTGGGTCATCCATAGCCTAATATCTGAGATACAATCTTGGATGCTCTGAATAGTAGTGTGAGCCTGAGAAGGAGAACAACTGGTATATAGCTGGGTGTCGTCAGCATAGGATTGATGGGATATAGAGTGAGATTGAATTAAAGTGGTAAGTGGCTTCAAGTATAAGATGAAGAGGATGGGACCAAGTACTGAGCCTTGTGGGACCCCTGAGTGAATAGACACAGGTGGAGACACGCAGCCATCCACTATAACTGACTATCTGAGAGATATGACTGAAACCAGCTGAGTGGGGAGCCTGAGATGCCATAGAGAGTACTGAGCCTGTGAATGAGAGTAGTGTGATCTATAGTATCAAAGGCAGCAGACAGGTCTAACATGGTGAGAAATGAGATGTCACCTCTATCCAGAGCAGACAAAATGTCGTTTGTCACTTTTAGCAGAGCAGTCTCAGTGCTGTGAAAAGGGCGATAAGCAGACTGTGATGGAGAAATCAAGTTTTCAGAGTTAAGATGGGATAGAAGTTGCTTGAGAACTATTTTCTCAAGGATTTTAGACAGAAATGGTAAGTTTGAGACTGGACGGTAATTGTCTAATACATTGATGTCGAGGGTAGGCTTTTTTAACAACGGCTTTACTAAGGCTGTTTTAAAGGTGGAAGGGAAAATGCCAGAAGTCAAGCTGTCGTTTACAATTTCTGTTAGGGCAGGAAGTAGGACGTCAAGACAGTCTACCAGTAGAGGGGTGGGAACTGGGTCCAGTGGACAGGTTGTGGGTTTTGACTGGAGTATCATGGTCTTAAGCTCGCTTTCCGAGATCGGCCGAAAGGAAGAAAAAGAGCACTGTGGCCTTGCCAGATGGTCGATGTGGCTAGCGGGATTGCGCACAGGCAGCTGATCAAGTTTAAGCCGAATGTCAAGAATCTTCCGGACAAAAAAGTTGCTGAAGGCCTCAGGGAGTGAAGCAGGTGCAATGAGTGCAGGCAGTTGCGGCTTGTTAGTGCGGCCCAGCAGATGGTTGCAGGTCTTAAACAGGCTTCGACTCGACGAGCAAGTGCCGATGTGAGCACGAATGAATGCAGTTTTGGCTGAGTGAACAAGGTGAATGACTGAACGCTTGGCAGCATTTAGCATCTGCTTGTGGACGGTCAGCCCAGACCTACGCCACAACCTCTCAGCTCGTCGTCGCTCCGCCTTAGCTCTCCGCAGCTCAACACGAATTTTGGGGTACCATGGCGCATGTTTCCTGGGGTGAACGTGGGTACGCACAGCAGGAGCATGGACTTCCAGCACGGAGCGGAGAACAGCCACGAGCCTTTCAGCAGAAGTTGAGGGGCAGAGAGCAAGTTCGGTTCTCAGGTCTTCACGAAACATAGACATACCAATGTCACGAAGATGACGAAGAGTGCGAAACACTCGTGTGAGCGGTGGGTGGCTGGCTGACAGATCAAACCGCACACAGTAATGGTGATCCTACCAGGCATCCGTCATTTAGTTTTTCTGTATCTCTCCTTATCTTTATTTATATATATTTATGCTTGTTTTATTCCTTGCATGTTTGTTCCTTTCTCTCTTTTCTAAGTGACATTGTACTTCTTTAAGTGCACATATATATATATATATATAATATATTCAATAATATTTACTATAAAATGTAAAATAATTTATATTATATATACATAAGCATTTCAGATGTGTTAATTTTTTCTCTAAGGCAGAAAAACATATTTTGTGGAAGCTGATGTGGTCTCTTACTAACGATAAGAAGCTAATGGAGTGGGTTTACATGTTTGAAGCTTTCCTTTCTATTGTTGCTGCAGATTGTCATGGCGTTTGAGAAGTTAAGAGACCTGACTGCTGCCAGCACCTTTAAGGGTATTGGTCGGTTGAAAAATCAAGAGAAATTCTTTGACATGAAAGTTAGTGTAAAGGAAAAAATCCTTCTCATGTCATCGTGTAGTTTTTGCGTCTGTGTCGAAATTCTTTGAGACCAGGCTATCGTCCACTGCCACGGAGAACAATCTTGCACACGTGCAAGTTGACCACGAAGACGTTTCTCCTACGATATTTGGATATTTGCTCGAGATTCTCTACAAAGGCACAGATTTAATCACCTTAGAATTAGTCCAAGATTTTCTAAAAATGTCTTTATACCTTGAGATAGATTTTCTAACAAAGTATTGCGAAGAGTTGATACTAAATGTTCAGCCTAAAGGTTGCTTAGGATTTTGGCAATTTGCTCAAAGTTATAAACTCGTAAATTTAAGTGAGAAGTGCTCTAAAAGGGCGGCGGAGAACATTGACATTTTGCCACAGGACGAGTTACTGGCCCTGCCCAAGTCCATGCTCCTCATTCTCCTGTCGCTTCAAAAGAAACTCAACATGGACGACGTCTGTAAGACCATCCTACGCTGGGTGGAGTCTGATGAGGACAAAAGATCTGGCTTCCTCACTCAGTTCATTCCCTTCATATCATTTCCACTCCTGAGTCGGTCTTACCTGGCTGAATTGATAGAATACCGGAACCATCAATTTAGTGGTAAGTTTGTAGTGTAATATTTGCTTCTTGGCAAAAAAATTGAATTTATTTGTAAACTATAGCCTATTTACTGTATCTGATGATGATGATGATGGACATCTTTAAGCATTACCTGAATTACCTCTTAACTTTCTGTTTATGCAGATCACGTGAAGGAAAGTATTGTCTTTGCCCTCAGAAACAACGACGAAAGACATGTCCACACATGTCGAAAGATTTTGTGTCAGCAGTCCGTTATTCTGGACAACACTGACATCTTTTCAGTTTCTGTGGTCATCAAGGCAGCCGAATTACCACTTGAACATGGTACTGTGTTGGAGGCATGGCGTAATGTCGAGGAGCGGTATGCTTTAGCACCTGTACCTGCAAACACAGGATGTCACTTTGCAACCTGCACCTGGCGAAACGAACTTTACCTTCTCGGCGGAACTTTGCTGCCGACGTACTTTGCCGTCTACAAGCCCGGCGACAATCAGTGGTCTCCCTTGCCTGCTTTCTCTGGGGAATATGGTCGAGAAAAACATGCTATGGCAGCCGTTAACAACAAAATTTATATTCTTGGGGGTCTGATGAAAGTATCAGAGAACATTGAAGCGACCTCATATGACGTTTGGTGTTATGACGTAACATCCAAGACCTGGAGCCAGGTGTGTCGTCTGCCAAAATCTGTTCACGAATCGTCAGCCGCCGTTCTCGGTCACAGGATTTAACTGTTTGGAGGGAAGGATGATGGGGAAATACTCTCAGACCTTGTGCAGTGTGTAGATACAATGAATAATGTAGCGTATGTAGCTGGAAAACTTCCATCCTGTACGTGCAGATCACGTGCTCTTAGTAATAATGGCGTCATCTGGGTCGTGCTGCCAACTGGACAGGTGCTGCAGATGTGGGAGGACTTCAATCTGGCTGATCAAAAGGAGCAGCATTTGGCCATCAAGACGATTACAAACGAAGACGTTGAGGTAGATACTTAATAAAATGAAGCATCATTTCATCAAAATACAAAAAATTGTACATATTATTTTTCATTTTCGCGAAGACATGATATTGTGACTCACACTATGCACTCTTGAGCTCGTGTTAATAAATAATTATATTATATTCTGGTTATTTTTTCAGTAATTTATGTCTATTTCGTGTGTAAATTTTCGTACTTAGAATACTTTGATAAATTACATTGTCTTTATTTTTTAATTTATAGCCTTACAGCGACCAGTGCACCGTTTTGTTCATACACGTATTGCAAATCTCCGCTCGCCATCATATCGCTGCCTGCTTAAACATAAATGGCATAACAGTGATGGCCGTCAACACCGCTGAACATGGGTGCCTCTACTGTGATATCAATATCATCGATCCTACAACTGGTCATGTAGAAAAACATCCTGCGTGCCTAACTGGCGCAGATTACTTTGATCTTCAACAGATAAACGTACCTCAGGTGAACCTTCTCAGCTTGTCGGTGAGTAAGATATGATATAAAGTATTACTAGTCAAAAGGACAGACCGACAGACAGACAGACAGACAGGTAAAAAAAACAAACACG
This sequence comes from Marisa cornuarietis, assembly GCA_004794655.1. NCBI lineage: Eukaryota > Metazoa > Mollusca > Gastropoda > Architaenioglossa > Ampullariidae > Marisa > Marisa cornuarietis. The sequence continues at coordinate 1,554,689 of SMMW01000542.1, read as the reverse complement.
ATACAATGTAAAATTTTATTAACTTCACTTTAATTTCACAAAACTCTTTTTCTCCAGAAAAAGAAAAGAATTGCCAATTTTAAAAGGTAAGTCCTTGCAACTTCCTACAATTAAAAAATACATATTATTTAGAATCCAAAAGGATTTTATATAAAGAGCAAATTTCTTAGAACCGATCGATTATAGACTTTCCTCTCGGTGCGCAAACCATATTGTTTGTGCAAATTTGTTGCTCTTTGTGACGAGATAAATTCGATTAATATTGACAGCTACTGAGACGCACTCATCACAGGAGGAAATAGAAATCCATGTAGGTTCTTTCATTGTGTTCCTGTCGACATGTACTCTTGTTAATCATTCTACGTTACTTTAATAAACATCCACGTCATTATCCTTTACTTGCATCTGTTCCTCTTAATCGCAAAAGGCAAAGGATGCGAAGATTTACACATTGTTATAAAAAATAAGAAATATGGATTACTTTTGCAACAATGTAAGCAATTAGAGATACACATCTAAATGTAATCACCTATCCCTAAGTTTTTAAGTACATTGCATACGATGATCTAGCACCTTAGTCCGGTGCTCTCATGTGAACAGACGTAGTAGCTTTATAAGTTTTTTTAATGATTATATATTATTTACGGCTTCTTGAAGGCTTAATTCATCAATCTGTATTGTACCCAGAACCCGAACGAGAGAACTAAAGGTTTCATTCGTATATACACATATAGGGACATGACTCTTGTAAGGTTGCAAGGATGAATGGCTTTATTTTATATGTAAGCTCCATGTTTCTTGCTGCTGCAACTGGTTTTGCCTTTTACACACTAGACCACGCCGAACATCATTGCGGCTCGCATGGCAGACAATTACCTTTCTTGCGCTTTAGCCTAGTGGTTGCTCCCCGCCACCCCACTTTCCAAGCATCCAGTGGACCGAGTACACGAAGGAATTTGACAGGTTGGAACGAAAAGAAACCAGAGACTACACGGAAAGGAAGACAAAAAAGAAGTGGAGATGCTCCACTGGAGGGATAAAAAGCTATATTGGGGAGAGACTGTCTCCTCCCGCTTTCCCTGATGATCTTGACTAACTCCCGCTCCATACCCAAATACTTCGTGGAAGACTCTGGGAAACACCTTTTAAAAGTTCAGACAGTTTCTGACGAATTGTTGCTTGCGTTTTAGATAATTTTCTGTCAGGACGTGACAATTGAAGGTATGTTTAACTCTGGTACAACATAGTTTTTAGTTAGTCTGTTCTTCTGTAAGAAGTTCCTCAGATGTGGTTGATGTAACTGTAGATTACTTTCGGCATGATTTGACGTGTATGACTGACTAAGCTTATAGTTTTCTTTGTTGTCCTTTTAGGGAGAAGGGGTATGACTAGGGATTCTACATTTTTGGCGATTCTTTACGTTCCCAGGTTTTTTTGGCCAAGAACAGTCAGGTTCTTTTTGTTTCTTCCCTATCCTTCTTGAGCAGCTGAGCCGAGACTTCCATTTAAGCTCCATACAGCTTTCTCCACCTCTTCACATAAGAGCTGGTGGATCTGCAGGATCACTGGCTGTTGTTTGATTGTTTTGTAGGCTATTTCTTGACATCTATCTTCACTTGTACGCAAGAGAGTTTGCTATAATATTCAATTTATCGAGTATTACACTGTTTAGTTTAAGAATGTCTTCTTATATTTTTGTTGACTGGCCTCAAGCTGATATGGGTCGGAACAACATTCAATATTCTCACTTGCCTACCCTGGTACTGACCATATATTATTTTCTAACTGAAAAAAGGTTACGGGCTTAGTAAATTGACAACTGACTTGAACAAATAAATTCTAGACACATTTATACAGTTTTTATGATAAAGAATAAAAATGATAAATTTGCAACTGTAGGATTATAATGTGCTAAAGGAACTTGACTATTGATGATTGTAAAAATAGCACATAGACTAATAAAGCGTTGATGTACAATCTGAACATGAAAATTTTGTTTTTACAATAGTTTGTCGGAAACATCCTCACAAACATCGTCGGCACCGTCTTCTTCCGTCATCGACACAGACTGCCAGGATTTCTTCGAAGGAGAACAAGAGGAATTAACTGAAAAAAGCCCAAACAGTCAACAAAAGAAAAAGGCAACAGGCATTTAAACAAAATTTTAAAATTAGTAACATGACTGTTGCGTTCTATAGCACGTTTTCAGTCAAATTTTATTCTTTTCTTGCTGAATTCACTTTGTTTTTTTAACAATGCAAGAACAGTATTCTTCTGCATTACGATGATAGTGAAGATGACATGATGAAGCTCATAACAACTGCAATGATAATGATATTATGATTATAACAGGTTAATTCTGCTTGTTGGCAAAAATTCAAGAAAGAGAGTTGAAATTCAAAGGCCAGAAATAGATTGTCTATCTCAAACAAAAGATTTTTTTTCAGACAAAGAAGCTGAAGCTGCAGATAGAAAAGTACGTTTCTAAGTTTTTGTAAGGTTTTTAAAATCAGACATTATTTATAATCTGTAAGATCTGAGAGTTTGTATGTCAGATTGAAAAAAAAACCAAAACGGGTAATGATCTGTATACAAACAACCAAGCATAATCATTTCCCCAGTTCATGACACCTTGGTTCATAGAAGGCTTTTTTTCTTTTTATTGACATGAACCAGATCGACCTTTTTTACAATAAAAAGAGATGAAAAATATATATGACTGACCAGCAGCTTGTTCTTGTTTGCAATTCAATGTTATCTGCTATGAGAATACATATACAAATGACGCATTAATAGCCTTAACTACTACTACTACTACTACTACCAATAATAGTAATAAATAAAATTCACAGAATGTAAGATTGTTAAGTATTAGTGCATGTTCCTGTTTTAATAATGGACTATTTCTAATGAAATGAAAATGAGTAGCATAAATATAAAACATAATACCGACAATCTAAGCCTTACAGTTTCAGACGTTTTCTTTTAAGCGTGGCCCGTATTTTCATAATCTTTTCTCATTAACACGTGCATTCCCGCATATTCTGGATGTGACCTTTATTTGTCTGACAGTTTCAGTGAGTGTTCAGACACGTCCTCACAAGGGTCGTCTGCTCCATCTTCTCCTGAGCCTGGCCCGTCCCATCAGCCGGCACGTGCAGTTATACTCGTGAACGGGACAGTTGAGAGATCAGAGAACAGCCAGCAACGCAGAGAGGCAGCCCGAGGCCTGGTCTCCTCCCAGGTCATCCCTCCTTGTCAACTCCTTTGCAGTTTTAAGAATATTTTAGAGCATATTGATTTCAATTTGTTATTCAATTTAATGTCTTTTTAAATGTATTATTTTTATTTCTTTTAATTATAGCTTAGAAAGCTTCTGTACCATGCAATAGGTTTCTAACAATAAACATAATTGATTCATGTTAGTTTCATTAATGTTTGTAATAAGAACTTACAGGAATACAAAACGAGCTATGGTTGGTGCCCCATTTGTAGCATATATATGTATAGAAATGAAAACAACGAGACAATAAGAGTAAACAAAAGGAGAAAGAAATGACAAATATTTATTTACGAGGGTAACAGAAAATAATACAATATATTTTTTTGTACAACAAAGGCATTAAAATCACAGGAGATAAAATTAAATGTGTACAAAGATAAAGATTGATGTCTTTATTGACAGAGGTTAAAGAAAATGTTGACTAGTAAGTAACGTGTGGTGCATGTTCATGCTGTCAATGTTTGTATATGATGATGGTAATTAGTGTTCACGTTAGGTGGGAGTTCTCTGTACGCAATCTAATGTTTGGGTATAGATGTAGTAGTAGTCTTACTTTCAATTTATTTAGCTTGGACTTCATTTATTGTAGGTCTGAAGGAAGTTTGTTCCATAGAAGGCTTACAGAGTGAAAACATAAAATGGGATTTAGATTTACTTAGATGAATATTTTATAAATTACTTTCGCTGTTTCAGTTAAAGACGTCGCCAAACGCTGTTATCAAGTAAGTTTCTAAAGGGTGACCTTTTTATGCGAGACAATTAAATAATATGTTCATTATGCATAGAACATTTTATTAGTTTCGCCCCTTTCTCATTTATCCCCAAAGCCAATCTTCTACTAAGTTTTTTTGCTTCATTACTTTCAATAATGCGGAGCTACAATAAAAACTATAGATCGTACCCATAGAAACAAATTATAAGTCGCTTTATACTACAATATATTCAATGCATTTAAATTTATACTGAAAGCGACAATCAGTTTAAATAGTACATAACTTTATGTTTGCACCGTATCTCTCTACAGTAGCGGTTGATAATAAGACTCGCTATTAAGACCCACACGTTACTTCCAAAATGAGTGATTTATTTTCTAGCAGATTTAGTTTTTAGCTATCGGAAGAGTATTATGAAGTGGTTAATGCAGATTTCAACAGGAGCAGTGCATGAAAGTTGCTTCGAATTCTTTCTTGATTCTGTTGTTTGTGTTCGCGCAAGAGTTACTGTAGCCATGCCAAAGTACAATACAAGGAAGGTTGTACTTCGTCTAAATGATCTGTGCGTAAAAAGGCGGGACTATGTAGGGTTCATTTGAAAATTATTGAGTTTTATATAGATGAATGATGCATCGGCGCTGAAAAAATACACTGTATCATCGTATTTTATTACACTTTATGCATTTTCGCATATTCTTTGCTTATTGAATATTTTAACTACAAAACAGAACTAATGTATCAAAATCCTAGTATTGACTAATGTTTAATACGACTTTTCAGGGATACTTTTGTCTCTTCTCGTCGCGTTTGGGAATTCCAAATAGACATACAACTAGGAGAAAGAACAAGCTCGCACAAGTTATCTTCAGGTGGCAGTGATTTACGTCTCCGTGGAATAAACAATCGAAAGCGACCACGCCCTAAAAATAAAAATAAAGGAAAGCAGGCCAGGTACTCAGAGAAGGACATGAAATGATTTCAGTTCTTTGCTAGCAAAATTTTCTTTACCCAGCTACTACAACTAAATATTTGATATATACTTGGTTTTCAGGACATTTTGAACTTTCTTGTCTTTTTTATTAAACATATTTTCTACGTGGCATTTTATAATTGTTTTTATTATAGTGACGCACAACAATGTTGTTTGTATAAAACGATATTTGTTATAAAATGTTTGAAGGCTGTCTGTTTCTTTGCAAAAGTATTATTTATTTACATTCTATAAAAGAGCAGATATTGTAGCCCTTAGACGAAATGTCGAGGTAGTCTTTGGAACTTTTGGTCATTGGTGCAGTAAGGAGCTAGACTTTTCACTCCTGTTTGGAACATCTACGATGGTGCCCTCTCTACTCTGTCCCGCTCTCTTAGCTTTCTCAACTGTCTCATGGGTCAAGTACCAGTTCAAGAAACTGGTCTAACTTTTTTGGAAGCAAACTACAGCAGAGGGTATTTAACCGGCTTTCCTCTCTCTTTCGGCCTTGAACGTGGGTACAATAAAACTACGATAAAAATCAACATACAAGATATTTTATTTCCAGTCCTTTAGAAACGTTTATGTTTAGTCATAAATATGTACAAAACACACAATTCTAATGCCACTTTTTTTTTGTTCTCTTCCTTGCGTTTTTTTTCGATATATCGTTTCAGTAAAAAAAAAAGACAATCATATCAACCGAAGAATATATGAAAAGTTAGAACAAAGGACAGATTGAACTTAAAGGGGGAACATTTTCTTCGTCACTTTCACCTAATTAGCAAGTATATAAACACGTGACACACGTTACTAAATCGATATATGTGCCTGTGTGTAGATATTTATAGATACATGTGTGTGTGTGTCTTCTTCTAGGTAACACTTCTAAGTATAATCTAACATCTAACTTTATAATTTACTGGATTTTTATTTTTAATAGTAGTAACATATTAAACTTCCAGGCATCAGGATGGTGACATTTGTAAAGTAGTAAATTATGATGATCAGATTCTCCTTTGTGACATAGTGGTTTTGTGTTCTTAAAATGTAAATCGTGTGCTTTTATGCATAGATGTATGCGTGCATGTATGTTTATTTGTGTACGTGTGTGTGTGTGTGTGTGTGTGTGTGTGTTTGTGGTTGCATACCTATGTGGATGCAGAACTACACAAGTATGCACAAATGTGTTGCCCGCGATTTCACGCACGCAAGCACACACACACACACACACACACACACGCACGCACCCTCCGTCTCCAATTTGCTAAGTTGTTTTGTTGGCACATTGTTGTTTGAATCATTTCTTGCTTTAACTTAAGTAAAAATGCAATATTCTATAATTTAAACATTAATTTATAAACAGCACATCATTTTTGCGTCTCTCTCTCTTATATATATATATAGAGAGAGATGAAGACATATATCAATAGAAAGTGACGTGTAGATAGAAGCCAGTATCTTTGTACATTCATTGCTACTGGTGTACATCGTGTGTTTGGTTAAGATGATAATATTTTCATTTAATCAAAATATATTTAGCTTGTATAAGTGGATAGTGGGTCTTTTTTTTGTTGTACGCGTGTTTGTATGCCAGCAAGTGACTGTGTGTTCCTACATTTTCGAGAAAATGATGCAACCATTTCAGTAGTAGGTTACTTGAACGGTGTTAATTACAGGATGAGAAACAAAGAAAAAATGAAGAAAAAAAAGACGAGACATCGAAGATGAAATAACGTTTATTTAATAAAGACGCGCTATGGGTGCATGACAAACATCACTTGTACTGTGCACAATAGGTAGTTAACGTTTTGTTATATTTATTGAATTCATAACATTATGTTTATGATGGTCTTAGCGGCGGGCCCTGTCAGCTGCAGCATTTACCCTTGTGCTCCTCCCAACGACAGTTGCTGGTGAAGGGACGACTGACTGAATATGTCAATGCAATATCATGTTCGAAGACGTGTGCTATCGGCTTCCTTAAACTTTGTGTAGTACAAAGCTTTTCAAAACACAATGTTAGTAACTTTGAACTAAAATCATTTTTTACTTTACTCTTTACTGTTAGTATGCAACGTTCTCAGATAAATCTGACCCGTCGATACATTTAAAGTATGTAACCTACCACGACGAAATGAGTCAAAGCAGTTTTGTACTAGAGGCCCCGAAAGGTGATTACTGTCAATGTTGTGCAGTTTGAATTTTCTTTAAAAGTTGATTCATTGGTTATTAAACTAACAAGAAAATATACTGGTATGTTAAAATAAAAGTTAGAAATTGTCTTAAAATACATTTTCATCCAAGTACCACGCGACGATCCGTCCCGATACAATACAATAAAACATTTGCAACAAACAGTTATGAATGGTATACGCAGTACTAAGAACGATTCCTTATCAAGTCGAAACCGAAAGTATTTATGTTTAATGGAATATACTCATACTTTTTTCCAAGCGTGACGTTCTCAGAAGCAGTAATGTTACTGAACTATGTAAACACCAGGTACACACGGGTGGGCGTGTGTATGATGGTAATAGGTTTGAAGCCTACTAGACGAGTTCTTTCTTTACCAAGTGTCTGCTGACATTTACAGTAATAAGCGACTTCACACCCCTGACAAGCAAATGACACGAAAACATCGAAATAAGATGTTTAGATCGCAGGGAGTGATTAACTTTCCCGATGTGTCATAAAGGTAAAGGTCATCCCATAACCTTTTCAGGTGGTTGGGGAGTGAGGTGTTAGAGACCCCACTTTTCTCGGGGCCAGCTTTTACATGAGGGTGGTGCCAATCTCCTCTCCCTCGCTGCCTTACCTTCCCCAACCCTCTGTGGAGTCAGGTACCCATTCCCGTCAGCTGGGTCGACTGGGGGAAGTTTGCTGTACTTATCGGGAATTGAACCAGCGCGCTCTCGGTTCGGACGCCAGCGCTCTAACCACTCGGTCATCCGCTTCCCCAGCAGTTAAATGATGTGTCATGCAGTGCATGCAGAAAAAAATGTTGAATCGTGGGATGGCTTGGGGAACGCGTTTGGATGACACTCGGCATAACATAGTAATAATGCTACTATATAGCATTAATAATAGCGATTACAATAAGAACATCTTATTGTTTATAATTGTTTTTATGTCGGTTATATGACAGAAATAATTGTTCACATACGAGGATCATAGTTTTGCATCTTTCTGTCTACTAGGTGAAGGTTAAAAATAAAATGTCTCATATCCTACTTGTTGTACTGTCAGTAAACTCAAGCGATGACTCATATCTATCCCAGAATTCTTGCATCGCTTTTATTTGCTAAGTAGCCACTGGGTGTACAAAGGGAGTTGTTTAGCCTCACTTCACTTCTTCTTAGGTTGCCTGTAACGCTAGTTTGGGTTCTATCCACTGTGTTTGGGGATGTTACATTATCCTGGGAAGGTAAAATGTATTTCATATGACCTAAGTACCTCGTGATATGTTTGAAGAATTTTATCTGACATTTAAACGTGAAATCGACCTTATTAATTTTCTAAAAATATTGCGGAATATTGTTCATAGAAGTAAATAATATAATGTTTATAATGACGACGACGAGGACGATGATAATGATGAAACTCGTAGAGGGCATTTCAATTGTGGAGGTAAGGCTCACTACCAAGTACAGGCTGTACAAATCCCGGTAGTGCTGATCCTGCTCTACGGATACGACACGTGGACTCTACTCGCCGAAACGAAAAGGAGAATCCAGGCATTCGAGAACAAGTGTCTGAGGAGGCTGCTCCGGATCTCATACAAAGAACACAAAACCAACGACTTTGTAAGAAACAAGATGGCCACACTGGTAGGACACCAGGAACCTCTACTATCAACAGACAAGTGACGTAAGCTGGTCTTCTTTGGTCACGTGACCCACCACGACACCTTGTGGAAGTCTGTCCATCAAGGCACCTTGGAGGGTGGCCGACACCGCGGTGGTCAGAGAAAGAACTGACTTACGAACATCAAAGACTGGACTGGTCGTCCTGTACAGGACCTGCTGACTATCGCCCACAATAGACAAGAGTGGCGGCCCCTGTCAGCTGCCACGTCTATCCATATGCTCCCCCCAACGCCAGGTGCCAGGCAAGGGACGACTGACTGACCTACTGACTGACTGACTGACTGACTGACTGACTGACTGACTGACATGTAAGAATACAAAGGAATCAACAGACAATCATACAACAAAGAAATACAAACAACAGCACACGGATGGCATCGTGACAAACATGAACGAGTAACAAAATTGACTTCAACAAACCGTTCAAGGAGTCTGATATTTTATTGTTTTGATTATTACAGCAAATTAAAATCAATTTTAAGATGCACCATCAAGCATATGGTGAAGATTTCATGCAAAGATAATAGGCCACACAGCGATGTCCCACATTACAGGAGACAGTCTAAACAGGGAAGTAATAACTAATTAAAGTATTAAAATTCGTACTTGGTATCTCATTAATGTTATTTAGATTTCTTTGTTTTATTTATTTACTTTGTTAGCATAATACACTGAGTTAATACAGAATTATGTTAGACTACGTGTTGTTTTTTTTTGTTACAGATGCTGTAACTATATGATTACTAATGTACACAGGTGGTTATCCTATTATAAATAATACAATTATTTATGTGACCGTGTTGTCTTTTCTTGCAAGGAATATTTATTAGTGAGATGTGTGCTGCCTTATAAAGCATTCTTCTTTGGCTTTTAGAGATAAGGTATATCACTCTGCCTCGTCATCGAAACGTTGTAAAGTTTTTTTAACAACCTTTTTTTCCTTTAACGCACACACTTAAGCAAGCACTTACTTCTAAGATTACACTACGGATATGACATGTTAAACATATTTAAGATTGTTCACATCTCAGACAGTATAGCTGTAGTCATTAGTCACCCACAAAGTAAGAGTTGGATTCGTAAAAAAACGACTTGATCACAAGTCAACGATATAAACAGTGCATGTAGGAAAGCGCTTACCATTAGGATATGGTCTTATCAATCATAAAAGGAGAGCAAAATAAGTTATTTGTAAGAAATACAGATCAGTTGCCCACAAAAATAACGTCGTCAGTCTAGGTTTCCACTTAATGAATCAGACCTGTATTGTCTCTTTTTGTTTTCATCCCGCCACAAATAAAAATCCTGTTACCCAAACTTGTTGCAGTAGACTGGTGAGCACCTGAAGGCAGGTAACAGAAGACACACCAGCGAGTCTTTCTGTGCGTTTAGTAAGAGCAGAAATAACAACAGCGGAAGAAGATTACCAGTTATTCGCAAAACGGTAAGAGATGAAGCATCAGCGATAAACCTAGTTGTTGCGATGATCATGGAGCATGCTGCAGTTGATCAGTTGTGCCACGCCAGTCATTAACGTTTGGAAAATTTACCGTGACTGCCATGGAGTCATAGTCAATCGCTGAAATAAAAAAGTAGAGCCAGCTTAGTAAAATATTTCCCTTTGAGTTTTGGACTTAGTGTTCCGAACATTGTTGACCTTTCGGGTCTGCTTTAGAAAGGAAAAAAAGAAGTTTACACTTCGGCATTCTTTATTTTCAAATTTCTTTATTTAACGCGCGTGTGAAAAATAAGCTTAAAAATGAATATGACGAGAGAATGTGTGTATTCCTATGCGATACCTGTAATGGAACCAGTTCCTTTAGGAGTCGGGATTGTATGTATGCTAAAAAACGGGCTACGTTTGTGCTCTTCGTCTGGTCGTAGCATCACTTTGTCACCAACTTGAAACGGCTGTACCACGACTGTTTCTGCACGTTATTAAAAAAGACGAAATTAATATATAGTTTATCGGCAAGGTGTAAAAACTGGAATTCTTTAGAATACCTAGGCAATGTATACAATGGCGGAAATGGGACGTCAGAGTATGATTTACATCATATTTTATACATTTCCTAGGAATTCTATATAATACAAAAAAAAGAAAAGTGGCAGTGTATAATAAGCTTTCCTGCCAAAATATCTCGCCATCTTTTTTTCGCCTGGATCTTTGCTCGCCTGTGGGTATGTGTGTGGGAGTAAGTGTGCTTGCCATGCCGAAGCAGACTTCCAGTTATTGTGCTGGGTGAATTGCCGCTACAGAAGCTGCCTCATATTGTGTTGTGTGAACACAAAAGAAAAGAATGAAGCGTACGGGCAAGAATCACGACAATTCTGACATGCGACAACGGCTTAACAAAGAAATATCTCAAATGCGAGCCAAAGCTGCTAGAAATTGTGTTTTTCTAACGGAAACCACATACGAAAAGTTAGTGAATGCCGTGACAAAGGCTAAAACGACTACTAAGAAGGAACCACGGGACTATTGGCTGCTGAAACGTTACGATGTGATGATAATAGAAAACAAAAGTAAGTTTATCCTGTTAAAAAGGATCAGTGCTGTCCAGTTGTATGTCAGAGATTCTGAAATGTTTTACATAATTCACGACACTCATTTGCCATTGGTCATGGAGGACGCGACAGACGGGGAAGAGCTTGCACCCAAGTACAGGAAAATTACCCCTCGTGGCGTTGAACTTTATATTGACCTTTGTTTGCCATGCCAGAAGGTCACTGAAGAGTTAGCCATTGCCCTTCATTACATTAGGGTGCTGCATCAAAAACTTTGGAGATGTCTTTCCTTTTATTTGGGAATATAAGGAAAATGGTATTTGTACTTAACGCAGTGATTTGATATAGAAACGTACAAAAGTTAAACAACGAGGAAAGTATATAATAAATAGGTCTTATCACCTTCTTTTAGGAACACCTTGGGGATGTTTAATAAATGAAGATCAAACTTTGCTGCCCCGGTAACTAGAGACAAAGATTTGGTCCACGTTTTGCCGTCTGCCAATGAAATTGATTCAAATCTTTTCAGCAGCTGGTGGTCCTCTGTCTCACCACCACACACAATGATATCTCCTGCACGCAGGTAGGCGCCGAAATGACGTCCCTTTGGGAATTTGGCCACCTCACTAAAGCTGACTGTTGATTGGATCGTCTAATGACACGTACAGCAAAGCAAAGTAAAGACTTAATATAAAAAGTTGGTTCCTAAAAAAATAGAGGTGGATATTCGTGGATATAGTGTATCACTTTTTGGATATAAAAAGAAGCAAAAGAGGTCTGAAAAAGGTAAAATAAGATATGCTGCCCTAAGTCCACCATTTAAAGGAAAAGCGGACAAAGTTACCATTGGTCACTCATATGATAGCGCAAAGAGGCAACGAATGAGAGACACTCATCCAGTAGATGAAGGTGCGTGATCTGCACTAAACAGAGGTTTTTGCACATAAATGTCACAATATCTTTCCTTAAATCTGTTTTCTTTTTCTTTATCTCTTTGTATTTATCGCCCTTGTTCTCTGTGCTTTTTTGGTTCTCTCAATAATATAAACGTGACCAAGCGATTTAAACTTTATTATACTTATGTACAGTCGAAATTTATGTAGATCAGGATTATAATAATATTATATCAAAATTCGATAAGTCGTTCTCCAGGTATGGTGCACTGACATCGATAAAGAGATCATGCAGTTAATTTGTGCATGTGATGACTGATACACTTATAGTTTATGTTTTAAGAAATGTGCTAAGACTTACGATGCTTCTCTCGACCATCACCTGGTAGAGTGGGCAGCATCTCCCACTCGTTGTCTTCTGGTTTATAAACGCCAAAGAAAGTTGCCACCTGGGAACCACCGCTGACATAAAGTGCGTTGTACCACGTGCAGCTGGCAAAGTCGAGTCCAATGTCTTCTGGCAGAGATGCTAGGGTGTACCGCATCATAGTGGTGTTCTTTAAATAGAAAACGTAAGTGTTTTGGGTGGATTTATTGACTTGTGTGTAGCCTCCGAACATAACAACTCGGGTCTGGACCTCGTGTAAGTTGAGAGACACCGACTGCCGTGCCAGAATCTTTTGCTTTACACTGACGTCATCATGTAAGTGGTAAGTCAGACCCTCGTTTACTTTTTCTAAATAAGGATGATAACAAAAAGAAAAAAAGAAGACCTCTATTTTTCAAATAATAATTTTCTAAAATTTTATTATTTTATGTGCGATCTGAATTAAAACAAAGATTACGTTGAGAACGATTGGGTGAATCATAACTATAGACTTCTTTAACGTTTCTATCTAATATAAGAGGATACGTCACTTCTAACCTTAATTATTTAATTAGAAAAATGTGTGACAAAACAAAATTCTCACTTCTCAAATAGCTAATTTGCAAAAATATTTACTGGAACTGCTTACGTGAAATACTTTTCGTTTATAATGGTTATAAGAAATGTATGTTGTGGAGCCGATAACAAAATTCATTTGAGCAATAAAAGGTGTTCTACTTATTTCACTCACCAAAAAGTATCTGTTTAAATGGATGGCTATGATAAGTGAGGAGCTGGCACAGATAAACCGAGCTTAGCTGGGGGAAGCAGACAAAGGGGAGCAACTCTGACAAGTAAATCTGTCTTGTATCCTGATCCGCTTCCACCCAACGTAGGATCGTCTTACAGACGTCGTCCATACTGAGCTTCTGCTGCTCCGACAACAGATTGAGAAGCTTGGGTAATGGTAGGGTCAGTAGCTCCTCCTTTTGCGCAACGATGAATATTTGATCAACAGCCATCTTGAAAGATTCCTTCTCCAGCGTGTCTAAATCGTACTTCTGAGCAAACATCCACATTCCCAAGCATTGTTCAGGTTCAAGCTTTTCTCTTATGAATTCTATACAGTATGCCTCCAAAAATCTGATCTGAAGATAAATAGACATTCTGAGAATATCCCTTGCCGTTTCATTTCTAACCATATTCTGTCCCCTGTAGAGGATATCCATCAAAAATCCGAAGGACTCCGGAGAAACATCTTCGTGGGTGATGTCAACTCGTCCACTGGAAGCTTCTTTCCAGCACTTCAATGATGTCTTGGAGAATGTGGATACAGAAGCCAGCACTGCTCTATGGCAAGGGAACTCTTTCTGCCCAACCACCACAGTGAGGTTACAGAAATCTCCTTCCTCCACTTGCTGGCCAAGACCGAGACAAATTTCGGCAAAGGCTGCGTTTGCGAGAGTTGCACTTGTCATGTTAGAGGTGTAGAAGGTTCACACTCAGTATAACACTGCCTGTGTGCACAGACAAGCCATAGCATTGCAAATTAATTTAATGTTAGCATCAGAACACCAATAAAATTAGGCATTTCTAATGTAGATGAATGTTTTACTCACGACGATGTTGAAATACATACTACGGCTGCAAGTCTGCTCAAGGGAGATTACACCATGCTGCTCGCAATTTCTTCTAACTGTATTCAGTCCCTTAGAATAGCCAAAAAATTTTAATAACCAATTGCTACAATAATGATAATTCCTTTGATAAGTGTGTGTTACTATCTGTAACACCCATGAAAATTTGTCAAGTGTCGTGCATATTATAGTCCTTTCAGAGACCAGAACATTAATAAATGACACAATAGCAAGCAACTGACTACCGGGTCTAAGAAACATCAAGACAGCAAAACGCAAAATGCAACTTACCTTGACTGGCTCAAAAGTCTCCAAATGTAAAATAGCAAAATAAATGAGAAAAATACTACAGAGTAACCTATATTAACAGCACCGAGGATTAATCCTTTTGCAACAAAATGTCTGTGTAAATCTTACAGCCTGACTCAACTCTGGGAAAAGAAACAACTTTCGGTTTCGATTTCTTATTAACTGTGTTTGACTTTTGAAAATAGGTCAAACAGACAGATGAAAGAAAACAAATAGGCTGATTAAATGACATTATAGGAACTTAACTCTATACATATGGATTGTATACATAGAGTATACCTTGTAAATATAGTATACTACATAATTTACTTGGAACTGGTTGTCACTTGATAAACGTTGAGTGGAAGAAGAAGCTGCTGTCAGTTTCGATTTGGCTGCCTTGTGTTGTTAGGTGCAAGTAAACTTGACTCAAGATGTATATCAATGAGCATGTGTGTGCGTGCGTGTTCATGCGTGCGTGTGGGCGTGTGTGATTATAATGCACGAAAAAGTGTTAGAGTAACATATGCAATAAAAACTGACAAGTAACGGTTAGTAGTCCCACAGGTATGTTTTTGGTATTGAGACTGTTTGCGCAAGGGGATGCAACAACAGAACCAGCCATGTGTTTGAAGAATTTTATCCGACACCTATGTAAATGTGAAATCGACATGTATTAATTTTTTTTAAAATTGTAGGACATACAGGCAAATTATGTGTAAATATTTATTTGACGACGACAACGACGCTGCTGCTGCTGCTGATGATGATGATGATGATGATGATGATGATGATGATGATGATGATGATGATGATGATGATGATGATGATGATGATGATCATGATGATGACAAAGCTTCCATACAGTCTGATATTTTATTATTGCGATTATTACAGCAAAATGGTTATTAATTTTAAAATGCACCATCTCTGACGAATAGTTACAAGAAAATGTTTGGATATTATTTGAGATAAACAATTGGTAAATATTTGACACAAGGATAATGGGCCACACAGTGATGTCCGGCATTGCAGGAGACTGTAGACAAGGAAGTAATCAGTATTCAGTAATTAATGTCTTAACATTAGTACTTTGTATTTCCGTTAGAAGTGATCGCCGTTCTTTGGTCAAACTTCAGTTCAGCGAATAACTGTCTTTGTTTTGTCCCGGATTTCCTATATCAAAATGAACTTTCGCTTTCCTATTTGTAGAACTTGTAGTGACTGCAATTATTTATAAGAAGCACAGTGAGCCTTTCCCTGCGTTCAGTAAGAGTAGAAGTAGCAGCAGTGGGAGCAGATTACCAGTTATTACCAGAACACGTGGAGATAAAGCATCAGGAATAAATGAAATAGTAGCGATGATCATGGAGCATGCTGTATCTGCGTAGTTGTGCCATTCCAGTTATAAATGTTCGGGAAATTGACTGTCACTAATCCAGAAGCAATTGCTGAAAAAAAGATTGTGAGTCATGCATATCAGTGATATTCATAATATCTTTAGTTTGTGAGTTTTGCTTAGAATTTAATGATGCTCTAGCGACTGTTTAACACAAAAAGTTTACACTAAATATTCTTTCTGTTTTAACATTTTTGTTTCAATGTACATGTGTAATAAATACATTCACATTGCTAAGCAGAATTAGAGAAAATGAACACGAAAATAAAATACCTGCAATGGAGCCAGTTCCGTAAGGAATTTGAACTGGATTATAATTATAATATCGAGATTGATTCTGAAGACTTTGCAGTTCGATTGGGTGAAGTGTCACCTTGTCCCCAACTCGAAATGGTTGTGTGACGGGTGTTCCTGCAAATTATTACAACATTTACAAACTGAAATCACGATATGTCTTGAAATACTCCCACAGATACGAGTATGGAAAACTGATTTGCGGGTGTATACGTGTCTTTACACCACATATTATTACTTCTGTGTTTAATTTATGTTATCTGGCGAAAGTTTCTTGATCGTGTCTATAAAATTTAGCAAAAATTCTCTATAAAGACCCAGGTGTCTTCCATTAACACTTTTTTAAGAGTGAAACTTTTCTTCTCGAACTTGACACAAGGTGCGGTATGTACAAATGTGACTGAATAACCAGTCCCCATTCTCTAGATACATGCCTGCATGAGTCCAATTACATTAATAAGGAAAATCGTTGAAGACCTAGGTGTATCCATGGACATAAGTGCAGTCTTGGTATTAACAGTATTTTCTGAGCAATGTTTTGAGGACACCATATCGAGCAGCAAACCAAGGTACTTTAAGATTTAATTTTGCTATAAAGCTTTTGGGGTTTGAAATAAAAGGTGAGCATTTCTGACAGCCATAGAAAATATATAACCAAAAGGTGTCATCACCTGTAATGAACGCCTGCGGAATGTTTAATAAATGGAGATCAAACTTCGCTGCCCCTGTAATTAGAGTCATATCTTTCTTCGACATGTTTCCATCTCCCAGTGAAATTGATTCAAATCCTTCCAATAATTGTTGCTCTTCTGTTTCGCCACCACACACAAAAATCTCCCCTTCATTCAAACAAGCGCCGAAGTGGTGTCGTCCAGTCAACTTGCCAACCTCTCGAAAACTGACCGTTGAACTGATCGTCTACAAAGACATAACACAGAGGCAGAGTATGAATCCCTTTCGTCGTAAAATATTTGGCTTTTGTGGGATGGCAGAAAGCTTGGAAAAAAAAGTTAAAGTAGAATCACTAGGCGTGACCAGGAAAACATGAGAAAGATTGGGTATACGAGGGAGAAAATTATGAGATGACTTTACATTTCTGCATCCAGCGAAATTTGGTGCACATACCTATACACTCATTGACTAATTCTCGTTGTACGTGTGTGTGTGTGTGTGTGTGTGTGTGTGTGTGTGTGTGTGTGTGTGTGTGTTTGAGAGAGAGAGAGTGTGCGCGCATCTGTTTCTTTATATAAATTTCTCTTTTCTCCCTTCGGCTTTGTTCCAGCTGTGAACAGCCGAGATATTCCAACAATTTAGGGAATTTTATCTTAGATTTAGAATATCATCAAGTACACTACCACTGTGTAGCGGATAGGAGGTAGAGCGGGGATGGGGGTAGGACATAACATGTTGTTGACGTGTCTAATGTGTCCCTTACAAAGCTTGGACCGCGAATTTAGCAGATTTCACGTACAGGCAGTGCTCACATCTGGTCCTGGGTGATAGGTGTGGGTATGTTGATCCCCCAACCACAGTCAGAAAGCTACTGCTGTGGCATGAATTCCGGGGAAAAGCGTGAGCCGCGAAATATTCGAACTTCACGCACTGGTCATACAGTGCACACACCTGATGTGTTTACGACAGAGGTGTGTGTATATATTCCCGACCCGGAGCGGCCAGTGGGCTGCTGCTGCTGATACCGCTATTGCTGAAGCTGATCCAGTTGACCAACTGTTGCTGAAGCCGAGCTGATACTGGAGATTCCGTTCTGCTGCTACTAATTGCGAGAACCTACGCCACGCAGAAGGAAGGTTGCCGTAGCGAGACTGAACAACTGGCGAGAGGGCGATACGAATCTTATCAGCGTTTCCGAGGGTCGAGCGACGGAGCTCTACCAAGACCGGTTACAACGAAGACAACCCACCGACTGAGGGGAGGGTCGTCGCGGTATCCGTGTACCCGAGCAGTAACCCGAAGGTAGCCACGTCCAAGTGCACCGATCGTTACGTCTGGGGGGACCTCTAACACAGGGCAGACGCGTGAGCTATCGGGGAACGCAGGACTTCCATGAGACGCGGCGTACAGATGTACAAGAACAGATGTACAAGTACAGACGTACATACAAGTACAGAAAGTAAGACTTTCTTCTGGCATTGGGCCAGTTAAAGGGTGTTATGTACCTAATTGTGACCTATCGGGGAATAGCATAAGCGGTATCAGCAGCAGCATCGCACTGGCCGCTCAGGGTCGGGATTATATACACACACCTTTGTCGTAAACACATCAGGTGTGTGCACTGTATGACCCGTGCGTGAAGTTCGAATATAAGTCTATTGCTAGTCACCTGACGAGGGCTTTGACTTGTAAGAATAAGCTGACTTGCTAAATTGTTGATGTGCTACAACTTCAACGAATAATTCTGTACCTTTTTAATGTAAGCTTATGCCTGTGTGCATGTATGTCAAGTTTGTGTATTCTACAAGACGTGTAGGTCTATAATTCCAAAGAACCTTGGGAGCTAATATTTCAGCAGGTTTCCTTCCACACTATGAGATAAATGGTGGCAAGTGAAATTATACTTACATCAAACGAGTGATCACCATTTTCTTTCTTCTCCTTTCTGTCATACAAACGTTTTTCAATGTTTTCAGCCAAGGGAAAGCTCTCCCACATGGACAAGACATCTCCTTCAGGTCTGACGACGTAAATACGTCCTCCATTGCTCAGTGCACGCGCACCGCACGTGGGTGACGGAAGTCTGGCGGCCTGATAAACGCAGCCACTCAGAGTGTCCACGCACTGCACCAAGTCTGTGTTGGCTCCATTACTATCTACCCCGCCAAACAGGTAAATGCGGTGACCGAGTGTAGCGGCGGTGGTTTCTTGAACACCTAAGGTCAGCTGACAGAAGCCGCTCCATTCTCTGGACCTTGTGTTGTAGCTTAGGACACTAGAGGAAACCGTTTTCCCGCCATCAGATTTTTTTTTACTTCCACCAAGAACATAAATGGTAGAACTGATAGCAGCCATGGCATGCTGCTCCCGACCTTCATCTGGTAGAGAGGGCAGCACCTCCCACTCGTTGTCACCTGGTTTATAGACAGCAAAGAACGTGGGCAGCTGGGATCCACCGCTGACATAAACCTCGTTGTACCACGTGCAGCTGGCAAAGCCTAGTCCAGTATCTTCAGGCATGGGTGCTAGACTGTAACGCTCCATAAAACGGGTTTTCAAGTAAAAAACGTACGTGTCCTTTAGGGTTTTGTCTAACTCAGTGTAACCGCCAAACATAACAACAAGATTCTGGATTTCTGGTGAGTTTAGAGGCCGAGGTTGCCGCGCAAGAATCCTCCTTCTGACGAGTGCATCATTATTCTGTTTACCTTTAATGTAGTAAGTCAAAGCTTCGTTGATTTGTTCTGCAACATGATTAGACATCTATAAGAATAGAAAAAAATGGGGAGATTGAGAAAGAAAATTTTTTAAATAAACTGCAAAACCTCCGCCAAGTTTTAAACGTAATTTTTAAACAGAAACCAAATTATACTAAAAAAAAGTACATAATATTCGAAAAGGCAATCCCAAAAACAGAAAAAGTGGACGACATGTCGTGAAATTAATTAAATTTGCAAAAATTATCTGGATACTCAAATAAAAAATGGGCTCCATAATAAATGCACCTTTTTGACAATACGAACGGGAGCTGCTGTATTTGATCATTGTCAGCTATTGTATTATATACGACATCTCCTGCTGTAAAGGAGAAACAAACTGCTACTGTCTTAGTGAGAGGTATAAAGTGACAAGGACTGCTTCCGCCTTTTTAGTTACCGTATCTTTATTCATTGGGGTTGCACGAAAGACCTGCGCAATGAGCATTCTTCCGAATGGATACCTGCGCATTACAAATGGACATCATCATCATCATCATCATCATCATCATCATCATCATCAAGACCAAAAGTGGGGCTGGTTATATCTACAGCAACATAGTTTTATAATATAATTACCATATATGACATCTCTGAAAGGATGGTTGAGGTAGGTGACCATCTCGCACAGATAGTTTGAGCTGAGCTCAGTAAAGGAAATAAAGGGAAGTAATTCCAGCAGGTGAATCTTCCTTGTATCCTGATCCGCCTCAACCCAGCGCAGGATGGTCTTACAAATGTCATCCATGTTGAGTTTCTTCTGTAGGGATAGAAGAATAAGAAGCATGGACTTGGGCAGGGTTAGTAAGTCGTCCTGTGTCGACACGTTGTCAATTTTCTCGACGGCCATCCTAAAGGACGTTTCAGCCAGTTTGTCCAGATCGTATTTCTGGGCAAATTGCCAAGTTCCCAAACAAACTTCAGGCTGAAGGGTTTCTTGTAGAAACTCGACACAGTACTCTTCTAAATATTTGATGTGCAAATAGACAGACATTTTGAGAATGTCCTTTGCAGTGTCATTGTTAACCATGTCCTTGCCCCTGTAGAGGATATCCATCAAATATCCGAAGGACTCCGGCGAAACATCTTCGTGGGTGATGTCAACTCGTCCACTTGAAGCTTCTCGCCAACATGGCTTCAGTGAGATCTTGAAGAACTCGGACACAGAGGCCAGCACCACTCGATGGCACGAGAATGTTTTCTCCCCAATCTTCACAGTGACATCGCAAAAATCTTCATCATCCACTTGCTGTCCGAGACCACGACAGACATTTGCGAAAGTCCTTTCTGTTAGAGTTGCAGAAGGCATGGTATGGATGTTTTGGAAATTTAATCCTGCACATATAAAATGACATATTCTTGCAGCTGTCATTTTGTAAACTGCTAATTAAAAATAAAATAAAAATAACATGCTAGAGGGTGTAAGCAGAACACGAACAAAAAGTTGCTTTACATCTGCGTCATAAATGTGGGCAAAGCTTACTTAGGGATAACAAAACATTCGAAGTGTCTGTGAAATTAGTTAAGTACAAACGTTCTTCAGACGCAGGAACAGCTGCATCGTGTCAAAAAGGGAAAAAAGGGAGAAAATCAATTGCTTTATAGAGCTGTGAAGACAACTAGACTGCAAACAAAAGCAAAAAATAGGAGTGATGTAAAGGAAATCCTTGACATCTGAGGATTTTTAAAACTATTTTGGGTCTACATTCTTTTCTACAGAATGAACTACATCGCACTGAAAATTGAAATTGTTTTTATAAATAGAAATTCTGTATTTATAGGATAAATAACATGTCTTATAATTTGCAAAATTGTTTAATATATGAGTTATTTCCAGTCTTCTATATTTATTTCTCTAGTTACATATCTGAGAGATGGAGAGATTGATTCTTTTTTGGTTCACCAACATAGCTCCAGCAAGGCTGTGCTTCTGATAAAGTAACTTAACTACTGTAAACATAATCTAGTTATAAACAAGACCAGTTATGGTTGACCTTTTATCATATATACCATGAACGCTACACGTAGCTATAGACACACACACACACACACACACACACACACACACACACACACACACACACACACACCCTACTCACACACCATTACCCTAACCCTGAACACCATGTTAAAAGAATCATTACATGTTAAAAGAGATAACATTTTCCCGTCCAGTAAAACAGAACTTAGATGGTTTGTACCAATCTTACCCCACTTCATGATTCGCCTTCCCCTAGTGTAACACCTTCACCACAACACACCCACCCCTCAAACACCCTCTCAACCTACCAAATAAATCGAGACAACAAACGTGTCTGAGAGAGAAGATAAGAGTCTGGGATCATAAAGTACAACAGAGGTCGGTGGCAAGTGAAGCAATAAGCCATGTCTACCTTACCCTGTTCTTACTTTCTCCAGATTCAAAGTTCATTAGTTTATAGAGACAAATGTTTCATCAGCATTAACACCGAGTAAGTTATCACGAAGGGTTAAACTGCTAGCATTATTAAAGTGTTTTCTTTGGGCTTTAAGTTTGCTTACGTGGTGTGCTGCCGTGACTAAGGTAGATATCTACTGAGAAAGGGATACATACATAGCACAGCCACTAAGAACTGTTGAACACACACACTCTCGGACACACACAGAGCGCGTGCAAACACTGAGTTCCACACGTATTCTTTCAGACAACAAATCACTAACATCTGTACGTGGGCTCGAACGTTTCTATTAATCGGGTGAACGTAAATATATTCTTTACTAAATAACAAAAGAAAAGTTCAGCACAAATATTCTACACTGAGTCTACACAAAAACAAATGTATCCAAGCAGTTTATGTTAAAGTCCTTCAAATTCTCTCCTCTTCTGTTGTTGGGGGGGGGGGAGGGGTCGACACGGCAAACAGTTCCACTCTTTCAGTCTTGCTCTCTGGCGTTGATCATACGGACAGCCTACATCGACCAAATAACTCCGACAGTCTTAACGGCAGACAAATGATCGAGTCAATAAAAATTGCACAGTAGGTAAATCCACACAGTTATACGATCTTCTCAGGAGATCACACAGCAGCTGAGAAAATTAGTAAATCGAGGAACCACACAGTCGCTTATCAATGACAACCCACACAGTTAATATTTCTCCACACAATTAATATTTATCCACACAGTTACTATTTATCCACACACTTACTATTAATTCCAACCTCTGTCCCAAATTCTTCTTTCTCCCCAAGAATCTCACGTCTGCTTCTCTTCCATTTCTAAACAACGCCCCGTATATCAACATTCAATTCAGGGGTGACAATTTCTACTCATGCAAGAATAATACACAAGGGCGACAACCTCGTCACATCAATCAATCAGGGGTTGTAACACATTGCAACCGTAAAAAATATTATCTTTTGCATTGCTGAGAACCTTAAGAAAATTTATGGTGTTGGTGTTTCTAGAAAAATCGGTATCTGAAACTATACGCATACATGAGAAGCACCAAACGGTTCACATATCAACAAGTCCTATGCAGTTTATGTTTAGAAGACGGAAGTAACCTGATGTACTGCTAGTTAACTGTCTTCACCTGCCCTACTCCCATATTCAGATCACAGCAGTTCAAGAACTATTGCACATGATAACCAACATTTTACATAATTACCATAATAAAACTGTATACTAGTGAATACTGTTTTCTTGCTGTCCTACCAATAACACACTAAGAACACTAGAATTACAAAGCAGCCATACTGTGTACCTCACTCAATGTTCGCTGACATTAGAATTGTGCAATGGACAATTCAGCGGTAACTTGCCTCGATATTTATTAGTGCAATATAAGGTAACAATATTTTATATTTCCTTAGCAGAACCCGTGAAAAGAAAATCAACTCCTACCTGAGTGATATCAAGGTACGTTTAGTGATGCGTGTACAAAGGTGAGCTAACCTGGCCAGGTGAATTTCCCCGAACAGGTAAACCGCCGGTGAGTCACGCACTGAGAAAAGCACACGAGGAACTACACTTTATTGTAGGTCAGGACACCTGCCTACCCGGCTATCAATTTACCACGTCAGCAGGGTGCTGGGTGAAGCTAGTCTTAAGAGTCGTGTGCTTGGGGAGTTATTTTGTATTTTTAACTGATAAAAGATATTGTAGTCCTAGTGGCCATAAAAACAGTAAGCGTAAGAGATTTATCTTGCCTAGCCTATCATTGACCCACTATACACGAAGCAGCTGTAAGGTGAACAGCAAAAGTGTGTTGAGCCACAGGCCTCGAGTAAACTGCTCGACAGGTCAGTAAGGAGGCGCCATTGTATCTTAATATGCTTCGATATACATCACACATTTTTACAACTAATTAAGATTTCGAGAAACCGTCTTATTCGATTTGAAATATAGAGACATTGTGTTACGCACGTGTGTGTGTGTGTGTGTGTGTGTGTGTGTGTGTGTGTGTGTGTGTGTGTGTGTGTGTGTGTGTGTGTGTGTGTGTGTGTGTGTGTGTCAAAAGTATCGAAGTAAATTGTGATTTCATTTCAGACCTTTGAGAACAGACAGTCTCGTTGAACTATTTCAGGTAATTAGAAGTTGTCATAGCGATGTAACATCTCGTCCTCTTTACCTGACAAATCGTAATCTGTCGGGCGAAGAAAAAAGTGGAAAACAAATTTCATTTGTCTTTCGGAAAAATGTTAACTAACTGTCACATCTGTGCTTAGCTGGAGTATCTACATTCCTATGAGTCGATCACCTTATTAGACCATTTATTGATATCTCATCGTTGACTATCAATAATGTAATAGTCATCGTTTGTAGACAAGCCCTTATGTAAAGACTCAACCGATGTTTCATGCAGTAAATGTAGAAAAAAATGTGGAAAAAGGACAAAGTGAAGTGTTGGACGGCTGGAGGAACGCATAATATAATAATAATAATGCTAATAATTTAGCAATAATAATAGCGATAATAATATTTTATTGTTTATACTCATTTGTGTGTCGGTTATATGACACAAATAATTGTTCACATACGAGGATGATAGTTTTGCATCTTTCTATCTACTAGATGAAGGTTAAAAATAAAATGTCTGATACCCTCGTTGTTGTAGTGGCAGTAAACTCAAGCGATGACTCGTATCTATCCCAGAATTCTTGCATCGCTTTTACTTGCTAAGCAGCCACTGGGTGTACAAAGGGAGTTCTTTAGCCACGAGCGAGAACGATTCTCAAACAAGCGACCGTCTGCACCACAATCGACAACATCAACAACCAGGCTACGGAGCTGACACTTAATATGATATACATACATCTTCACCGGTATCTGGTCCACAGAAGAACATATAGTCACATAATTGCTGTTATTAGTAATTCATGTTTCTATTGTATTTTCTTTAATTGATAAAATAAAGTTTCGATATCTGATACAATTTACTACATTCAACAGAACCTTAATGTAGAAGTAACTGTGATTTATACATCATGGTATTTCGTGATTATAATTTGAGTAACACAAATAACACCGGCATAATAACCTTAAGGACACTTCGTCACTTATCATTAACTTGATTATTTTCTCTTATCGATAAACCTGCCCAATATTATGTAACTAATCACAATGAAACAAATAAATCGAAAGCGAAAGTACCACAGTGAGATCAAAGTCCTTTTATTATCATAATAGTTTGATGAAACATGATGATAACGGCAATGCTTTCGAGCACGATCAACCGGTCAGCTCAGGTCCGATTGTTTCTTTTTGAAGAGACAGCACAGAGGCTGACCTGCTGAGCTTTGTAAGGTACTTTGTACTTTTTATTGTCTGTAGCATTTTGTTTATTTGTTGTCAATCGTGAAGCAGACGATTCATTACTACCTTGCTTAAATGTTCAGTTTTGAGTTAGTTTTGCGTATTTAGTAAAAATGAATTGTTCCTTTCAAGTAAATATTACCTTATTTTTTATTCCATCTAATGCTTTCTTACAATACAAGCAGCTTGCCAGTTGTCTTTTCATAGTTTCACAGGTACTGAGCTATACTAATATTGTCAAGATTTCCCTGTATACAATGGCATTCAAGTTCATGAGGGACATTGTAGGCAAGGAAAACACTTAGGGGAGGTTGTTTTACTAGGAAATAACAGCTAATATTAGCATTGAACATAAAGATTAACATTAGGTCTGATGAATGTGTATATCGTTTCCTGATTGAAACAATGTAGTAAACTATAATTAGGAGAATTGTGAATTGTTTACTCATTCAGGTACTCTTTTCAAAAGCGGAGTGTTTTCAAGGGATATCATGACCAGTGGAAGCATCACGGATAGAGCCTCTACAAATATTTATCGCGGTCTTGGACAGCAAGTGGATGATGGAGATTTTTGTGATGTCACTGTGGTGGTTGAACAGAAAGAATTCTCTTGCCATCGTTCGGTTCTTGCCTCTGTCTCCGTATTTTTCAAGACGTTATTAAAGCCAAGCTGGCAAGAAAATACCAGTAAACGAGTTGATATCACTCACGAAGATGTTTCTTCGGAGTCCTTTGGACATCTGATGGATATCCTCTACAGGGGCAGTGACCTGGTTAACATCACAGCTGCAAAACAGATTTTCAGAATGTCTGTGTATTTGCAGATCAGTTTTTTAAAAGAGTATTGTGTCGAATTTCTTCGGGAAAAACTGCAACCTGAGTTTTGCTTGGGAACCTGGCAGTTTTCCGAGAACTATGATCTTGACTCCGTGACTGACACATCTTTCAAGATGGCCGTGGATCAGATTTGCGACGTCTGTCAACATGACGAGTTGCTGGCCCTGCCTAAGTCCATGCTCCTCATTCTCCTTTCAGAACAACAAAAGCTCAGCTTGGACGATGTCTGTAAGACCATCCTGCGCTGGGTGGTGGCGGATCAAGACAAAAGAAAGATTCACCTGTTAGAATTGCTTCCCTTTGTTTGCTTTCCTCTGCTGAGTTCAAGTTACCAGTGTGATTTGCTAAGTTACCAGAACCACTCATTCAGAGACATCCTCCTGTGTAAGTGCAATCAGTTAGAAACTTGTTTACCTATAAATACCTTTTATTTTTTATTTCGCAAGGTATAGGATAGAATGTATGCGTGGCAAAGCTTCATATAAATACCATTTTTGAACGATATGTGTTACTAGACACAATATCAAGCCACAAGGCTTTATAAAGTGTACTCTCAAGTGGTACCTTTTACTTAGATTAATTAACTTAAATTATCATGGAAAAGTCTTTACATTTTTTTAAAGTTCAGGCAAATCCAAGGTTTATTTGTCTTATGTCATGCAGTATCTGCATTTGTTAGTTTCTTGCATAGAAATTTTTAATCATACTCTGGTTGGCCATGAGAAATTAGTGTTCGGTTTAAAATAAAGGCTTGTCTGAAAGAAGGTTACTCCTGGCTTCGAGGACTCTCATTCAGTGATCTTATGTCCTTGTACTTTTTATTAAACCTTTCCATTCACAGATATGACTAAACGTGATGCAGATAGAATCAGCCAAGGTCTGACTTACCGCTTACATGATGATATGAAAGAGAAGAGAAAGATTCTGGCCTGGGTGTCCGTGCCTCTTAACTTGCCAGAAGTCCAGAGCCGCGGCTTTGTGATTGGAGGATACACAGAGATTAACAAGCCTACCAGAGATACCTATGCCTTCAATTTAAATCTTACTTATATGAGGCAATACAGCCTAGCTTCCCTGCCGGAAGATATTGGACTGGACTTTGCCAGCTGCACGTGGTACAACGAGGTTTATGTTAGCGGAGGATCCCAGCTACCCACGTTCTTTGCTGTCTATAAACCAGGCGACAACGAATGGGAGGTGCTGCCCTCTCTACCAGAGGTCGGTCGAGAAAAGCATGCAACAGCTGCCGTTAGTTCCAACATCTATGTTCTTGGTGGACTTGCAAAAAACACCGCTGGGGAGAAAATGATTTTATCAAGCGTCCTCAAATACAACACAAGCTCGCAAGAATGGAGCGTCTTTTGTCACCTGCTTTCAGGTGTCCAGGAAACCACAGCTGCTGTTCTGGGTCATCGTATTTACCTGTTTGGCGGAGTAGATAGTAAAGGAGCCAGAACAGATTTGGTGCAGTGCGTAGATACCCTGGGTGGCTGCACATACCAGGCCGGCAGACTTCCGTCACTCACGTGCGGGGCGCGTGCTCTGAGCAATGGAGGACGTATTTACGTCCTGAGACCAGAAGGAGATGTGTTATCTATTGAGGAAAACTTTCCTTTGGCGGATCAGGTAGAGAAACTGTTGTCTACTAGCAAGGAATACGCAGAAAGTGGTAACCATGTAAGTGTACGTTCATTCTGAGTAAATAAGGTGAATTCAAACCAGAAACTAAATGCGATGTGCATGGTAGCACATCGCATTTAAAAAATCTTTGCTCTACTGCCTAGTATAACTCCTTGTAGTAAGAATGATATTACCTGATAATCAACCTTAAAACAACTGACATATTTCCCAAAATATAACTGTAAGCACAGTCAGTAAATAGTGTTTGTAATTCTACCCTGCTTTTAATACACTAAAAGGTACCAGAGGTACAACGGTTCGGTTTAAATTTCACCAGATATTCAACCAGACTATTAAAATTCAATAATGATATCTCAATATTAATTGGTGCAATATGATAAGTCTTATCATGTAGTAGTATTTTCGTATTTCTTCGTCAGAGTTTGTAGAAAGATAATAAACTCATACCGTACTGATATAGACGAACACTTAGTAACAAGATGGCGGAGGAACCTAGTCAGGTGTAACTTCCCGAACAGGTAGACTGCAGGTGAACCAAGTCTACCTAGAAATGCACATGAGCCCAAGCCAGGGCTTAAGCTTTCCTGCTTATCGACTTAAGGACGCCGAATTTCGCAGCAACAATTTATCTTGAAAGTGGATGGTGGTTTTCTAGAACAAAGTATGTTTAAGGAAATTGTAATGATTTTACTGGTATCTACTGTGCACACACTTTTTCATTTAAATAATTCTACAATTGTTTGTGTGTGTGAGAGATGGAGGAAGGAGTGGTCATCTTTGTTTAAACACAGTTTGTCTGCTTCCCAAAACTTGTCAGAAATATTCGTGATGTCTAGACCCAAATGCGTGTCGATTTTATACTATTGACATGTAGTCTCACGGGGAAGTCCATTCCTCAAGTAATTATAGGTGAATTCAAACCAGAAACTAAATGCGATGTGCATGGTAGCAGACTAAAGGTTAAATAATGGACTAGAAAGTGTGAGACCGGGATAACTGTAGGCTAGCTGATCATTTTTAATTACATTCGTCGAGAGAATACGAAGTTCTCGCCGTGGGATCCGAATGAACTGTGTACCCTCACCCATACGCCGTAAAACTTTTGATGTTCGTATTGTAAGAAACTTTTGTGCTCATTTTACGAAGAACGTTTGGTACCAATTTGGGTAATGTCAACTCGTCCACTGGATGCTCCTTGCCAGCAAGGCTTCAGTACCTCCTTGAAGTACTTGGACACAGAGACCAGTACTCCTCGATGGCATGAGAATTGTTTTTCCCCAACCATCACAGTGACAACACACAAATGTCCGTCTTCCACTTGCTGGCCAAGACCGCGATAAGCATTTGCCATGGTCGTGTCAGTGAGATTAACAGAAGACATGGTGTATAGCTTTTGAAAATGTACTCCTGCACATAAGAAGACAGAATTTTAGCATTGTAGTTTTTATTTAAAATTATTTTTATGATTTAAAAAGAACATTATGTGGTCGTGGGCAAAACGCAAGACACTTAGAACCAACGAATCATTTAACCCACGACAAGCGTTCTAAGACAGCAAAAATATCCATTGCTCTATAATGCTCGTAACATAAACTGAAACCCAAATAAAGTGATGGTGACATTTTAAAAACTTATAACTATTTCGGCAGTAATCTCTCAGTTAAAGAATGAGCTATAACGAACATAAAATGTAAATAATTTTGATAACTTTGTGAAAATTATACAGCACAAAAAACAGACTCCGTCATTTGCAAACATTTTAATTTTAGTACATTAACCATGTCAAAATTTCTGTTTCCATTACTACATAGAACAAAAAAAAAACAACAAAAAACTGTGAACTTTCGTTTTTGAGTTGCCATCCAAACAAACAAGAAATATCTACTATTTCTTATTGCTACTTTCTCCGGATTTAAAGATCATTATTTTTCGGATACGAAAGTTAAGATAATCATTATTAGTACTGAGTGAACTATGAAAATGGTTGAACTGCTAGCTTATTACCAGAAGGATTACATTGTTTCTAAATATAATGAACAACTGCTTTGACAGACTTGCTTGTTAATTTGTTTCCATACTGTTCTTCTGTGACCAAAGAAAGCAATACGTTTGTGATGCAATATATACAAACATAGCACGTGCACTATAAATAAATTTTCTGCCTTCGCTTATACTGTGAACGTTGATCTACTGGACTGCTAGCAGACGATTTTTTTTTCAATTAAGTCAGAGCGCCGCGAGAACGAGGCTCGGAAGAAAAGCAGCTTCCGGTAGCGAACAACGACAACAGTGGCAGCAGTAAAGGAATATAAACAGCCAGGAAGTGGTAACTCCTGCAGCATGGATGGATGCCACTGTGCAAGTTACAAATGTTTTGTAAGTTTTTTTCGCCTTCCGCGGCCAGGTATATCAAAAGAGCAAGACGAGTGGCGAGCGGCTCTCATTCATGCTATAGGCCAGATTGATTCCCGCTAGCCGAGACTAGCGGTTCAGAACTTTGCAAGAGGCTAAGCGTTGGTCTCGGCATTTCATCAGCAGTCCAGTAGATCAACGTTCATGCTTATACTATTTAGAACATTTGCGCGCGCACCCACCCACCCAAACACACTGACTGCATATACACGTAAAAGTTAATGAAGCAAGACAATAATTCAAGTTTTATGGCGGAGAAATATCTTCTCTTGTGTCATCAGCAACTTTCAAAAATGTAATGTTGGTGCAGTTTTATATAACAAGCGGTATCTCAAACTGTAGAAAGTGTAGGATTAAAACTTAAAAGCTTTAAAATTCCTTAGGAAAACAGATGGTAACCTTCTGAAAAGGGAAATTATTGCTCTACTACTTAGAAAATCTCATATTAGTAAGAATGATATTACGTGATAACTTGAAACGATTGAGATGTTTGCAACAACATAACTGCAAGAACAGTCAATACACAAGGTTTTTATTTCTTTCCTGCGATTAATCCAATAAGAAAACCAGAAGTACAAGGCTCCGTTTTAATCCCACCCAGTATTCTCTGAGATGAGAGTACAAATTCAATGATCATATGTCTCGATACTAATTTACTGTGCATAGTAGGTCGTTATCTAATATTTAGTGGCGGTATTAGTGGCGGGCCCTGTCAGCTGCCGCGTCTGTCCGTGTGATCCCCCCCCCCACCTAACGACAGGTGTCAGTCAAGATACGAGTGACTGAATATTACAATGCGATATCATTCCGTTCATGTTCGAAGATGTGTGATGCCGACTTCTTTGTACTCTGTGAAGTAAAAAGCTTTTCAAAATATAATGTTAGTAACCTTTAACAGAAATCGTTTTGACTTTAAACTGTACCGTTAGTATGCAACGTTCTGTCGACGCATTTAAAACGTAAAGCGAAAGCTGATTATTCAAAACTAGAAAAAACTAAAAGAAAACAAAAACAAAGACAAAAACAAAAACTGAAAACGTGTATGTAGCTCATTTGATTGCAATGTTGCATTTTTTCACACTTAAGCGAACATCACTCCAGGGTTGAAGTGCATGCTGTTGCTGATGGCTCTTTCAGTTCTTATACAAACCTCTCTATAACACTGTTTCACATAAGCAATCAAGTTAAAGAAATAATGAAAGATAATGCAGATTATTTCCAACTGAATAGTATACTCGAGCAATGTAAACACAGCAGGACTAGTCTTATCGCACACCTTACATTAAGCAGCCAGAATTTAGACAGACCGCGCTTACTTGAGAAGGTGATTTCTCTATCCAGGAATGACAAAAAGAAAGTCTAGACACTGTTTCAGTTTTTTTTATATTCTTTTTTATGATAGATACTTCTTTTATAAATGTATTTGAACCTAACCGACCCTCAGAGTAAAAGAAAAACACCTTTGTAGTATTATTGTTTATATTTAGCACCAATACCTTACTTTGATGCTACTTTGAATATCTTTTGACCCTATTTACAAAATAAATTAACAAATACAAAAGCCCTTAGAACAGTCAAAATCGTTGTGCTTAGGCTTTTTTAAACGGAATGTGGGAATTCCCAATATGACAGCTGTTAGTGCTTTGCTTGTATAAAATTTCGGAAAGTTGCAGCTTACTTGGCTGCCAATAGAACATTTCTTACTCTCGTTTGTCAGACCTGCTTTAATGTCTCGCGTACAGAACAGCTTCCTCGTCTTGAGGTTTTAATCTTATTAGAATTGTTTGTCTTATGTAGAGACGAAAACTTCGAGCAACATCTGGTAAGTTTAGTGGTTTTTCATTCTTTCTTATAAAATGTCGTCTTTTCAGCATCTGATGTAAGACCTGATTCAGCTACAGGCTGCCGGATGGGGATTAAAACCCTCGCTGTTAAATAACAGAAAAAGTAAGTAAGCACAATGAACTCTCTTACAGTGACCGTTTAATGGTAAAAGAAATTTGAAGACTCCAAAAAGCTTGTCAGAAGGTAGTCATTCGCGATCGTCAACGGACGGATGTGTGAATCTCATCGGTCTGATTATTATCTAATCAAAAAGAGTTTTTTTCCAGTTCTACAAAAACGGGTAACACCGGTATGAGACACCAGTTATTAAACAGAATAGATCCTTGCTTTACCATTGAAAGATATATAAAGTGAAAGTATTATCAAAAGACAAACTTTATTGTTATCAGGGCAGTTGGTGGTGCAGTGGATAGCGTGCCTGTCACCATGACATCCAGAATCGAGTGCTTCAGGTGTTCATATCTCAGCTCTGACATACCTCTTTTTCTCTCTTTTTATTTGCCATCTGCTGACATGGCTGACCGTCGGTATTTTCCTCCGGGACTGCCTGCACCCTCTGTGTGTGTGTGTGTGTGTGTGTGTGTGTGTGTGTGTGTGTGTGTCGCGGTGCGAGGGTGTTCATGGAAGTGCATTTGAATGCGTTCGTGCTCCTGTATGCAGGTAAAGCACTTTGAGTCCCACGGGTGATAAGAATAAAGGCTTTTTTAAAGTAAAAATATTTGTGAAAATTCACAAACTGTTGGTTAACTATATAAAAATCAGGAAGACTCTATTGATGTTTTCACATGACTTCAGAGCAGAAGCGTCGTACAAATATTGGGTACATGATCTGACAAGGTAGAACGCGAATAGAGATAACTATTCATAGGCAAGATAGATATCGTAGTTACAATGAATAACAAACTTTTCTACCAATATGGCCACCATGCAATACAATTTTTACGCTTTAAAATGAAACCCCCAAATCAAGACAAATTAATTAAATCCTTTTATGAGTAATCTGAAACGCTTTTCAATTTGTAGTGATTAAAATATTGTCGTTCAAAAATAATTAGGTGAGCAATGATTTTTCTTGATGTTAGCCAATGCTCATCTTTATTTTCAGTCAAACAGTTCTTCCTTCTCGAGTGATTGCTCACTTCTGACCATGCAACAAGACAGAATGACGTCCGTTCACTTCCACACCTGTCTGTTGCAAGGACTCAGACACCTGCGATATCGAGGTGAACTCTGTGACACTCGTGTAACCGTAAAAGGCCAAGAGTTCCTCTGTCATCGTTTAATTCTTATTGGAGCATCTGACTATTTCAAGACCAGCCTTGTTTCTGAGGACCAAACCAGCTGGCACATGACCGTTGAGAATGAAGATGTCTCTCCAAAGGCTTTTCGCCTTTTGCTAGATATCCTTTATGGAGGAAGCAGTTTTATTGATCAAGAAACAGCACTAGCCATTCTCGAATGTTCAGCTAATTTTCGCATTTCTTTCATTACTAAGTACATCGAACGGTATTTAATGGATTATCTTAAGCCCGAGAACTGCATAGACGTTTGGCTAGTTGCACAGAAATATAAGCTCATAGACCTGGCTGACAAGTCTTATTGGATGACAGCTGAAAATATGGATAAAATACCAGAACACAAGCTGTTGTCACTGCATAAGTCCATGCTCCTTATTCTTCTCTCGCTTCAAGAGAAACTCAGCATGGACGACGTGTGCAAGACCATTCTGCGCTGGGTGGAGGCAGACCAAGCCTCGAGAGCTGATTTCCTCTGTCATTTCCTGCCCTTCGTCTCTTCTCAGCACTTGCCTCTAGGGTATCTGGCTGAGCTGATAAAGTACCGCAATCGCCCATCATATAGTTCTATCTTCGGTAAGACTGTTTGGCCTACCTAGGTATCATTATATTTATCGCCAGTCAAACGAACAATAAATAGTTGACATTACTCATTACTTTTAAATGCATACTACAGTCTAAGTATTGTAAAAGCGTGACGGATAACTATTTATTACTAAAATTGAAAGGTCATTGTTTACAGGTATATAATTTGATATCTCCTTTAAAATATCTTGATGTATCTTGTTCTTAATATCAGCCTATTAAAGCACACGATATTTCGTTGTTCGTTAACTTTAAACTTACTTGACTTCGATAAATGTGAAATCGTAAACTTTATAGGAGAGAATGAAACTAGTGTCTTTATTTACAGCATCCTTTTAAAAAAATTACTGAAAACTATATTTTGTCAAATAATCTAGTGCATTAAATTGCAGCGTAAGATTTAATTGTTAAATATAAGCTAATTAATTAAAGACTCTTAAAATCACAGATAACTGAATAGCTAAAAAATTAAATGTGAAAAGCTGTTGAGTTTTTAAACCATATTCAATTTGTAGGCACAGACACAAAAACTAACAATATTAACATCCCAACACACATGTTTAAAATTTTAAACTAATGTTTATCGAATTTCTGTTCGTGCAGATCATGTAGAAGACCGCATCTATTCTGCCCTAAAAAACTCTAATGACAAATGTGTTCATACTCAAACTTTAATTCAAAGCCATCAGTCACTTCCGCTGGACGGTAGCCTTATTCCAGTTTCTCTAATCGTCAAGACAACAGAGTTTCCACTTGGACATGGCCCTGCATTGGAGGCATGGCGTGATATTGAGGAGAGATATATCTTAGCTCCAGTTCCCGAAAGTACAGGATGCCACTTTGCGACTTGCACCTGGCAAAACGAACTTTATCTTAGTGGTGGAACATTGCTGCCTACCTTTTTCGCTGTCTATAGACCATGCGACAATCAGTGGTCTGTCCTCTCGGCTTTGGATGGCGATGGCGGTCGAGAAAAACATGCTATGGCCGCCGTCAACGACAACATCTACAGTTTAGGAGGCTTGATGCGAACATCAACGGGCGACAAAATGACATTACCTGACGTTTGGAAGTATGATGCAAAATTCAAGAATTGGAGTCTTGTTTGCCGTCTGCCAGAGGCTGTTTCTGAATCATCGGCCGCTGTTCTGGCTCACAGGATCTACCTGTTCGGTGGGCTCAATGCAAGGGCAGTAAAGTCGGACCTTGTGCAGTGTGTAGACACTGTGAATAACACTGCCTACATAGCTGGCAAACTTCCTTTCTCTACGTGCAGATCACGAGCCCTCAGCAATAAGGGAATTTTATGGGTGGTACTTCGGACTGGCCAAGTGCTGCAAATGTGGGAAGATTTCAGACTAGCTGAACAAAAGGAACAGCATTTGGCCATCACAAAAAACAGAAACACAACTGAAGAACCCATCGCGGAGGTAAGTGTTCGGGAAATAGCATCAAAACAACATTTTGCGAAGATAGAAAGATTATGAGTCCGCATTCATTGAATGTACTATTGACTAGTTAAGGTAATTGTCTAATTTCCCGCGGATTTAAAAAATACGGTGTTTCATGTCACATGATTGATGGACATTGTAGATCGCAAGTGTTATTCAATACCATAATCATTTTCTCAGTAAGAGTTTACGGTGATGTTGCAAAATATGCTTTAGCATAACAAACTGAGTAACATAAAAAGCTTCTATAAACATAAAACCTGTCTGCTGCAATGAGCTCTTTCCTCTCATTCTTTTTTATTGCCTTTTTAGCCTGCTCGAGATCAAGACACAGTTGCATTCAGAGAAGTAACAAAGATCTCTGTTCGCGACCACTTTGGTGCTTGCATTGGCAAACGAGAGATAACAGTGGCAAGCGGAAAAATTGGAAACAATTTTCTTATCTCTGATCTGGAGACCATCGATCTTGTAAGCGGGCAAGTTAAAAAATGTGCCACTACCTGCATAACTGATGCCAAATTCTTCGACCTTCATAAGATAAACATACCTCATGTGCATCTTCAGGTAAGATTTATATACATGTTATATTACAAGGATCAAATTTACGCACAATAAAGAGAGAAATGCGGACTAAAAGAGAGAGAACAGTTATACTAAATGAAAACAGCTAGTAGAATTTTGTTGTATCCTCTTTATCTCTATCTTGATTTCAGAAAAAGACATTGTCCTTGGAGATTGAAAAGTAAGTTGGGTTTTGTTGTGCGTTTGTGCAGTTTTACCTTGTTTAAAACGTTTTGTCGCTCATTTGCTTTCTTTTATTTCCCCGGAAAATTTCTTTATTGAGATTAAGAAAAGTGTTGTTGCAAGGATCATAATAATTTTCAGTCTTGTCCTTATGTTTTCAAAGGCAAAGCTTTATATGATTTGTCACAATTAATACAGAAGAAACATAAGTATGCCGACTTCAACCATGATACGTCTGTGTTTGACAGTTTTTCTAGTCGGTCTTCAGACAGAGATTCCGTTTTCTCGGTCATACAGTCTTCTCCATTTTCGCCATCACACGCCTTTCAACATGATCAAGAAACGAGAAGAGAAGAACAAGCGCGGTCGCGCAAAATTATGGTATTATTCTGAAAGAAATTTCCATAGCCAGTTCTGTATTTTATTAAAAGAGCTTTATATCGGCTTGATTATTTTATGCAGCTGATCTTTATGTAGATATTTATAATTGATTCAGCTCTTTTTTTTCTTTCGCCCGTTCTCCTTCCTCCATTTTGTTGTCCTTTTGATGCTGCTTCTGAAAAAGGTGGGCAACTATTTTACCGGTCAATGATTTTTTTTTTTATCAGCAGATATAAATTTAGCTGCATTGATAAGATTTAAACACTTAAAATATGTATTACAGTGTTTACAATACGACAAACAAAGCTGTGGAGTCGAATTTCGATTATGCTCATAACAAAGATAGAAATTAGGCAAACATGAGTGAAGAAATAACACGAACAAATAACTGCTACAGATAGAAAAATAATTGTGTTATTGTTTGTTCTTTCAGGTAATGCAAAGTCAAAAATGGTAATTCAATATTTCTGCGTTTTTATTTCATTGATTACTTGTAATTACTTGTGTAATTTGTGGTAGTTGATTAACGTAAACAAAAACTTATCTTTCAACGATGCATGGCTAGCTCCTTATTCTCTCGATTACTAAAATGACAAATACGACTGTGTTTCACAGTTAACTCAGAAAGAAACAGGTTATAGACTCAAACGGCAGAGATCTGTCTAAGGGCTTTTTTCATTTTTCTGTTTACGTCTTATTAAAAAACAAAATATTAAAAAAAAACAAAGTTTGTATGCACAAAAGTAGATTTTTTAGAATTTGGTAAAATTAAAAATTACGCAATTGAAAATTAGCTTTAGTAATTGTTTTTCTTTCTTTCGTGTGCTTAAGCCATTTTTGTAGAACTTTCTTAAAGTAAACATAACCACGAAGTGCAAATAATCTCACGGCTTGTGCAGTCTAGTGTCGCCGATGATGAACTCTATGGTGCAAGGGACAAAACTCCCGGCAGCGCAAGACGCAACCGGCCAAAGATCGAGTAGTAGTCGGGAGCAGAGTGAAACCTCAGGCAGCTTAATTCAGGTCATCCTCTACGATCTTTCTTTGAATCATAATTTAGAATAAGTTCAAATTATTTGACGCTTCTTTACCAAAGTGTAAATAATGACGACGACAAAGACAACGACGACGACTACGACGACTACGACGACGACGACGACGACGATGATGATGATGATGATGATGAAGAAAAATTTTTGCTTACACATTTCAGAGCGAAGACTTCTCTTCTTCAAGTTATTCACCTCGACGATATGGATCCTCATATCTAAAACGATCACACCTTCTAGAAGAACGGTCTCAAGATGAAGGAAAGAAGACTAAAAAACTAGAAGACACGTTTGCAAACCTTCCACAAATGGAGCAAGACGTGATTGATGACTTTATCAAAGAGTATTGTGTAAGAAGATAAATTATTGTAACTTTTGTGTTTCCTAAAATTTTACTATTTATAAGCATTGCAAAAGTGTAAACGACTTCTTCTAAACAAGTGCATTTAAGTTCAGTAGTCATTCGTGTGATAATAGATATAACTGGTAGATTTCTACGAAGCTAATTTTTTTCTTATATTCTATAAAAATTATGTGTGCATGCTGCTATGAGA
The DNA here is from genome assembly GCA_004794655.1 of Marisa cornuarietis. NCBI lineage: Eukaryota > Metazoa > Mollusca > Gastropoda > Architaenioglossa > Ampullariidae > Marisa > Marisa cornuarietis. The sequence continues at coordinate 1,516,450 of SMMW01000542.1, read as the reverse complement.
ATATGCTTGATTTTGTGTGTGTGTGTGTGTGTGTGTGTGTGTGTTGTGGTTTGTGTGTGTGCTTGTGTGTGTTGTGGTGTGTGTGTATGTGTTGTGGTGTGTGTGTGTGTGTGTGTGTGTGTGTGTGAACATGTGAGAGTGTGTAATTGGTTTGACATTGTTAAATGCAAAGATAAAAGGGTCGTTAAGCGAATTACTAAAGAGATACCATTGTCATTTCCAAGTTCCTCTAAATCTGAGTAAATTTTGGGGAGTCCATAGCGTAGGAAGAGAAGCAGTTGCAGTCCTTGATCGCTATGGAGCCAGTTCATGGAGACAAAATTGCACCGTTTAGCTACACCAACTCTTGTTGAGCAATGAGTAAAGCGGATTAAACTATTAGAAAGTAAACCGTTTGTCCATCTTTGTATCTGAAAAAATATTTAAATAATAATGAGCGTTATGAAAAAATATCATACAGAACATTGGATTGAGGTTTCGTCAATAAAGATTTTTGTTCACAGTTTGGCTGGAGTTTGGAACCAGCTGCCCATGTCTTAACCTGTAAACTGTTTTGTTACTAGCCCATGTAAAAGTGTCAGCTTTTTTTTTTTTTAGGAAATTGCCTTTAAGCGGTTAAAAGCGGTCCGCGAACACTTCAAAATCATTTAAAGAAAGATTTTATCTTCTAAATGTAAGACAGTTTGGAGCTGTTTTAATCATACCTAAAATAGGTTTTCAACCGAGGACTGCTCTTATCAGGATCATCTTCAAAGCAGAATTCAAAATGTTGACAAATGGGTTGGATCTGAACAGCCCGCTATCACAAACATCAGTAACTACTGACGAAAGGACAGGTCAAGTCCACTACTTAAAAACAAATTATTGTTTGTAAATAGAGTGGTAATTTATAGTAGTTTACGTGAGTCAAGATAATTGATTATCACGCATTATTTTAAAAATTACATTTTAACATGTCCTGTAATTAAGTATTTTTGTTACGGACTTTTAACTTGGTAGTACTCGAATCGGTCTGTCGTATTGCATGTTGATTTGTTTACATCGTGCGGAGTTCATATGTCACAATACTCATTCTACTTGTAACATCCGTTACGCAAGTAACTTTATTTATTTTGAAAGTACAAAATGTAATCTGCTCCTTTGCTTTATTTTCGATGGATACTACCAAGATTTACACTAGTTTGTGATGAAGGAAGCGGAATTCGAGATTAATCATCAGTTTTTTTTTAATTTAAAATCATTTATGTTACAATTTTTTTGCATTTAGAACCTATAAGATCCTTTCTATAAAACTGTTTTAACTAGATATGATTAAGGCATAAATGTCCAACTGGCCCAAGTCTGCTAGTTCTCTGAACCTCGTAAATAGTCACAGGGCCAAAAAAAATCTCTGTACCAAGCAAATAAGTATTTGATTTCTCACGGGAGATTAAAGGAGACTAAAGTGGTGAGTGTTCGAGGCACAGTGAACCACTGATAGTTAACTGTCGTCAAGATTCACTATTTCTTTAAGCTTACTGTTGCTGCAAACAATGTTTTTGTCTTGTGTTTTACAGTCTGAGCTCTGTGAATCGCCATCATCTCTGTCTCAGGAGGATGAATAGTGTGGGTAGAACACCTGCATGGAAAGGACTGCGTCCACGTTGTTCAGCTTTTGTGCCTAAAATGTTGTCGACGTTAAAACGTAAGAGAGACTTAGATGAAAAGTGACGATGTTCTCCACTTGTGTATACTGTACTTGTTGGTGTCATGCAGGTAATAGTTCTCTATGTAGTAATCAACATAGTAAACCGTCAAGTGATCTCTCTCTCTCTCTGCGTGAATATCTCTTTGTGTAAATGTTAACAATATATATATATATATAAACATGTGTGCGCGCGCATGTGAGAGACGAAAAGAAGAAAGAAAATGTTCTGTGCGCTCGCCTACACTCTACAAGGGATACCCCAAAGATAATATCTTTTAGTCATATATTGACTTAGCGAGTTGGCTGACTCTAGATGTGTGTGAAATGCATAAAAACAAAAATCAATCTATAAAGTGTATAACGCTAAATATTAATCCAAAAGATTAAATATAGTGGGGTAGGTTTAAAGACATGGACCTTACTGCTTTGGACTTAATGTGAAGCTGTATAAGAACCTGTCCACTATAAGAGTGATGGTGACAGTTTATTTCATGTAATGCAATTTTATTTGTGAATTGTTTGCAAGCAAAGGTAGAAGAAATGAGGGAAGAAGATGTAAAAGTGTGCATGTGTGTGTGTTTGTGTATCTGATTTGTTTATTTTTGTTGTTTATGTACTTTTTTGTTTCCTATCTATGTGGGAGCTTTTCTATTGCTATTGTATTGCTGTACTGTATTGTGATATGAATTAAAAAAAAAACAAAAACAAAAATGTAAAAGAAACGATGGTATAGTTATGAACATTTCATGTGGAAGAAACTTGATCATGCATAACGAGCGTGTTTATGTACTTTACTTGTTTTCTGATTTTTTTATCTGTCTTTTTTTTATAGAATTGGATAACATTTATGTTGAATAATAGTTATTTTGTTTCGAGCTAGCATTCTAGTAGACCCGTTTGTAAAATTGACTTATTTTTATGTATACTTTTAAACCGTGATTTCTTGAGTATTTTTTTCTATTTCGGACGTAATGTACGATGTTCTCAAAATATAATTAATGCTGCTTTGATTAGTCTCCAGATGGTTTGCAATTTCTCAGCAGTCTCCGTTATTATGTAATCAAAACGAGTAAAACGAAATGACTTCTTGTAATGAGAGGTTACCATCTTTAGAAACAACCAAACTGTGAACTTGTTATGTTTAAGCTTATTTCTTTCTTGTTGTTTTACTTTAAAACGTTTTGCAAATTTATTTTTATGTTGCATCATCTAGAAAGCAGTGAATACAAAAGAGTTTTAAGTGTTTTTTTATGAGTTTGCCTTAATACAGATATAAATTGTATTCTTTTGCACACGACCCATCTCAAACATCCTTACTCAACACATAGTTAATGGCTGGTTATATTTAAGGAGGTACTAAAATTCACGTCCTTCATTCAGCCTCATTCAGATGGACAAACATATTTACTATGCACCAGACTTTGAGATAATTTATTTATGACACTTCACATAGCTAAAAATGTGAACTTAAATCGTTGTAAACTGCAGTATATTTACTGAGCAAAGAAAACACTGTTTGGAACAATAAATATTATTGTACACTGATGATATTCTTACATCCCTCTTTGAAATATGTAATATCTATGTTATAAATTTGTTCTGAAAATTTACCTTTACTGTGAAGTTTAATTTATCTGAATCTGTAAAACACCATGGACTTTCCAGTGGCATATTCACGTAACAATTACATATTTATCTTATTGTGTATGTGGAATAAGAGAGACCTAGATAACTAAGTGTAAGTGTATGACTTTTGAGAAATCGATTTGTTGACTTAAACTTCAAAAGGTGGGAAACGTCGGGTCCGGTGGCGCAGTGGTTAGCACCTCTCACCAATACAATGAGGACTGACTGCCCTTGGTTCAGATCCCTTTCCGGGCAAGCTGTTCTTTCTCTCCATGTAGCATCTGTTTACAGAGTCGACTGTACTCTAATATGGCCTTAGTTGGTGGCTCGGCGTAAAACACTAATTCCCTCCCCCACCTCTTGTCGGCTGCTCGAGGCCGATGTAGACCATTTTAGAGTGCTTTACATAAATGTGACTTTAACTTCAAGCCGAGGGTCGACCACTGTCAGTCTGATGCTGGCTGTTGATAGTTCATATAATTATGAAAAGAATTGGTAGTAGACATTGCTGTGTACCTTAGTGAACAGTTCAAACTAACAAGTGTAAAGCATTATCGTTTCATGTATTTCCTAAGCATGACCAAAAGATTTGGTTGGTAAAATTTTGTTCTGGTTTAAGAGTTCATTTGTGTGTGTGTGTGTGCGTGCGTGCGTGCGTGCGTGCGTGTGTGTGTGTGTGTGTGTGTAGACACTTTGAAAATATCATGAACTCTATAAACAGTCATGATTGTGAAACCAACAAAAAAGTCATACGCTTACACCAATAGAAAATTGTGCATTAGAGGGAAGATTTTTCTATGCTTGTCATTGGAGCAGAGTATATTTTTCGCGCACCAAATTAAGAAAAAGATTGTGGTGACTGAAAAAGCACTGATGCCAGGCAGGCTGAGATTTCTCACGTTGCAAAAGTGTTCACATATTGGAATGAAATTACAGCTTGAACAAATAGAGTATGGTCCACGCGTGATGTTATAAATATAAAAATAGCCTTTAGAGGAACAAAAGTTCCCCATCCCTGTTTTTGGCGATGCTGTCGTCCCTCTGGATCTGACGTCTTTCCTTGTCCCTTCACTGGTACCGGTCTTGCGGATAGCCGAGTGGTTTGCTGGCGTGCGAACTGGGCGTGCGCTGGTTCAATGCCCAGTTAGCGCAGAAAACTTTGAGTGGGTACCTGACGTTTTAAAGGGTTTGGGAAGGTAAGGCAGCGAGGGAGAGGAGGCGGGCACCGCCCTCACGGAAAGCTGGCCCCGAAAGAAGTGAAATCTCTAGCACCTCAAAAGGTTAAGGTATGACCTTCACCTTACCTTTACCTTACCAGTCTAGTAAAAACATGGATAAACCCGTCAGTTTACAAGGCATATCTTCCAGCTTGTTTTGGAGGATGGTGAGGAGGTATTGCATGAGGTATAGTCCATTGATTCTTATTCGTAAGTCATTTCATTTGTAAGACCCGCTTCTTCAACAGACCTTTACCAGCCGATGTCTTCGCCATATTTTGGGAATAAGATGGCCTAAAAAGATCTCCAATAGCAGCCTGTGGAAAAGAGCTAACCAGGATGCCACTAGTCAAGACATCAAAAACGCAAGTGGGGCTGGATAGGACACACCCTGTACAAACCAGCTGACACCATTGCCAGGCAGGCAGTTGACTGGAACCCTCGGGGGAAAAGGAGAGTTGGGAGGTCAAAACAGACTTGGAGAAGAACAGTAGAGAGCGAGGCAAAAGATGCCGGAACCAAATGGGCCCAACTGAAGGGGGGCTGCCCAAAACCGGGTCCGCTGCCAGGTGTTGTTGCGGCCCTATGCTCCTCGAGGAGTAACAAGGAATGATGATGAAGCCAGTTTTTCGTTGACTCACGTCGCGTCGACCTTTCAAGTTAAAGGACAAACTTCGACAGCTTGTGCTGGTCACACGATCTTACACGACAGTCGTAACCATTACTTATTTCTTTTATTTATACATTGCTTTTATTATCCTCAGAGAATGTGATGATCATTGCCATTTGCACGTGGTACCACGAGAATTATGTCTGCGGTGGTTCTGACCTTCTTTGCTGTCTATAAAGTGGGAGGCACTCCACTCTCTACCGGTCACTGGTCGAGTAAAGCATGCAACTGCAGCAGTCAGTTCCAACATATACGTGTATGTTCTTGGTGGACTTACAAAGATCTTTATTGGTGGAAAAACGGTTTCGTCCAGTGTCCTGAAGTACAATTACACACTAAAGACACGGGAGTGTTCTGTCAGGTGCCTCAACATCCTGAGTGTCTTTACCTACAGCTGACAGACTTCCATCGTCTTTGTGCGGGGCGGCTGTACTGAGCAATGGAGGAAGTATTTACGTGGGAAGACCTAAAATAACGTTTTATGTACGTGAGAAATCTTTGCTTTGGCTGAACAAATAGGAACAAGAAATTTGTGGCAGGAAAAACGATAAAGAGGACGGTAGCCTCTCGTTTCTCGTGAGTCTAAATTTAGCTACAGTTTGGAACATGCACAATTTTATTTTGAACTTGCTGAAGGTCTATTGTATTTTAATTGCAGTCATAGGAGCACATATGCAGTCATATGCACACATATTTACGCAAAACACGATACACATACGCTTGCAGCCTGTCAGCATGAGCACATTTAGGGTTGCGGTCAAGGATCATGAAGGAGTGATTTTTCTATAGACTCTGCCCTCTATCCCCGAATGCTTTTTTCTATGTTTTTTGTTGTCTTTTTGCATTTTGGTTTGCTTGTCAGCTTTCACACTCTTTTTAATGACCAGAAAGACACTTTGTTCGGTTGCTTTAGAGAAACGTCTCACCAATAACCTTTAATTACTTCGGTACTTGACTGCATACAGGGGAGATAACTGTATGCGTCCGAGAGGACAAGAGCGATGAACTCTTGTATACGTTGGAAAGCATTGCACTAAGAGACGGCATTATGTCTACGAGATGGTCGACTCTTGTAACTGGAACAGTAAAGTTTGATCTCCATGTACTCATTGTTTCATTACCTGTAACTGGAACAGTAAAGTTTGATCTCCATGTACTCATTGTTTCATTACCTGTAACTGGAACAGTAAAGTTTGATCTCCATGTACTCATTGTTTCATTGATTTACTTAAAAAAATAATACTAGCTTGTCATTTGTGTCACATTAGGTTTACCATAATTTTTTTTATAATACATTTATTTAATCATGAGCGCCTTCTACTGGTGCATGTATAGTACACATGGTATAAATACAGACATACATCAAGCCATTAGAATCATGTATGATGCACAATGTGTAAATACAGATATGCATCAAACCATTACAATCATGCATATGCATATATATACAGATATGTAAAAAGTAAAATGTCAATAGAATTATGTATAAGCACAAACATGCACAGGTACAAGTATGGGTATGCATTAAACCATTCAACTCCATACAGTTATGTTAACACACAGGTGCAAACACTTATATTAATCATAGTTCATACTGTAATCAACATTTTTTTCCAATTTCTTTATTTGGTAAGTACAGTTTCATAGAACACAATTGTTGAATGTCCATACTTGAAAGAAAGAAAAGTGAGAGGGAGAGAGAGACAAGAAGAAAGTGTCCACATGTACCATTATAAAAAGCTTTACAATTTACAACTGTTCTTGGTTTACAGGGTAAGTGTATGATTATTGAGTTATATACACAAATTAAACCATCTAAATAAAACAGTCCTGTCAAGCTGACATGCAATTTACACTAAACACCATACACCAGTCACAGGTAAACCACTTTGAATGAAAACAAATTAGAGCCTTCAAGATCTCAACACCGGGCAAAGTGGTAACATTTGTGGCACCCAATTCTTGTCAAGCTACCAATCTTTTTTATGCTGCCCTGCATACAAGTTATTGTTGTGACTTACTCGTGCATATATCAGTCATATATGTAATTATAATCACTGTAATGTAAGTTAAACTGTACAGCAGCTCACATTTAACTGAAAAAAATGCACTGTTGTGATTATATATCAAGAAATTTTGTTGTGTTCAGACTCAAAACATAGGTATCTATGTCACTTACCAAACAAATATTCATTATCATATAAAGGTTTTAACCACATATTCTTCATTATCCTTTCCACCAGTTGCGTTCACTCTAATTTTCGTTGGGCCGGAGGTGATTTTAAAACTAACCTGATGATCGTACTACAAGAATTCGGCTGTTTCAATGATTCTAAAACTAACCCATGCAACTGCAACTGTGAGCACATCCATGTCATTGAGCTTTCCTACTAAATGAACTGCAAAACATGAAATAAATGTGTGAGCTCACCGACAATCCTTCTCAAACAGAACGATGCGAATAATGGAAGAAGAAACATTCTGCATAAACCTCTGCATTGATTCCTAAATTTTTCTTTGTAAAGCGCGGTGAGCCTGGTTTTTGCTGGGGAACTGCGCTATAAAAGCCAACATTATTATTATTATTATTATTATTATTATTATACACACACATACAACCGACAAAAAGTTTGAGGGCAGGTAGAAAACCAGCTGAGCTAACCCACAAATCAACGAATAAAAAAAAATCACAGGTACCATCACTGGACTTGGTGCGACTAATTCGCATGAGAGATGGTCAGCAAATCTCACTGCAAGAATCCGATCAGTTTGGCACCATTGTTTAAAAACAATTTTATTTCCACAATGCATACATGTGTGAATTACATACAATCATACATATCATGCACACAAATAGTTCAAGCTTTGTTAAGCGACGTTGATACACACAAGCAACATAATATACGCATGAAATAATATGCTAGCAAATAGGGCAATCCATCTCATATTATATAGGCAAAAGTTTCATTACAAATAGTACCGTTATCTAAGAAATCACATGACTAAATGGGAGCCACTGTGAAATTTGTTTGCTATTAATAGGCCCCAATATTTTTGTGTCAATGAGTTCGGTGATTGCAGAGTATAAGTTGTTTTTTTAGGTCTGCTGGGACCTACGGGTAAAGCGTGAAAAGATCTTTTCTTAGAATTTTCTGACACCTTTCAATTTCCAACATGTATCCAAAGACCGTGAATCTTTACGCAGTTTATGACTGAACAGCCTCTTTCAAACGAATGTTTATTCTTGCATTTGCCACTCAGTCTGATAATGCAGTTGAAAAGCTATTGTCAAATGTGCAGTGATCAAAGTGGATAAAATATGAGTGTCAATATCTCTAGTCAAATAAAATCATGGGACGAATGGCGCAAGAAACCGTCAGGAACAGGCTGGCTTTCGATGGGAACGTAGAAGGTCGTAGTTGGACCCAAAATATCCGCAGACAAGTAAATCATTGAACAGAAAGACGAAGAAGCATGTGTGTCAAATAATAGGCACCAAATTCACCATAGACAACAAATACAGAGAGCTAGTCCCTTCCAGCCGGTCAAGCAAAGGGACATAACTAATATGGAAATGAGTGCTTGAAAATATCAGCAAATATCAGACAAAAACTAGAGACCTTTCAAACCAAATGTCTGAGAAAAATTTTAAAGATATTCTGGTCTAACATAATTACGAATGAAGAAATCCTTAGAAGATCCAACTGCACAAAATGACAACCAAAATTCAATGAAGATTGAAATGGCAGTAGTACATGTGAGCAGAATGGAACCTAAGGTACCACCCGAAATAGCCCTCCATTGGACAGCTGAGCCACAGTGAGCAAGCTGACTATCAGTCAAAAATGAGGGAATTGAATGCATTTATTCTGGCGGCCACCTTGCTCTGACGCCTGTGACCACCATCACACTTTGCACAAAGTGTACAACACTTACCACACCGTCTGGAAAAGGACTGCACGTCGTTTATTGACGTCACGTTGTCCAGGTTACGCGCGTGTAAAATGTTGAACCGGAATTTAAGGAAAAGAGTTTTATTACAAAAAAGTGAACGATGACGGGTGTTACCTTTGGACAATGTCTCTCAGTTTCCAGACAAATGTATATATTGCTGTAAATCTGTTCGCGTTTTTGAGATTCTTGGCATATATTTAATAATATTAGCGTTAGGACAACCATGTGTTACACATTAATTCCGTCGTCTGCTAGACAAAAGAGATTATCTCGGTGATCAAAATTTCCAAAAGTTGGGGACAAAGTACCATGACGCCCGTCAGTATGCATTAGTTGTTTTTTTTTTTGCAGGAATAATTATGTTGAAAAATACTGTTTGTGTACACAATGTAGAGCTTTGTTAGGTGAACAGTTTCAGTGCACCCAGAATGTTCCACACTTCGTGATGTGAGTAGAATTTACGTCAAACATGACGTCACCTCCATCGGCCATTGTTTTAATCGTCAGAACTGACGCAATTCACGCATTAAAAAACACAAATCATGTAAACAACAACACACAGCAGGTCAGAATTAACATATTTATCTCCTGAAACTTTTTTTCATACTTTAATATCGTTTCAGGTTCAGCCCAGAAAAAAAATAAAAAAGTTGTCATCAATCAAAGTCCGACTGTATGCAAAAGGCGAACTTTTGTCACAGTGTCATGTACGAAGTGAGTTGTGTGCCGACAGTGAGCTGCCTTTAATGAAGGTATCCGGTGATAGAAATATTTTACTTTCTCCTATGTAAGTTAGTGATGGAGGAAAATTTTAAAGATATTCTGGCCTAACATAATTACGAATGAAGAAATCATTACAAGATCCAGCTGCGCAAAATGACAACCAAAATGCAATGAAGATGGAAATAGCTCGGGCATGTTTGCCGAAACCAGAAGCAATACCCAAAATAGTCCTTCATTGGACAGGCAAGAGGAATCGTGTTCGACTCCGCCCACCGCCCACCGCCCACCCACCCCCCCAAAAAAAGAATAAAAGGTCAGTAGAACGAGAATTAGAGGACCAGAAACTCTCTTGGAGTAGCATAAGTAAACTTGCTGCCAACAAATGGAGGTCTCTAGTGGATGCCCTATGTGTCGTCTTAGATACGAAGAGAAGTAAGTAAGATGAGAATCATTAGTCATTCCAAGTCAGAAGCCGACACAGACGACATCATATAGTTATTTGTTATCGGCTGTTTTGTGTGTGACTTTGAGTCACATGACTTTTAGAGGGGGAAAAATTATTAATCTGAGGTTAGCAGACGAGAGGAAGCTCCTCAAGGTGCCTCATGGTCGTCGAGTGTTTTTCTATAAGAAAGCTTTGCCCGCTCTTTGTGTTAGGTCTGTTTGCTCTCTCCGAATGTGTCCGCGGGATATATATATATATATGCTCACCTGCTCTTCGTACGTGGGAACCCGGATTTACCTGTGACTGAGCGTCTGTTTATCAGTGTCTCTGCGTCAACCAGTTGATATATCTTATAATCGTACAGTAAATTCTTGTAACCGGTACACAAAGTTTTCTAGTAAAGTTGGGACTGAATCACAGATATTGAGGACACAGAGCTGTAGAACGAATAGTAAGGAGAGAAAGAAAGTGAATGATTAACTGATGTATAAATTGTTTGAGAATTGCGATAATGTAGCTTGTATTAGTTAGTCGAATTATGTGACATGTTGACAACTCTGATCGTTTGATGCAGATTGTTCAATACTTATTAAAATGAAATAGTTATACAAGATTAATTAGTGAATTTCATGTAAACGTGTTCCATATTTCATAATCTCCTGGCTCTGATCATTTTGCCGTCTGGCTTTGACCATTTGGAGTTTAACGTTCGAGAAAGGGGTTATTTTGTCTTAGGCGGCATCTGTTCATGTCAAGAGGTGTGTGTGTGTGTGTGTGTGTGTGTGTGTGTGTGTGTGTGTGTGTGTGTGTCCCGTCTTGTTAAAGTCCGTGGCCCGACACGACAGATACACACGCCTTCAGAAGCCTGCGGCAATCGTTGCCTTGCTTTGTTGGCAGTATGCTGAGTCAAGTGTACTGAATGAATGTGTTGTGGGGAATAACCACTTGTGGCAGCTGCCCTACTTCTTAGGGTTTGGGAAGGTAAAATAAAAAAAAAACAGGTAGAGAGTCACCACACTCAGAAAAATATAGCCCCGAGAAAAAGCTGGTTCTACATCACCTTGTTTATCAAGATGTTTGCTTGTCTTCCAAAAGTTTTATACGAGAGGCCAACTTTAACGCATATAAATTGTGATACTGCTAGTTTTTCCGAGCATTTTTTTCACAGGTTTTTATCTTGAGGTACCGAGCTATTAGATTTAGGCATGTACGACTGGCTTACACCTGATTTTAGTAGTCTCGCCCTCTGCACGGTACATGTTCTAACATTTGAAATGGATTCTGAGTAGATTTATTGGTGACAGTGTCTGCTGCTTAAGGTGACGTCGGGTATAAATAATGGAATACATACAGATTCGCGATATTCACACCAGTGGGATAAATATATGTAAAGATGGGGAGGAGTGTTGTACATGCATTTTACATTACCTTGCCCTTTCGTTCCATGTTTCTCACTCCAGAACTACATATAACTGCAATAAAGACCTTTTTTAAATGTTTACGGATCAAGCGTTGTGGAGAAGTAATCACATGCAGACAATCTTGACACTGAAGTCATGAATCAGAACCGGTTACTGTAGCACAAAACATACACAAACCTCATATCAAGCCACTTCTTTCGAGAACCAGCAGCTACACTGAAGCTCGTGTCTTTCGTGCCTTGAAAAGTAAGTATCTACCTGTTTAATATATAATGCAATACTCAGCCCATCGGCTTAGTACAGAGAGACGATGGCTGTTGCTGTCTTCGATAACTGAACCTTTTTTTTGTTCACCTGTTTTATTGAGAGTCAAATGTTGTTTTCATTTTGTGACTGTTCTCGTATAAACTACAATACTGTATGTCCTTGATCTTGTTCCCCTTATTTTCAGTCATCCGCTACCTGTTGTCAGTGTTGTCTGATGTGCATATGTTAACTGTTTTTAGATTTATACCGTTTCAACATTAGCTTCAGTTTAAGGTTCGTTAAAACGAGGTCTTGGTCGCTTTCTGTGCCAGCACCCGGACAAAACCTCTTCAAACAACCTTGTTTATAAGGATATGACCTTGTTTTGATGTCAGATTTGAGAAATTGTAGCCAGAGAAAGTCGAAACGTGACAAAGTGTCTTGAAGTCAAAACTGCTAACAGTGACAGTGGTTTTAGAAAAAGTTACTGAAACTACTGCCAGATTTGTCTGTGCCAACTCCTTTTAATTTGCGCTACAACATTAATGACCAAGCACGTCTGACAAACGAGGTTTGGAAATGACAACTGTCGAAACTGTTTTTAACAATTTCTTTCTTTATTTTTGAATTGATGTTACAGTGAATGTTCTTTTTGTCTTACTATCCCTTAAGAGTATTGTGCTATTTTAAGCTCTAGTGAGACAAGAAATCAACAGAAACTGACTGAACCCTGTGGCAATACAACTGTCATTAAATCTGGGGATAGTGTTGTCGTCTTTCCCAATACCTGGTAAAGGAGACAATACACATAATAAACATAAACGCTCATTCTCTCGTCTTTTTAAGAGGAAACACGTTAATCAACTCAAAGGCTACGGGAAGAAAGTAAAATTTTTGCAATTAACGAAAAATTGTTTACACAATATATACAAAAATAAAGTGCCGAACAAACATGTGTTTTATTAGAATTTAAATATTACTTACTGTTTTCTCCTCATTTTCGGTTGTTGAAGTACAAATCCATGTCAAATTGAGAAACCGGTACTTACTTTAATATGGCTCTTGATCAAGTAAAACGTCGCCCACTTTCGATATTACGAAATACTTTCTCTAATTTGTTGACGTGTTCAGCTGTTAAAGGGAAGTAATCCAAACAGGAACGAGTCCTAAAATTTCCAGTAGTATCCTCCCTTATTTATTCACGCTAACAGAACGATGTGTGGTATGATGCTACCTTACATGTGAACGAAGAAAGCCCAAGAGTTAAAAGTCTATCAACTTTATGTATGTGTGTAGACCTGGCTGTCGTAAACAGTCAGGTGATGAAGTGGTACCATGTCAATACCAAACCGCAATATGGTAGTCTGAGAGGTGAAAAAGCTCTTCATTATACATCTGTTGATTTGACTGTCTCGGTCACACTTGTATAAAGTCACCACACGTGTTTCCATGATCAATTTGATGGCATGCAGTTAGCCTGTCTGCGGAACATGAATTTTGTGTTCTGAAAATGAAGTTGGCAAACACTTTCAGATGAAAGAAAAAAGTTTCAGGCAACTACAGTAAAAGCTAAACAAATACATTCCATTCAAATACAGTGCGCAGCGCTACATAGTTTTTAATTCCTGCCTGTTACAATTTACTACAAACTTTAATTCAAAACTGTAACTGGCATGTACATATATGTATATATAACTTAAGGAATATAATTAGACGTCATTTAAAGAATAAGACTGATTATACAAGCCTTAGATTAACTTCAGTTACATGCGCGAACACACACACACATACACACACAAAATTCACCCCCCCCCCAGGGAAACACGATTCCCACCTTCTCGTGTTGTACTAGTATTCGTATAATTAACTGTAAAGAAAATAGTGTATTGTGTGACTGATTGTGAGACATAAATATTCTACAAAAAAATGTTACGTGTTTTTCTTTCTACCAGAATTTTTATGTGACGAGGACCATCATGGGCACAACTCAGTCAACTCACAATAAAAATCAGAGCAACGTTCAGTTCCGCTTTAATGGAGTACTTGTGTGTTTGAGGGCTACTTCTTTTGATCAAGTTACTTTTAATGAAATTTCTTCGTTTGCCCGTAAAGTTGTATTAATAAAAAAGAGTATTTTAATGTAACTTTCATGCTTAATTAATTACCTTGTAATAAAATATAAAAATGTTTTGTATTTTGGGAAATAATATATTATCATTATATTGTATTATCAGTACGCTTCACCTAAAAGATGCACACACACATACACAAGGATTAATCAATTCTGCTTATATTGTATTTTACCATGAGGAGAAGAAGAAGATGATGATGATGATGATGATGATGATGATGATGATGATGATGATGATGATGATGATGATGATGATGATGATGATGATGATGATGATGATCAGTGAAACAGTCTATCAAAAGTGATAAAAAATTCTGAATCAGATAGCCTAATTTACTTACATATAGCCTTTTCTTTCTTGCGCCGGAGCGATCTATTAAAAATGACAACCCTAGTCAATAAACGTTATTATCTATTCTAATAATTTCACAGATGGTGATTTCAATGAGCCCGGTCTTCCCTGCGCTAACACTGGCTGTAAAGATCACCTTTGCAGCTCTTGTCATCATGAAAATTGGATCAGTCTTGCTGCTATTCTAAAACAGCAAATATCACAGGTAATGGTCATTTTACCGCCATTCTTATAATGTATATTTTTATTGGCTGTTATTAGTTTGGAGTAAAGTCAAGGTGCAGCCACAAAAAGAAAAGGGATCACTTTATTAACTTTCCTTCGTTTCTTTTCCTTTACTTTAATTTTCCTTATTGTAATTGGTGATTTTGGAGGTCCTCCATAATTAAAATTGTCTTTTAAGCGTAGAAGTATCATTTACATTGAAAATTGAAACTAGTACTTTACAGAATACGTTATATATATATATATATATTGTTTTTCATTTGTATCATCTCCAGTCTAGCTACTGAATCACAGATGAATTGTCAATGTGTGTGTGTGTGTGTGTGTGTGTGTGTGTGTGTGTGTGTGTGTGTGTGTGTGTAATGTTCTAGGGGTGTCTTAAGAATGGTTTTAGATGTAAAATTGCACACTTTGTGCTTTGTTATGATTTACCACTTGACTCTAAGCTGTCACTTGTTTTGTTTTTGTAACGTTTGTAACTAAGGACACTTTTCAAGCTACGATTGTCCATTGTGATTTTAAACATTGTCTATGTCATTTAATGTCATTACCTTCGTTTGTTCAAAGTGTACAATGAAAGCTAATCATTACAGTGCAGTTTAAACAAATACTGCACAAAGAAAATGAAAAGGGAGATAAGTGATTAAACGAGCGATGCTTGAAACTAAAGATGTAGATGAATGCAGATTTTGTTATTTTGATTGTGTGTGTGTGTGTGTGTGTGTGTGTGTGTGTGTGTGTGTGTTTTCCTTTCTATTTCAGATGGAGGCTTCTAGCCGAATTCAAACTAGGTACGTCTAGAAAACGTGTACACATTAAGAGGTTATTAATATCTAAAAGATACTTCAGATATAAGGAATTTTAAAGCTCACATATTCACACACACACACACACACACAAACACACACACACACACACATGAGCTTTAATGTTTTACATTATTCGATGTTTAGTTTATTTATCATCTATTAGCTTCAGCGTCAAACAAGGAAGATGATAATCGTACAATAAATCGATCCACTCCAAAAAAATACTTGAATATTTTGAATTCTGAAGAATATTACTTCTATAAAACTGTGTAGATCATTTGTAGAAAACGCCTAAAGTATAAATGCAAATTAAAATGTGTATATTCTTAAAAAATACTAGGTATAACCAATATGAGTTTGTCTCTTTTTTCAGAGAGCCGCCTGACTTAGCCTTGCTCACAGTTATGTCAAAAGTCATCGATTTGTTTATAATCGTCTTTGTGCTGTTCGTTATGGTGATTGTCGTGTTCATCGTCGTGCTAATTACAAACTAACTCAACTAATTTGGTCCAGAGCCAGCAACAGTAGGAGACAACGAGCAACAAAAAATTACTCCAGAATGCCAATGATTCGAAGAAATTTCATTTCGATACCCGATTTCAAAAAGGAAACAGAACAAAATGGTACAAAAATATTCTCTAGGCCAAGAAAAGCAAGCTGGATAAGTAGCGTTTGAACTTGCAGAAAATATCTCTTAAAAAGAGGAAAAATTAATGTTTTTTCCGTGCAATATTTGCTAACTCGTAAAATGGAAAGTATCAAGCTTCTGATTGACAGTCAGGATTTATTACAAAAAATCCCAAACAAAAACAAAAGGGACTCGTCAAGAAGACTACTGCTGGATGGGCTTTAACATCGACAGACCAGAAAAAGTAGCGATTTATACATTTTCTGTCGGCAAAATCTTAGGAAAAGATACTGTGTATACACTTTACAGTCACAGCAAAGGAGTAGCAGTGGTTTTTTGGTTCCCAAAGCGAAAAAATTGCCATCAAGCTGCCTTCGTTTAAAAAAATAAAGCTGCACCCTTGAAGAATAAAATGTAATCAAGTATGGGTTAAATATAATCTAGAATCCAAAAAAAGACTTTTCAATACTAATCCCAGATAGCACGAGTACGTTGTATGAACGTTACGGTAACGTTAGAAATATCAACCGTCAAACGTTGACATAGAGTTAGCATTGAACGTTACAAGTGAGTAATTTTGCTCATTTCAAAGCCGTTGTATTAACGTTGCATTTAAACTTACAAGTAACCAAAGTTAACCAACCATTAACCCTCTACTAACGTTCTATTAGAGTTTGATTACAACGTTGTATAAACGTTCCTTGTCAACTAACATTCTCTCCTGCAAAATCACAAAAACAAATCCATTCTGCTACTAGCATCACTTTATTATCCATAAACATATACAGTACATGTTATTAACTTCCCTGTGTACATCCAGAAAAACCAAAAGGCATTTTAGCAAGTATTAAATTGCTCCAAAACATTTCATATTATACCAACTATATAGCACAACAGTCTTTCTTTCTCAAAAAATGCTTTTCAAGCTGTCTCAATATAAGTATGAATGCCCAGGTATACTGATAACATTGTGAAACAAAAATCTAAAAGGTATTAAATGTCATTCAGAAACTTAACAGTTCAAAAGCAACTCATTCTGTGGTATTTGTAAAGTACAAACTATTGTCCATAAGTTAATACATGGGTTTTTAGATTTATGCATTTCTTCATCTTTATAGTTCATTTATATCAAAGTAACACTTTAAAATTGTACTAGTGTATTACAAAACATTTGAGCAATTTTTTTTATCAGATGCATTTTACTTGCGATGCATTATCAAAGGCAGTTACTACTGGCATTTCAACCAAATCTAACATTTCAAAAGTATATAACCTCAACCCCTAAAAAGTACAGAATTTGTATTATTAAAATTGTAATGCAAACTGCTGACAATTATTTTGTGGGGCAGAAGCTGCAGACTTCCGTGCATTCCGCTCTTGTCTTCCCCCATCTCGTTCAGTGGCAAATTTCAGCCACTGTTTCATTTCCTGGTAGATGAGGTGGTTGGTAGGTGCATTAGCTGATTCAGTTCCAACACTTTGTTGCACAGCTCCTGAAGCATGCCAAAACAGATCTACACCATGAGTGATTTGAAAAGTTATTTGACTTGTAATAATTCGTAACATTCATCATGAAGTACTTTCGCATGGTCATTTCTTCCACCCAAGATCACAACCTCTTCTTATATCATCATTTATTCCACTCCTCATACATGTATATTTAGAAACAAAACAGTTTTGTACCAAGGTCAATTAGTCTTCTAAACAAGTTTTGAGATGAATATGTAACTGAATGTATGTATAACTTTATAAACAATATAAATATGAAGCATGTTACTGATGGTGTATATAGCATGTTAATGTATTTTGTTGATCTGGCATACAGTGGGGTAAGAATGTATGAAGTAGCAGAAGTATTATCATAGATGAATCCTATTCTATTTGAACCACATATGTATATAACGATATAATAAAATACCTTTTATTAAGCTCACTCAAGATTTCAAACTAAGCTGAATTTCTAGGAAATGGGGGTAGATTCCAAGCCAATGATCATTCAGTAAACTAGGAGACAATTATTTAAATTAGCAGAGATTGCAATGTTCCAAAAAATAAAGCAGAAATTTGATGAGGTATCTGTCCATTCTGCAAATTAAATGGCTAAAAGTGACAGGGTCAAAACACAGGAATACTATAAAACAGTTATTGTACAAAACCTGAAAACACAACAAATTATTTTTATTAGTGAACAATGGTTTTGAGATGATTAGTGAAATATGACCTCTAATGAAATGTAAAATAAATTTACACTCAGAAGTAAATACACAGTAACTGAAATCTTAATCTGAACTTACGGCAAATAACTGTTAAACAGTTGGTAAATGCGGAAAATGGTGTCTTTCCCCCTTTTCCTATCCAGTTAAGTTGTTTGGCAAATGAATCTGTCAAAATATTTGCCATGATCCGTCTTGTGACATCTTTGTAGTTTCTTCCCCCCAAAGTAGAGAGCCTGTGCACCTGTAAAAAAGATGAAAATTTAGCGCAAGATCTTACAAAAGAATAACCCTCCTACACAAAATGTTTTGCTGAAATCCTGCATAAGAACAGACATTTTACTACTGTAGTGCCCACAAAATTCAAAGAGCTCAGAAACTAAGACCACTACATTTGTTGTATAGTTATGCATATAGAGCCCCAGACACACTTTATAAATCAAACCTAAGTAATGAGAAATCAGTTTGTCCTTGGTAAGCAGCAGTTTGTCTAGCATCCCAGTCATACACTTTTAAACTGAGAAGTTTACTAAGAAGTTTCCTGAATTCAGTTCACTGGATTTCTAAACGTCCCTGAAGAGCCATTTAAAATGGTAGATTGTAACAACTAACCATGGAAATTTGCAGTTTCTTGTCCTGGAGGTGGGCCTCTAAGGCTTGCAAATCTTCAGCACTGGTGATTGGTAATGCAGTAATGTCATCAAGCAAGTCATCAGCCGGTTGTTTTCTCTGTTCTTGTAGGGTAGCCACCATCAATTTTACTTCCTGCAGCTCCAACCTTATGCTTTTCAATTCCAGTTTTACCTCAGCCATCAGTCTCACAAAGCTTTCAACCTGATTCACCACTGAAAAAGAAAAATGAACACTTGAAAGCAAATATACAAAAAAGGTAAAAAAGCACATTTAGTATTTCAAACTAAGCTTATGTAAGACAACAGTTACTTTTTTTTGGAGGGTGGTGGTATATGAAATTCACTACTAAAAAAAATGTAAACATTTTCTGGAAAGAAAAGACAAGCTGGTCACAAGCTGAAAACCACAAGAGAAAATAGGCTTGCTATTGTGAAATTTTGGTAGCTTTAGTTAAAGCTACATGAACATAATACCTGTCTCAGCTGATCTATTGGTAGCATCAGCTGGCTGTCCGGCTTTCCAAGGTGATGAGTTAGACTGTGATGGGCCAGATATCTGCAGTGGTTGGATTCGTGACTTAAGCAAAGTAGGTGCTGGTGGAGGTGTTGGAGGATTTGGCAGATTTTTGGATTTGAAGATTCTGGCTTGAGAATTATGACAGACATAATCTTCCTCCTCATCCTCCTCAGCTACAGCAGCTCTAAAGAGAGAAAAAAGAATGAGTATTTAATAAGTGACACTTACACAGTTTGAATGAATTTGGAATTAAAGTCAAACTTTATTCTGCATGCAACTTCCATATAAGCATTTAAAACACCTCTTGCAGAATGTGCACCTGTTCACAGGGCTGACAGTTTTTTTTCCCTGGGACTCCGGTTTCCTCCATCCTCTGTGTAAGGTGTAGGTGATGTGTCTTCTGCTTGAGCGAGAACATGAGGTACACATGATGACTACCTATATATAGCTTGTTTTTGTGCATCATTGTGTATACATGTGTAAAGAACTTTAAGCTCACCTTCAGTGGTTGTGGGTAAAGTACTATAAAGGTGAATGAATAAGTAAATACTGCCAGTTGCTTCAGATTTCCCTAAGCCATTCATTTAGCATGATTGAAAGGAATTGATATAATTCTGTACATGAAATATGAAATGTGCAACATAATTGCAAGCACAATTTATAATACCTCTTTTTCCTTTTACTTGATTGGGTCTTAAAAAAGAAATCTTCTGCATCAGTCTCCAGGCTTGATGTGAACTGGGCATCCTCAGCATGCTGTCTTGCAATAAGATAATAATCTGAAACGCAAGCTGAAAAGCTCAGTGATAATTACAAATATGAACACGCCAGTGGATAATTCTTTTTATTGTTACAAAAACGTATTGCTAGCTCATTTTATACCATGGAATTATTACATTTCTTTATTGTAAACATTACTCTCTCACACACACATGCACCATTACACTTACTTGTGCTAGACATCACCCTGACATCAAACAACTGCCATGTTGACAGGTTTGGACCTGTACCTTTCTTTGCATACTGCGATGCATTCATGCACGGCCAGTATGACTTGACACATGTGATCTGTTAATGCACACAAACGTAAAGTACAACTATAGCAGTGCACACTCAGGTTCTATGCCAAAACTGCCAATTTTTTTAAAATTATGACAGTCAAGTATAAAACTAACGATTAGCAAAACAAAATAAATAAAAACTGAACAAACTTTAAAAACAACTTACCCCATTCTCATCCACCTCTTCCACCAACCATGAACGATGAACCACATCAACTGCAGCTTCTGACTTAAATTCGACGACAATGAATTCCTTGTGTGGAATACTTGGACCAGGCATGATTTTAGAACTATGCTTGTCTTCTTAAGAAGAAAGGAAACTCCATCAATATGCATGTTAATGAATGAATTACTTGCATGCATGCTGACAAACTAATATCACACAGCTGGGGTCATATGAGAATGATGTACACACAAAGATAACAATGTGTTTGCAAATATCCTGATTTAAATCAATGAGTGGATAACTGGAACAATGATAAAATCATTTTCATGAGGAATCATTACATTTTTGGATGTCACCTCTTTGATAGGTTTCACGAGCAGTTCAGAAGCCATATTCTTCACTCTAAATATTCCTATGATCCTGGAGTCCAAAGGATACTGGAAAAAACTATGTACATTTTGAAAAGCCTGATAGACAATATAGATTTCTGTGGCTCTAGCAAAAATATTGCGCACTAGACCAATTTCATCTGCAAACGAAATACAATTATCTCTAGAATTCAGCTTGACTGAAAAACTTCCCATGCATACTTCTCTGAACTGACTATCAAAGTGAAATCCATGTGGGGCAACACCTCCAAGATGCTCCTTATGAAGAGTCACCTTTTCAGTTTGCTTGTTTTCTGGGTGCTTCTGATTTTCCTTTTCCTCATACCATCTCTTTATAACCTGCTGAAGAGCCATTGAAGGTCTCCTAACACTTTTTAGGAGCTTTCTCATGAAATTTTCAAAAGGAAAAGCCGAAATGCTATCCAAGGGACCATGCAATTTAGCATCATCAGCAAGATGAATAAGATTGTGAACACAGTACACAACCATATTTCGCCCATAAAGTCTGGAGAAATGCTCAACAAAAAGTGACATCAAACTTTTTGCATACGTATTCCACTGGTCATCTTGGCATAGATCATCTCTAAGAAGTATGCGCATAGCAACACTCAGCAAAATGAAATGTTGATACAGTACATCAGGCAAGTGTCCCAACAATGCTACCATACCAGTGTATAGCAAAAACTGCCTGAACTCTGTTGCTTTCCATCTTGCAACCTCTATAAGAGATCTTGGTCTTCTTGGAAAATCAGAAGGGATACAACATTTGCATTGCATAAGCTTGTCTGATATAGAACTAATGACACTATGACCTTGTCTGACACTATATGGTCCTTTCATCCAAAGAAACAGCAACCGCTTCATCACCCCAAGGCAGACCAGGTGCATGTAGTCAAGAACAACTTGAGAGACCAAGCCTATTCCTAAATCTGAAAGGAGTGTCCGACCAACATGATGCTGATCATCTGTCATTTGATCAAATGACTCATCTGATCTCAAAGGTGCATTCAATTCAGGAAAGATCATCTTGCCATCCCAACTACCATGTGTGATGCACCTTTCACAGCTTGCATAACCTATGTGTGGTTTAATGCTTTTGATAAATGCTCTTGCAACGGCATCACATACAATAACTGAAATGGACAGTCTGATGTGTGATCCACAGTACTCAATCCCTGACTGTTTCAGCACACTGAATTCAGCAACTAATTTATCTAAAAAATCCAAATTTGTGGGCTTGTTTTCTCCATAGTAAACACCAATCAGAAATGGTCTGCTTCTAAATGGTTTGTCTATCAATCCTTGAATAGGCCAAAACTGTCCTTTGGTACTCTTAAAAAGGGGCACACCATCTATACTGATCTGAAAAGTCAAATCCTGTACTGGTAATTTTGGATTGTCAAACTCCAAAATATATCTGATTCCATTTGATATTCCAAAATGATAGTACAACCCACTGGACACTTCAACAATGTTAGAATAAAACTCAGCCGATGGAATTGTTCCAAGCAAAGTTCTAGGGTCTTTTGGTAAGCTAGGATCTTTTCTACGCAACAGTTTAAGAAGATCTGACAGAGCTTTGCTGGAAACAGAATGAGATACAGCCCAATTACCCAATTCAGCTGAGAAATCTGTGCAGTGTCTTTCTGAGACGTCTGAATCAGATTCAGACAATGGCAGAGAATCAGAAATTATGTCAGATTCAAACGTAGTACTGTCAGACTGTTGTATTCCATGTAGCAATATAAATTGATCTGGACAGTCGTGTACAGTTACAGTGTTGTCGACATTGCAGTTGCTATTATCAGTGGCTTCACGAGTCTCATCATCATTGATAACAACCGCAGTACCTTTTGGTGAAAATGAATCTCCACCAATAGCAATAGTAGAAAATGAATTGAGCTGGTGGTGTGTACAGTTTTGCGGATTCGTAGCATCTGCTATTATTTCTTTTACACAGGCTACAACTTTCCTCCGTTTTGTCCAGTAGGAAGACATTCTGACCCGATTCTCACTATCTAACTAATATATGGACACTAATCTGCTTGTGACATGTATGAAAGTACTATATTATTTGAAATCTGTAACTTTTCCGTACCTGTTGTCTGCACCCACACGAATTCACAGTCGTCTTTTAAAGCTGGCGCCAAAAGCACTTGGTCGAGTTATTTCCCTTGATCGTTTAAACGCAAAACGTCATCGCTGACCGCAAGTGTCGGACCATTTGTTTTCATAAATAGCATTGTATTCTTTATTCTTTATACGCTTCGGAAGTTTTCGGGAATCCCACAATCTAACTGTGCATCTCTTTCGGATCGGATCGTGTGTGTGTCGGGCCTTAGTTCGATGCGGACCAAATGTATCCGTTGTATTAACGTTGCAGGATATTCGCTAACGTTTCATAACCAAAAAAACCAACAATAGCCCGTTATTTCAACGTTCACATGTTATCTGGGAAGACAATAATTAACTTTAAATGAAAAGGGTACTAAATCAGAAATTAAAGATAACTGCACAAATACAGCATTTGAGAGTACGCGTATATCGAAGAATATCACATTGTATTAAGAAAATATATATTTACACTGACAGTTAAAAAATTCTGTGGATGCTCCTCAGATTATTTTTGTTAACTTGTATCTTTACTCGTTATCTAACTTGACCATGTTAATAAAAGAGGGAAACTAGTGGCTAGAGGCCTGAAGTTTTAATGGAAAATGAATGATTACAATTTATCATTCCTCTTCACATTGTCGATTGCTAAATAAAACTAATTTTGCTGTGTTATGCTTGAATTCCTTTTCGTCTTATCCATATCCGTCTGACCACGTTAGCTACATTGTCTAGCCATGTTATCTACTTTTTCTAGCCATGTTATCTAATCTTTCTAGCCAAGTTATTTACTCTTGTCATTATGGTGCAGCAGTATAATCTTATCCTTTTTGAGCACTTACTAGTGAGTATTTTAAACGTGCATTGAAACACATCTTCTCTGTGAGCACTACTCCTAAACACTCCCTTTACTGATTCTAATCAGTTCTTTCTCTCTCTTATTTCTTAGTAAACTTTTCTGTAGACTTTAGTTGATTTGTTTTTACCTAAGTCTTTGGCGTCAATATTTGTTATCTTTGCGTCTACACTATCTTTTGCTCTCTACACGAAAGAGACTACGATAACCTAAAGCAAATACTGAAGCAAATTGAGTATAACGAGTACACCTGGCACCTCTGTGGTGATTTGAAGGTAGTTGCCCTTTTCACGGAGCTGCAGCAGGGAAATATAAAATACACGTGTTTCTTATATGAGTGAGATAGCCGAGCAAGTGAACGGACTCGCAGACAAAATGTAGCAGTTGATGAGAAAAATATCCAGCACTGCTACCATCTCTTCACATCAAACTAGGTTTGTTGAAGAACTTGGTGAACGCCATGGACCGGACTTCGCCAGCTTTCCGATACCTGTATGAAAGATTACCATGACTCAGCGAGGCAAAGATTAAGGAGAGAGTTTGTGGATCTTCAGATTCGAGAGCTCTTTAAAGATGACCAGTTAAACAACTAGCTGCAGGGTGATGCGAAACAAGCATGGGATGCTTTTCGCCTTGTTAGGGCAGAAAACTACAAGGAACTAATAGAAGACATGCTGATGCAGTATCAGAAACTCGGCTGCAATATGTCCTTCATTCCCATCTGGATTTCTTTCCTGACAATTGTGATATGGTTAGTGATAAACATAGCGAGCGTTTTTATCAAGATATCGCAACAATGGTAAAAAAATACCAGTGAAAATTGTCCACTACTATGCTGGCTCACTGCTGCTGGACACTCCCCTAGAGATGCTCCTGAACATCTGTACAAGAGACAGGCACACAAATCTAAACTTGAAGTTACAATTGTTAACCAGAGATCAGTTACTATTATCATGCATTTTGTGATGTACACGATAACTTTTTGCAGATTAACCCCCCCACCCCCGAAAAAAATAGAACCAAATTTGCATTTTGATTGTCGTGTTCGTGTTGAGCACATATAAATTGATAAGAAATGACTAATTTTATTTCAGTAACATGACGTAAAAAATTGTTGACTAGTGTTATCGGTGTTTACGTCGGGTGGGAGGCCTCTAAAAGCGATCAACGTTGTGGGTTCCTGTTTTTAATTTAGTCTAAATTATGTTTGTTGTAGGTGTGAAGGAAGGCGGTTCCAGAGAGAATGAGAGAAGTTGGGTATAAGGTAAGGTAAAGGTCATCCCATAACCTTTTCAGGTCGTTGGGGAGTGAGGTGTTAGAGACCCCACTTTTCTCGGGGCCAGCTTTTACATGAGGGTGGTGCCAATCTCCTCTCCCTCGCTGCCTTACCTTCCCCAACCCTCTAAGGAGTCAAGTACCCATTCCCGTCAGCTGAGTCGACTGGGGGAAGTTTGCCGCGCTTATCGGGAATTGAACCGGCGCGCTCTAGGTTTGGACGCCAGCGCTCTAACCACTCGGTCATCCGCTTCCCCTAGTTGGGTATGTGCTCGCGAGAATGGATGAGTTTTGTGTGTTTCTTTTCTTTGCTTAAGATATTGTTGTTGAATATAATTTCGAAAAAAAACTGTTATCAAAGTCTGTGGAGTTGTCTTTCCTGACGGGCTTAAGCCCTTATGGACTCGATGCTTTCACATGAAACTAATGCTCAAGAGCATCCTTCTTCGGGTTTATCCGCTACGCCGTTCGGCTACTTAGCTTCACCTTTAAGGCTTACATATCACTAGTTTGTCGGGTTAATTTTAGTCTTTTTTCTTGCCGCCACAAGCTGGTGCAATTTATTTTTGAGGACATTATACTGCTCATGATTTCTAGCCTAGAGATAGGTTTACACCCATGTTCTATTTTAGCCATGATTCTTCTGCCTTCTAATTTTCTTGACGATCTACTTTTCCGGGAAGTTAAAAATGACGAGTAGCCCGCCCAGTTTGAAAAAGCATCGGCGCCCGGTCGCTGTGTTCACAGAAGTGAGTAATTATTAACTCAATCTGCTTTGATTTATTCATACTATGTTTCCGAGTTTATGTTAATCTTATCTTAATTGTAAGTAGTTATTATATTGGTCAGTTGCAGGTAATATATAACTTGCAAGTTGTATAAAACACATTGGGGTAAGATAAGCTTAAGCCAAATTTGATTTATGTCATTATCTTGCGAGTGAAACGCTTTCATGTCAGTCTGATTTTTACTTGATTAACTTTTTTTGGGTTCTAATAAATAATACTGCTAAAATGTTGATAGTCTAAATTAATAATTTTATTTCCTAACAGACTTTGTAGTTTTCTTTTCTAAAACTGTTACTAAAAGACAAAAACGAAAGATTGTTAAAATGTCTCTCGCTTCGTTAATTGAGGTTCTTGGCTTCCGTCGACTCCCTCCATATTATGCGCATTCCAGCTCAGAACAGAGAAATACATTTTACTTCTTTACTTAATGTAGGATTGTACCCAAGAATGAAGGGAGGTAAACAACATTAACAACAAGAACAACAACAACAACAAATAAAAACATGCAAAATCTAACAAGATCTGCTGATCAAGGGGTTTGCCGGTCGCAGTGTCGGCCATTACGTTGTACATAATAAAATTATTCATAATCAGCCCTCCACAGATTCATAACTCGCGCATGTTACCTACAGAAGATCTGAAGACGAACTCTTATAGCAATCCCATTGTTTCTTATAAAATAAGACTGTTTTTTATCCAATGAGAGGTTTGCGTGCCTGTTTTCGTTACTGTAATTTTATAGAACTTCCTAGAACGCCTCAAATGTCTTATAGGTTCTACAAAATCGGATAACCCCAATGACTGACATCAAAATGCTATTAATGTTCATCGAATAATTTCTGTTCAAGTGAAGAGAAAGAGAAAGAAACATTGTTTATTTGTTGCTGTTGGTCATGAGATAGTTATAACCAGTGGAGTTACCTTTTTTATCTACTTTATTACATTTTGTTACTAAATACTGTAAGTAACATGTAAAATTACACACACACATATATATATATATAGATAGATAGATAATGTTTACAAGGACAGTTTTCGTAAGCATACCTAGGCGCACTCGTCTGGTGTGTGTGTGTGGGAGAGGGGGGGAAACTGACTCTCCATTATCCACTGACCAACTGACTAAAGTGATTACCTATTTATCAGTGAAGGACAGGGTAAGAGGAGTATTCAACAGCATCTTCCACATTCTCTGTCCTAAGCAAATATTACAACAATAATTTTAAAAAAACCTCTTCAAAATAATCAGCAAACTGTTTATTCGTTACGCTTAGAAAAGATAGCTCTTGCCATGGGCGCACAACTTCAGAGCTCAAATATTAGGTCGGTTACTAGTTAGCTACAGTATTATATTTCTAAGAAGAGATTGGGTAGATGATTTTCAGGAAAGAAGGTGAATCAGTCCTGTCGAGGTCGCTCTCCGCTTGGTTGCCGTAGATGCTACTAGTCACCCACCTGCTATTCTCTTCTATTATGCTACTTTTACTATCTTTACCCTTCGAATTTATTACTTAAGATCAGCGAATATTAAAAATTGTATGGTATGGGTGACCTGAAATATTAAAATAGTGTAACACAACGTTGAATATGTTTGACCGGTTATGTTTCTTGATCTGTGACAATCCTCTTAGGTCTTTTTTTTTGTTCCAGAAAGTTTCTTGAGCTACTGTTCACGTTTCGCCGTGCAGCAAGATGACATCTGTACGCCTCAATAACGGTTTAGTACAAAAACTCCAACAAATGCGATTTCGAGGTGAGCTTTGTGATGCTTGTGTTACGGTGAAGGGCCACGAGTTCCTTTGCCATCGACTGGTTCTCGTTTCGGCATCTGACTATTTCAAGACCAACCTCTCCTCCTCTGACAAGATCAACTGGCATCTGACATTCAGAGATGAAGATGTGTCTCAGACATCCTTTAGCCTTCTGCTAAAAATTCTTTACGGAGAGAGCAACCTCATTAACCACGATACAGTGATAGATATTTTCAAATGTTCTGCCCATTTTGGCATCGATTTTATCCTTAAACACATCAAACTCTATTTCGGGGAATACCTTACATCAGAGAACTGCGTAGACTTTTGGCTAGTTGCACAGAAAAGTACACTCACAGACTTGGCTTACAAGTCTTATATGATGGCTGCTGAAAATATTGACAAAGTTCCAGAGATCAAGCTGCTCTCACTACATAGGTCGATGCTCCTGATTCTCTTGTCACTCCAAGATAAACTCAGCATGGACGACATTTGTAAAACAGTCTTGCGCTGGGTGGAGGCTGATCAGGGTGCAAGAGCTGGTTTCTTATGTCATTTCCTGCCCTTCATCTCTTTTCCACTTCTTAGTCAAACATATCTAGCTGATCTGATGGAAAACCGCGATCATCCATTCCGTGGTAAGTTGACAGGCCGACCATTGTTTCATCATAAGCCGAAGGAACTTTCTGTATAACGTAATAATAAATTAATTTTAACCAAACACAAGAGGGTTTATAAACGTTGAAAAATTATTATTATCCTGCTGTGGTATGAGAAAGTTAAGTATTTAACTGGCAAGATTGATTTGTTGCCTGTTTCTCCAAAATACACTCCAAACAAACGGCTATTCTTGTCACAAGACATAAATTAAGCAGCATGTGTGCTTCTCTGCTGCAAAGGTTGATGTAATTATTACATACATTTTTTAAATTCTAGAAAGTGAGCGACGGAGTTATTCGCAGAACAGCGGCTATTCGAAATATTTAGCTATCTAAATATAGGCATATACTGAAACGCAGACGAAGTCCATAGAGACTGAGTCACGCAGCATTAAGGAAGATTATATATGGAAAACTCTGTTTTACATTTTTATTCCACATTTTAGCTTTCTATTTGTTGCAGATCATTTGCAAGTCGGCAATTATTTTTCCCTAAAAATCACTGACGAAAAATCCTATCATATACGAAGACGGATTCTAAGCCAGCAGTCTGTTCCGCTGGACACCACCGACATCACATCAGTTTGTCTGGTTGTCAAAGCAACTAAGTTTTCGCTTGCACCCGGCCCTACACTAGAAGCCTGGCGTGGTATTGAGGAGCGGTATGACTTAGCTCCAGCACCTGAGAGCATAGGATGGCACTACGCCATCTGTACCTGGCGAAACGAGCTTTACCTTAGTGGAGGAAACTTGATTCCTACATTTTTTGCTGTCTACAAGCCATGTGACAATCAGTGGTTTGTCCTTCCAGCTTTCGATCGTGATGGCGGTCGAGAACAACACTCTATGGCTGCCATCAACGACAACATCTATATTCTTGGAGGTGTGAGGCAAACACCGGCGGACAAAAAAGTAACATCACCTGATGTCTGGCGATATTGTGTAAAATCCAAGAAATGGAGTCTCGTCTGTCGTCTGCCCAAGGCCGTTCAGGAAACAGCAGTTGCAGTTCTTGGCCACAGGGTTTACCTGTTTGGCGGGATGAATGCACGTGAAGTTGTGCAGTGTGTCGACACTGAGAATAATGTTGCATATATAGCTGGCAGACTTCCTTCTCCTACATCCATGACACGTGCAGTTAGCAATAATGGACTCATCTGGGTCGTATTAAGTAATGGCCGCATCCTGCGAATGTGGGAAGATTTTTGTCTGGCTGATAAAAGAGAGAAGGAACTGGCATCCAAAAAGACGAGAAACACAGAGGTATGTAAGGAGAAATAGAACAATGAAACTATTTTTTCAAAGGCCGTCGGCATTCATACAGTAACTTTTAGAGTTACAAGTTTATAGAAGTGTACATTTCTTTCATTTTCTTTACTAAAACTGCCACCGATATATTCCATGCATGTAGAATGTAAACTGGGACTTAGGACATAGTAGAAAATATTGAAAGAAAGATTTGTATGAGTAGCTTTTTTGCGAAAAAGCTAGTTGATATGTAATATTTAGAAACACTTTTTCTAATTCTAAAAAAGTACTTTGTTGATATTAAATGGAAACTTTTGTGATACCAGTCCTCTGAAAAATTTACATGTTATATTATGTCATTTTCACCTCACCCTTACTGTCTTGTTTCAGCCGCCTGAACACGAATGCACAGTTTCATTCGAAGAAGTAGCAAGAATCCGTGTTCGTGATCTCTTTGGTGCCTGCATAGATAAATGTGTGATGACAGTGGCTAGCGGGGAACCTGGTGATCTGAACTGGAATATGAACTACATTGATCTTTCAACTGGTGATGTACAAAAATGTGCCACTACCTATGTATCCGACGTACAATGCTTCCATCTTCATCAAATGAACATACCACGTGAGCATCTTAAGGTAGGTTTTATAAAGCAATCCTGTACATTTTATGTGTGAATGTGCCTCTAATAATCGGTGCTGGGGGGTGGGGGGAGAGTTTAATGTGAGGGTAAGAGGTGTGTGTGGTATAACCGTGCTTTGTTTAATATTTAGTGGTGCTTGCAACAAAGGAATTTTTTTTTATATCTGTTAGAAGTAGATTGTGTTAAATGTGTTATATGTGATGATTGAAACATTAGCTGATTTTATTCTTTATTATAAGGAATGACACTGTAACACGGAAAAACAGAATGGGTAGACAGGCATGCTGTTAAAAAGACAGGGAGACAAAAACTGAGATCACAAAACATATAGTTTTATTTATTTGATATCCATTTCACAAACTTTTTTTCAGAAAAATGTTATTCCAAGGTGAGTTTCTTACAATTTTAAGCGATTTTGTGACTCGATTGTAACATGACTTAATGCATATCGACTGACACACATGAGTCATCAAACTTTTTTTTGTGTAACTTGTTACCTGCTCCGCTAAGTTACAACGCACCCATACCTTTAAAAAGACATGAAATGAAACATTGTTTATACTATACTATCTACAATTTTCAGCCTTACATCTGAATTTTTTGATGTTTTAAAAAAAGCGGAACAAAAGCACGGCGATTCTAACCATGATCAGTATGTGTCTTTGCGTGCATGAACCTCTTGTTCTATCTTGTATTTATGGCTCTTGATGTATGTTTGACAAACATGCAAAATGCAAGATACGTTATTCTTTCACTTTCTAAGAGGCATTTCGTATATCTTGGAGTAAATATACATCATACTAACCCTAACCCTTTTGTTCAGTCTGGTCTCACCGACGATGCCGAAATCTCGACGCGCCAACCTTCAATCGGATCACGATACAAGTGAAAGACTGAGTAGTAGTCACAAACATAGGCGAACGTTGGGCAGCCAGTCTTCATCCGAGGTGATCACACACACACAATATTTCTGGATCTTACATTTTAACTTTCAGGTTAATTTAAACCATTTTGATTTGCTGTTTTGACTACGACGACGACGACGACGACGACGATGATGATGATGATGATGATGATGATGATGATGATGATGATGATGATGATGATGATGATGATGATGATGATGATGATGATGATGATGATGATGATGATGATGATGATGATCTGCTCACACTTTTTTCAGATTGAAGACTTTCATTCAGTACATGATTCACCACGACGCAAGCCTGAGTCTCGCAAACGATCGCATCTGAAGAAGAAAGTTGATGTTGAGGCGAAGCAAAGGAGGCCGCAAACGCAGGTACTTTTTCCGGAGATAGACAAAGACTTAGATAAATTCTTGAATGAGCACAAACACAAGAATTATATCTTTGTATACTTAGTGTATTTTCTGTAAGTTTTGGATCACGTTTCGCATAGAACTCAAACTGAGTTATGATACTGCGAGGAGTTTCTGAAACAATTTTAATTGCATTTTTAAGGCTCGTAAACGAAGTGATAAATATTATTTATACATAGCTACACACTATAGATTTTATTATTTGGTAGTGTTAGGTTGAAATATAAATAACATTCATGGAT
Source organism: Marisa cornuarietis (assembly GCA_004794655.1). Lineage (NCBI taxonomy): Eukaryota > Metazoa > Mollusca > Gastropoda > Architaenioglossa > Ampullariidae > Marisa > Marisa cornuarietis. The sequence goes on along the minus strand of SMMW01000542.1, from coordinate 1,484,427 downwards.
GAAAATGCAGCAATAATTCTTGATCACTCAGGCCGCCTGCGAAGAAGCCACTTGTAGCTCACTTTATCCTTATTCTGTTATAATATTTGTTTTGCTGTTAAAATTAACATTATTTTCCTTAGCACATAACAGTCAGGTACATAATAGCATGTCGTTGTCTTGTTTTTAGGTTCTGCGTGATCTCAACACCAATTCTTCCTCAGGAAAGAAGTAAGGAGGATAAATTGTGTGGGTACATCATCATAATCATCATTCTTTACCTTGTGTCCAGCCGATCCCGAAACAAACCGGCCTACCCGAGGTACTGCCCCGCTGGGTACATGAACTGCATGATGAGAATTATTATCAAGAAATGTGGGCTAAACTTGGAAATGCTACACACCATTAAAAATACATTGCGAGAGTTTATGACAGAGTATTATGTTGACAGCTACCCATCTGGTCTCTGCTTCAATTGTTAAAGTAATGGTGTAGAAAATGTTTTTGAAATATTGTATAATGTTGTATAATGGTCTCTCGTTATGTCTGGTTTCATCATAAATGTTTAGTGTTGATTATTTTTTATAGTCTTACCCTATTACTTTTGTCTATTCTTCTTTATATAGGTTATTAAAGGCCTCACATATATATATATATATATATCTCATTAACTTACATATCAAAAGTAATAACTTGAATGGATTTTTCTAGGTCATTCTTCGTGTAACGCTAAGCTATATCAATATCATTGTCATTCTTCTGAAATCATGATGCCATGTTGTTGTTGTATAACACTGTGTTTTGCTATAATTTTTAAAGCTTTATGAAATTGTATCAACTGCACCTTCTATATCATATCACTCACCATCCTTCTCAAGGAGTAAACGCATAAAATCAATGTCGATGTTACACACTCATGAGAAAGAGAGAGAAAGCGTGTGTGTGTTTTACAAAAAAACTAACATGTGATATGCAGACAAATAAGTAGCACCTACTTTAAAACAACTATTTAAAAACAGAATGTGTATTGTCATAACCACGGTCACTGGAACACGTGGGATCATGTGCTTATTGCTCGGATCATGCGAAATAATTACCGTTCAGGTACTTAATGAATTGTAAAGCCCTAAAATTTAAGGGCTCTTTGTGGTCGCTTTTTCTTTGGATGTAACTGTATCATTGTGAGAACCCACTAGAGTAGATTGTGAGGACTAACGAAGGGAGTTAATTTGGTCCCGTTTTGTGTTTCGTTCTAAAGTAGTCTCCCTCTTGACCAGGTTGGTGAATCTGTTTCTTGATGTTAAGTTCTGGGTAAATTTGTCAGTAGTGCATAATTTATTAACTGAAAACCTGTTAAATTGAGGCTAAATCTCGTTTTGCATTTTATTGTCTGAATCTTTTAGTTTGGGAATTTTTCGAGTTGATTATATGGGTTATTGCTTTCTTCTTGCTCTGTGAGTGACTGAATGTAAATTGTTAATTGGGGGATATCAACTGGTAATATCGCAAATTTAATGCTTTATTGAAGTTAGAATTAGGGAGTGTTTTTTATGTCCATGTGAGAGAGGAATGCTTGGGTACTGGAAGAGGAACAGATTCAAGCCATTAAAAATCTATATATGGCCATTTGCTCGAAAACACACGAGATGGAGATCAGCACGGCGAACAGCAAGGTAATGGTCCCGGAAAGACAGATGTCCGGTTGAAAGGGGAACAACTGGAAAAGGTTCAGTCCTCGGCGAAATACCAGCGTTTGTGAAAGGGCTTCTCCTGAAAGAAAAACAAATGTTCATTTAGATATGCGACAATTTATCTATGAATATTCGCCTCAAGAAGCATTCCCAACTTTATCTATTTTATAGTTAACTTCACATTAATAAATCCATCAGTCAGTCCTTTTTAATTTATTCGTTTACTTCTTTCTTTCGTTCGTCAATTCATTCATAACTTTCGTTAATCAGTTCATTTCCTCTTGTCGCTTGTTCGTTTATTCATTTATGTCTTTCTCCCTTTAGTTCAAATATTTCATTTGTTAGTCATTCCTTTCTTTCGAAGTTTCAGCAGTTCGTTTCTTCTTTTTTTCTTTTTTTTTAACATGAATCAAGATTTCACGTACAATTTATTTGAGGCTACAGTTCTTGACAATAAATTGTGTTTATTAGTAGTAGTAACCTGATCAACGTGCCGGCAGCTCACTATTTGTATTTGATCTGCTTGTCCACTCCATCCCGGTACTTTGGGAAAGTTCACGATGACACCAACCAATCCTTTCAATTCTGAAAGCAATGCTTTTTTTCAAAATTTATTGAATAGCTTTTTTTCTTAAGAAGTGGTAAACATTACTTTAAAACGTTTTTCATTGGCATGCAATGTACTTTCTAATGAATAGAAAGGAAAAGTCTACAGCGATACAGTGCAAATAACTTGTCTTCAGACTCAGCATATTACACAAAATATATATTGCTGATACTATGTCATTTTTATGTCACCACCAATTCCTATCGAAAAAATTGTGCTAAGGAACAATAACAATATAACTAATCTACACTGAGATAACAGATTAAGTTAGAGCTCCTCATTATAATGAAAATCGTAAAAACTGCATATCGCTGCTTAGTGACCGAAATTAGGTGTAACGGTTAATTAAAACGTTTGCCAAATCTGTTTTTCAGCACAAAGCACAGATATTTATGTCTTCGACCTATCCAGGTTCCAGGACTATTTAATCCTAATCCTAACTAATAAGAAAGGTAAACAAATTCAATTAGTAAAGGTAGTTGGAAATTGATAAAGACAGAATTAAATGTTTCTCAATTACTTATTCCTGAATACCTATTTTCACAAAATAAGTCAATTTTTAATACAAAAAATGAACTGTGAAATTCACGAGTAACCTGCAATAACTCCGAAATCGTTGGATATATTTAGATCTCTAATAGAAAAACCGAGCGAATAATCACTCCAGTTCTTTTCAGGTTTTTCAGTTGCTCTCCATGTAAGTGACACTGTGTTCCCAACACAGAATTTATGCGACATCAGACATTTATCTGAAAAAAACCCAAAGGCGTTTGAGCTTCCTTCGTAAAACCACAAGTACTTGAAAAGCACACAAACACATACACACAAACGCACTCGCTCACACACACACACACACACACACACACACACACACACACACACAGAGTTATTAATGATGAATAAAATTTGTCGGTTTTTTTGTCTGTAGCGATTCAATCGTGTTTATGCAGTATTTCACTGGTGCTGCTAAAATGTGTTTTAGAAGCTATAGCCGACTCAATGCAAATGTCCAATCTTATTTCTAATGATTATTCTTAATACTTGCAAAGAAGAAATCAGGTTTTCAGTAGACAATGTCAATAAAAATAAAAAAGAGTAAAAAAGATTTTTAGAACACATATTTTAATTTTTAAAAATATTATTAATTTTACCATATGGAAAATTTAACTATTCTTCCTTCAGACTTTGCAGCCTGATCCATCACTTTATTTTGGGAAGCAAAAGCCAGATGTATATGCATTGCGAAAGATATGAAGCTGATAAAGAGATACGGATGTGACAAAACATACCTTCTTTCAAATACATATCTGGCACGTTGATGATGTGAAGGCCAAAGGAAGCTGTTCCATAAACGAGGATGTTGTGAGATTTTTCGACTTTACCACTTTCAATAGTGAATTCTTCACCGGTGTCTAGCAGGTCGCTGTTATTAGCTTTGCCGCCACAGAGTACGATCTTTTGCTCAAACATGCAGGCGCCAAATTTATCTCGAGCACAAAACTTCCCAATAGTCTCAAAAGCCAATGTAAGCTGAAACGAAAAAAAATCATTAATTAAAAAAAGCATTAATTTTTGCACACATTATCTTTATTTTTCTTTCATTGCCTGTCTGTCTGTCTGTCTGTCTGTCTGTCTGTCTGTCTGTCTGTCTGTCTGTCTGTCTGTCTGTCTGTCTGTCTGTCTGTCTGTCTGTCTGTCTGTCTGTCCACAGCATCAGCTAGGTTATCGATGTATCCTTTTATTTCGAAATCATCCTTATCAACAATTTATGAGCTTACCCCCTTTTCGCCAGTTAAGTGATCTTCATGTTTCCCCTCCATGCGGTAGTCTTCCCACATCTGCAGCACTTCGCCTGTGGTCATCAGGACGTAAATTATCCCCCCATTGCTGAGGGCGCGTGACCCGCATGTGGGGTAGGGAAGTCTACCAGCTATGTACGCACAAGAACTCAATGTGTCGACGCACTGCACCAGGTCAGTTTTCTTTCCCTCTGCATCCAGTCCACCGAACACATAAATCCTTTGACCACTGACAGCGGCAGTTGTTTCTTGGACATCCGTGGAAAGCCTGCATACCTCAGTCCACGTGCTGGTTTTTAAGTCAAACTTCAATACCAGTGATGAAGTTTTAGTTCCACTCTCATCTTTGTCCACTCCACTAAAAAACATAGATGCAGCCGTTGAGAGCGACCATTGCATGATCTTCACGACCTTTGTTAGGAAGACCAGGCAGCACTTGCCACCGATTATCATGTGGTTCGTACACAGCGAAGAAAGTAGGCAGCAACGTGCCGCCACTGATGTAAATGGCATTTCGCCACGTGCAGCTTGCGAATTGAAATCCATTAACCTGAGGTATTGGTGCCAAAGGGTATTTTTTGCCATCACATTTCTCCATATCATATCTGTAAACATCTGGGTTTTGCCGACCGTCTTTCAATAGTCCTCCAATTACCACAATTTGTGGTTTAACTAAATGAGAGTTCAGCTTCAAGACGGACTGCTGGGCTAGGATCTTTTTTGAATATTTTCGTCCTTTCCGTTAATACCTTTTAGATGGAATGTCAAACCCTCGCTTACATACTCTGCAAGGAAAGAACCACTTTCTTGTATATTTCAAAATTATGTTGCAATGTTAATAATCAAATTGTGCAGTTAGAGGTTTTAAGTTCCCAATGTTTTTATATATTACTTTTCTATTTGTTCCTTGAAATATCCACTGAATGCAGCCTTCAAGTTCGGTAACTTTATCTATCAATATTTGCTAAAGTTCTTCACTAGGATATTATTGTTAAAGTTTTGTGAAATTAAATTAAAATAGATTTTTTATTTTCCTGTTCACATTACATATTGTTGAACACTCAATATCAATTAAAATAATTAAACAAACACATGTGCGCGCGCACGCACCCACAAATACACACCAAACAGTAACTGGTTGTTGTGGTACACGATTAGCTCACTGAGATAAGGCGAGCTTAGATGTGGAAAGCATATAAAACCAAGAAATTCTGCAAGATGAACACTTCTTGCGTCGACATCCTCATTCACCCAAGACAAAATGATTGTACAGATATCGTCCATGCTAAGCTTCTGTTGCAATGACAAGAGAGTGCGTAACATGAAACTAGGCAAGGCCACAAGCTCGTTCCGTGACACCTTGTCAATGTTTTCAACCGCCATTTTACAAGCTTTCTTAGCCAAATGTCTCAGACTGTATTTTGATCCAACTTCCCAAAGTCTTATGCAGCCTTGAGGCTGAAGAACACCCAAGAAAAATTCCTCGCAATACTTTGTAAGACAGTCAATCTCCAAGTAGATAGACATTTTGAGAACATCTTCATCTATTTTCCGTAAAGCCTGATCATTGCCCTTATAGAGGATGTCCAGGAATAAACTGAATGATTTGGGAGACACATCTTCATGGTCGATCTGCACATTAGCACTAACACCATCACGAGAAAGGGCCAGAAGTCGGGCTTTGAAGAACTTTGACACTGAGGCGAGGATCAAGCGATGACAGGAGAAGGCCTCGTTGTTTACAACAACACACAGGTCACAGAGCTGACCCTCATCTCGCAGTTGACCAATACCTTGAAACAGGCTGTCAAAGACAATTTTCTGTGGGGTCGCAGGGTTCATGATGACGTGCACCTGAAACAAACTGCAACACTGACTGTCTAAGGAAATCAAAAATAGGAAATTATCAAAAACATGAAAATAAACTTCATTAATGATTTTTCTTTCCTATGTATCAGGGATTAATTTAATGCGTTTCGCGATGTTTTTATGCATTATTATCATATAGCAGGGTGGTCGGCCATTCTCAGGTCTATTTTCAAACCTTCCATAGAGATAGTTCAACAGTGCTGAGCTGTTAGCCTTATGAACTGGTAGTCGTAATGTCCTGTCATTCCTGGCTATCCGGACCGATGGCGTTGTTCCGTGCTGCCCGTTGTCTGAAATCTCTCCCAGCAGTCGCTAATTGACAGAATAACTTACTGTCCGGACACTTCAATGTCATATCCAGGCCACAGTCCACTGACTGTCAGAAATCTTCTTGGAAACACTGTTTTTCTTATTTAAATACGCCTTTCTGTAAAGCACTCGGTGAGCGGTGTTCACACTATCTGGGGTTTGTACGTCCTAAATACCTTTTGGCGAAAAAAAAGCAAGGATAGGAGAAGCGTTTTCCAATATGTATATGTCTATAGCATGAAGCAAACTCCACCTCTTTTGAGGAAGCTACAAATAAACTCAACTTTACATGAGTTCAATATTACTTTCTTTCCATGCATTCTTTTTTCTATTTGTTCCTGTTTTTTAACGTTTTTTTACTATTAGGAAAAGTTTAACACTTTTTTAGTTTGTAAAATATACTCCTAGCATATTTAGAATTTCAGAATTTGCCATACAGTTTGGAAACCGAAGGGCAATTATTTTCCTTATTTTAAATATCAAAATGGCTGGCTGCACACGTCATCCTCTTTGGTGATGTGCTGAAGATTTAGAACCTTGGGGGTCGATAGTCCCAAAGTAACATGATCAGTGTGATATGAAGTTTTCCGACATGTGTGCCTTGCATCTGTCATCATACTGATCCCGTCGGTCAGAGGAGATCACTGTTCTGTTTAAAGTGAAGCTGTGACAGACTGGCGCTTCAAGAAGTCAACGACTGCAGATCCGTGGTAGCCGTTTTTTCAAAAATGTATCATTAACATGTCCAAATTTCGTAAACTTAGCAAATTTTTATATTGATTGGGGATAATCCCCGATGTAATGTACGCAAGGCACATTCTTTTATTTACAAAGTAACTGTTACCTAGTCGGGACGACGAGTTCCAGATGTTGATATGTCTGTTATGACAGCCAAAGATGATGAGCACATGGCCATACAATTTTGCAAGCGAAGAGGTGCACGAGACTGAATGGGCATGATTGTGATCTACAAATTCCTTCACCTTGTCGTGCTCACGAACAAACAAACATGGACCGTAGGGTCGCTGTTTTAGATGGTGAATGGGCACTGTGTTACAGGCGTGAATTGTTGCAAACGTTTCACCCAAACGCAGATGTACTTTGTCTGTCACCAGGTGTAAAAGTCTGTATCGCGGGTAATCTCCCTTCCCTCGCCCGGGCGAGACCATTTTAAAAACCGCCCACAAAAAGCTCCGTCTTTACGCCCGACAAATGTGAGCTGTATGGTCTGCAGACGTTCCTAAACTTGCAGTACTCACATGTACTCACATGTACTCACATTACACTTGTACTCACATGTACTCACATGTACACTTGTACTCACATGTACACTTGTACTCACATGTGCCTACATGTACACTTGTTCTCACATGTACTCACATGTACACTTGTACTCACATGTGCCCACATGTACACTTGTTCTCACATGTACTCACATGTACACTTGTTCTCACATGTAATCCTTGCTGAGACCAGTGACAATGTCCTCGTCACTTTTAATGCTGTTTGTATAGTTGCACTGTTAATGCCATTTAAAGTCTCAACTTTGGAAATTACAGAGAATATTAATCACTACAGAAAAAGCTTGAATGTAATACAGCTGTCGCTCCCTCTAACAAAGAAGCTCTTGCACATGCGCGCCCACGCACAAGCCGACGCAAGCACAAACATGCGCCGAAGTGCTCCTATTTAAGATTAATACCACTTGACTAATTAATCTCAAGCACCTGCTAAACTGAAGTAGAAAGTGCTTTGTAACAGACGATGTTACCAGGCATCAGATTTGTTTCTGTATTAAAAGTATTGAAATATTATTTTTTAATACGAAGATATGACTACCGTATAAATATACTTACCGAGTAGCTTGTATACTTGTGTCAACAATCAGTAGACTGGGTGTGGTTTTAAATTTCTTCTAGAAGAGTAGGCATCATCATCATCATCATCATCATCATCATCATCATCATCATCATCATCATCATCATCATCATCATCATCATCATCATCATCATCACGAATTTATTTAGCAAAATTGGTATTCGCTAAAGCGTGTGTCCTCTTTACAAAAGCAAGTACACTTTATTTTTGTCTCCTTTTCCCAACTGTTATTAAGGGATAGGCATGTACACATGTTTGTACCAAATGTTGGATGTGGTCAGCAAACTACAGCTTTTAAGTGTTTGAGTATCTTCACTTACCGCTCATTCAATGGAAACAGACACGAGGAAGCAGTCGGGTAGATACTCAAGTGAAATCTTAGACGCACACCCTGTCGAGTATGTGACCTCCAATGTTTATATAATTACCAAAAAAATCACAAAATATTTAAAAGTATTATTTATTCTAGTATATTTTAAAACCTTTTTCCAATATTTGTTTAAGCTTCTATTATTGTATTACTTCCCCACTCTTTTATTCCGGAAGGATAAATGAGCAAATAAGTGTCACTGTGTAGCGGAACCCACACATACACCATTTTAATTTTTCCAAGTGGTTAGATTTTCCGGCTAAGACAATATATTAATCTTGCATTTTGACCATATTATCCTTCTGGCCGTAGCCGCGATAATCTTCAATACATTTTCGCTGTCATCGTCATTTCCATTAACCGTCAATAAATTTGTTCTCAATGTCACTGTCGGGGCAGCCCAGCTCCATTCGTGAACATTGTAATACGGGATCAATAATGAGCACAGTAATAGCCAGAACTAAAAGACATATTTACACTGTGGATGTGTTTGTGGTCTCTTTCTGTTTTGTTGATATTTCTTTTATAGGTCCTTTGAAAGGGAATAGGTAATGTTTTACATGTAGTTAAGAGCGCACATACGTATATGTCTCGTTTGTTGTTGAATAGCTAGAATTTATTAGAATATTCAATATAAGCAAGCTTTAAGCACTTCTCATATAAAATAATAATTTGACTACCTACCTCTCGTACACAGCACAAGCAATGCGTTATTTTTCTTAAACGAAATGAAGGAAAGTGTTCATCTTGCTTCTGCTGGCAGGAACTGAGCTGATCCAGAGGTGTTAGAGGTATACTAAAAATCATCAGCTACTTATCCTTTCGGTTTCGATTTGTCAGAATTCATAGAACATGAGTAGAACAAGCACATCTTCATATACAGAAAGAGAGTGTGGGGTACACATTTTCAGAGTACAAACAAACAAGTCTGACACACTTAGATATTCCTTTGTTGTGTTCAATATTTTATTTATTGTATAGGAGAGGTACAAGTAATCACGTAGGATCATTTAATCCAGAAAACCAAAAAGTATATTTCGGCACAAACCTTTTTATATATTGTATCTCACGTACGCTCTAATTACTAAACTCAGAGTTTTGAATGGACAGAAAATAAAAACACCTACAGTAGTCAAACCATGGGAAAAGTTGCATGAGTAATCATGTCTTCCATCTAAAATTCAAACAACGCCATAAGTGTAAACAAAGTATTCATAGTTAACTTGAACATTTAATTATGGTGGATTATAAAACAGTTTCATTTTATATGAGAAAATCTGCTTAACTGATTTGCCTCGGATACATCGTATTGTGGACCACTTTTCAAGCTTCCGGGGCTGACTTTAAAATTTACCTGTTCGTCGGTGTGTTTAGCAGCTGATGATTTTTTTACTCATTAAAATTTTATTTTTATTCGCCGGTGTTAGCCTGACATCTCACGTATCAAAGCTCTGCCTTTAGCATCTCCCAAAATACTAAATATTTGGGTTTTCCGTTGCCGGGTTCATTTATGATGTCAGCCTTGGACCTGCTTGTGTCACTGTGGATGTTTTCGGAAGAAACCGGTGAGATTAGAGTCAAGGGAATCACGAATGTAAGTCAGTGTAATTTCGATAAGTAAATATTTCTTTGAAGATGGGAAGACAGACCAGGGATGGTTTGCGTGTTCGTAGTTACTCGCAATGTTTTTAACATTAAACCATCCGAAACATCTGGGCAGTTCTGTGCAAAAATGTGAATATTCTCACAGTCAGTTTAGTCAACAGTGAAGGCATAGCAATGTCAGCACTTCTGGGCTTCTTGTTGTAGCAGAACCTGTAGAAGATAGTAGTGAGGATACCAACAACAACAACACCCTTAGTAATCCTTTTAGCAGCTTGAACATCGTCAGCAAGTCGGGTACCTTCTACAATAACTTCAATCATGGCACCCTCTACAATTCAGTTCCATTGTCACATTATTCTTAAGAATTTTGAAATTTAACTCCGGTCCTTCTATTTTCAATCGATGCAATGATTCATCGTGTCACGAATTCCTCAAATGAAGAAACAATAAATAAGTAATAAAAAGCATTACAAAGTCTCTTATGAGAAATTAAATTTTATAATTATGATTTAGTAGATTGTGTACATTAAACGCTTTATCTACAGAGAGTGAAACAAATAAATAGTAGTTATGAAATATGTATTTTACACAATCATTCCTGTCATAAACATGCATAGCTTAAATACTCAAGGAAAGGAAATTCTTTTGTTTAAATAGTTATGATGAAGCCTATTCTTACCGTTACTCAGGTAGGACGCCGATTAAAAAAGTTTGCTGAAGTATTCAAAGTCCCTTACGACCCCTTGTTATTTGCTTTGTGGGTGTTGCTGAGTGAAATCACACAAAACATACACCGTAAAACATGTACACTTAGGAACAAGCGGCATATATGCATTTACATACATATTACCAGCAATGTGTCAGAACAGTCATTTTATAGAATTCCTAGGCAACGTATACAATGCAGAAATGGGACTTCATGTTTCAGTCATTTCCTAGGCATTCTATAAAAGAATAAAAGACATAAATGGCCAACTGGCAGAGTGTAGAATAAGCTTTTCCGATGAAATGGAAGGTTGTGGGGTTAAAACTTGGCGCACTATTTTCTTGAACATTAAGAATGCAGTAGAAGGTACGAGACAATCTAAATGGAATTTAAAAGTACAGGCCAAGAAATGAAAATGGACACTGACGAAACATTTCCTCCTGCATCTTTGCGGGACACCGTGCGGGTTCGTATCGCTGACGTGGACAAGGGGCGCGGCGATCTGCTGGCAGTTGTTATGGATGTGACAGAAGACGGCTTTTACCGACCTGGGAAGGTGCGAGAAATTTTGAACCAGCTCTGTGCAAGATCACAATTTAGTCTTTGTCAAAAGGGCTTGCTCAATGATGAAGATGTTGCTGTCCACGAAATACCTCTTTGATCTGCTGCTACTGCTCAGTCCACAGGAAGTGGCTAAGGGTTTTGATAGGTATGTGCAAGACTAAATGCAAAAATAACAAATGCCTTTGCGTAGAAAAGTAAATTAAGTGCAATTCAAAATGCCATTCTAGCCTTTCGTGCTCCAACAAATAGAAATGACACATCTGATTCTTTTGTTCTCCCATTAAAGATATCCTGTGGTTCATTATGTATTACTTCTTTCATTTTTAGACAAAATATCATTCTAATTTGGGTATTTCACAATTGGACTCAAGTAGTACTTGCCCTTTTTTTATCATGTCTAGGCATTTTATGCAATGCCTAGGAAAAGTATTAACAACTATTTCATACTTTTCCTGAAAACGACAGGAATTGTATACATTACCTAGGTATTCTATAGAATGCCTGTCTTTCATACATTGCTGGTAACACACACACACACACACACACACACACAACACTCACGCGTGCATACTCATGCACACACAACTAAACACACGCACACACATTTAATATTCTAACTAGAAACGTAGACAACGCAATAATTTCTTGCATAATAGGCCAAATGCATATAAGTATATATTGTATATCTTTTCTTCTTTTCATCATCATCATCATCATCATCATCATCATCATCAACAACAACAACAACAACAACTTCTCGACATGACACCCTTTTTGTGTTAGTTATGGTTTATTTTGTTTCCTTGTGTAAATTTTTAACGTTTTTACCTGTGTTTAGGAAAACCTGAGGGATATTAAGCAGGTGAAAGTCAAATTTCGCTGCCTTGGTTATTAAGGACAAAGACGTTTTGGTTGCTATGCCATTTTCCAGTCAAATCGTTTCAAAATTGTTTAAGAGTTCTCCGTCCTCACTCTCACCACCGCACACAGTTATCTCCCCGGCTGACATACAGGCACCAAAGTGACGACGTCCTGGGAACTTGCTGACCTCCCTAAAGCTCATCGTCTTTTGGATCGTCTAAGACGATATTAAAAAAAAAAGGTATATCTTACATCAGAATTGTGATTTATATAAAATAATAAATTAAAACCAGACAACTAGCAAGGTAAACACAGAAACAAGACGTACGCCCTTATTACATAAATAATTTAGTACATCCTGATTTCATTAATATATATCAGCATTCATCTCTGTAATGTCCCGTGTATTTTCTCTTGGTCTTTCCTTTTGTGCGTATGCGTGTGCGTGAGTGTGTGTGTGTGTGTGTGTGTTGTTTGTGTGCCCATGAAAAATATCATTTTTAAGTGTCATAGCAAGTGCATTAGGAAATGGAGATTACATAGGTATATAAAAAGAGTTCTTCCCACAACAGCTACTGACAGTATCTGAAACGTACAATCGCCGAGGACTAAAAGCAAAATAAGACTTACAGGGGGCGGATCGTCTTCCTGATCTTTCCTGCTAGACATTGTTTTTTCTATTTGCTCAGCCAACGGAAAGCTTTCCCACATAGACAATACTTCCCCTTCCGGCCTCACGACGTAAATACGGCCTCCATTGCTCAGTGCACGCGCACCGCACGTGGGTGACGGAAGTCTGGCGGCCTGATAAACGCAGCCACTCAGAGTGTCCACGCACTGCACCAAGTCTGTGTTGGCTCCTTTACTATCTACCCCGCCAAACAGGTAAATGCGGTGACCGAGTGTAGCGGCGGTGGTTTCTTGAACACCTAAGGTCAGCTGACAGAAGCCGCTCCATTCTCTGGACCTTGTGTTGTAGCTTAGGACACTAGAGGAAACAGTTTTCTCGCCATCAGAAGTTTTCTTATGTCCACCAAGAACATAAATGGTAGAACTAATAGCAACCATGGCATGCTGCTCTCGACCTTCATCTGGTAGAGAGGGCAGCACCTCCCACTCGTTGTCACCTGGTTTATAGACAGAAAAGAACGAGGGCAGCTGGGATCCGCCGCTGACATAAACCTCGTTGTACCAAGTGCAGCTGGCAAAGTCCAGTCCAATACCTTCCGGCATGGGCGCTAGACTGTAACGTGTCATAAAACTGCTTTTGAGATCAAAAGTGTAAGTCTCTCTGATGGGTTTGTCGACCTCTGTGTAGCCTCCAATCATAATTACACAGCTTTTGACTTCCGGTAAGCTGAAGAGAACAGACTGCCGAGCCAGTATCTTCCTTCTGACTGTTTCATCATTTCCTTGCTGACCTTTAATTTTATAAGTCAAACCTTCGTTGATTTTTTCTGGAACATGTTTTCAAACGCTTCTTAAGTTAACCATTTATTAACGAGCAAGAGGAAAGTCTAAATAAAGATTTTAGAATTATTTAAAAATTTTAAAAAATGAACAGGGACCGTTAGAATAGACAATTTACCAAGTAGAGTCAACCACCGCCACAAATTGATTCAACAAACGAAAAAAGTCAAAATTGCATAGAACTATAGTTTATATAAACTACGTTTCCCATCGTTCCTTCAACAACCATCTGTGAAACTGTACGATGCAACATCTTTTGGAAGGGATACGATATTGCTAACCAAAATTTACCGAATATTCTGTTTCAAATATGCTTAAGACCGATTCAGTCGATTGATTCCATACTATGTTTTGACAATTTTAAAAGGGGTAACAGGGGTAAAAACTTCCTGGACAATTTTAGGTATTTTCTCAAAGATAACTTTTTCATAAGGGGGAAGGGGCTCCCATCTCCTCTCCCTCTTGCTGCTTTATCTTTTCTAATCCTTTTCTTAAGTCATGTTCCCATTTCCAACAGCTGGGTCTAATAAACCCCACGGGTATCGACTCGTAGGGCAACCAGAGCTCTACTATTTTTAGCTGTTCACGGAATGTGGACAGTGAAGCCCTCTACTTTTCTCGTTTTGCAACCTCAGATATACCAGGTATTCTTTTCTTATGGAAATCTGTCTGCTAGGGGGATTTTTCTTGCAATTCTTGAGTATATCAAGCCTATCAAATTTCCCAAAGCACGGCAAAAAAACATAATCCCTTATTAAAGTTCTTATAAGGACACAGTTTGAGACTAACAAATACCATTATCAGTTTAAAGACAGCAAAGCGATAAACATTCTCACAAGCAAGGTAACTGCTCACAAGTGGAAAAATAAGTGGATTTACAGGGATGTATTTTTCTTTATAGAGAAAATTTTTCTCACTCTTTCCAGCCTTACCAAAAAGGATTTTCCTAAAAGGGTGATTCCAGTAAGAGAGCAGCTCACAGAGATAATCCGAGCTTAGCTGGGGAAAGCATACAAAGGGAAGTAATTCCTGCAGTTGAATTTTTCTTGCATCTTGATCCGCTTCCGCCCACCGCAGGATGGTTTTGCAGACCTCGTCCATGCTGAGCTTCTGCTGCTCTGACAGGACAATGAGGAGCATGGACTTGGGCAGAGCCAGCAACTCGTCCCCATGACATATACTACAAATTTGATCAACAGCCATCTTAAAAGATTTCTCAGCCAGCGTGTCCAGATCATATTTCTGAGCAAACTGCCAGGTTTCTAAACAAAACTCAGGTTGAAGGTTTTGTTCTAGGAATTCAGTACAATAATCTTCCAAGAACTTGATCTGCAAGTAGACAGACATTTTGAGAATACCTTTAGCAGTTTGGTTACTAACCCTATCTTCACCTCTATAGAGGATATCCAACAAATATTCAAAGGACTCCGGAGAAACATCTTCGTGGGTGATGCCAACTCGTTCACTTGAAGTTTCTTGCCAACACGGCTTCAGTGAGGTCTTGAAGAACTCGGACACAGAGGACAATACCGCGCGATGGCATGAGAATTCTCTTTCTCCAACCGTCACAGTAACGTCACAAAAGTCGTTGTCTCCCAGTTGCTGCCCAAGACCTCGACACACGTTGGAAAAGGCCTTGTCCACGAGGCTAGCGATGGCCATGGAAGACGTTTCCAAGAATCCAACCTTTTAAAAAAAAGTCCCCAAAAGAGTTTAATAATAGAAAAAGCTGAAAAAAGACATACATCACGAAGACCTAACTTTCATACACGAAATTATTTTTCACATGAGTGTGTGTAGAGAGAGAGCAAGCACGTTCTCTCAAGGGAGACAATTCCACACTTTTGCAACTTTCTCCCAACTCTTTGCTGTCCCCTGTTCTCTACACGATGCTCTTCTATTCCTGTTTACAGTGGTAGGCCCTGTCACTACCTAGTTTCTAAACATGAAATTAGCCACAAACAGGTTTTATCCATCCACCCAGACGCTTCATTTCACTAAATCATTACTTTATCATAAATTAACCCACAGCAGGATCGATTATTCAGTATGTAAGGTAAACTCCTGTATTTTCCAATTATAAAAGGCTTAAGCCTACTTTTGGCCCACGAATAACAAACGAAGCTTACCTTACACAGCTTGACAGACCAGTGTGTGTGTGTGTGTGTGTGTGTGTGTGTGTCTCAGTTCTTAATGTTTACACAGCAACGGTGAGCAGGAAGTGACAGGGTGACAAGGTGATCTTGTGATAACACTAGGGGCTCAGTCACGGGACAACTGTCGAAATCCTATGAAAAGAAACGTGTTTAGGTTATCAGTTCTTATTCTTTTTGTTTGGTTGCTGACAAGAGGCTAGCTGAATTAACGAGAGACCACAATTAGAGGGTTCTAAATTATTTTATAGATTGCCGGCCATTCCTAAAAGACCTACATAGACATGTGCCACAATACAGACTACACACAAACACGTACAGTCTCACAGCATATAATTATCACACACAGGCACACATAAGCGCCAGCGCGAGCACACCCACATATACACACGAATGCACGCACGTACACACGTCATATCAGTAAATACGGACACATTAAACACACGCCTGATACAGAGGCGGTACCACACCAACATATAGTTTCACACACAGACACACATAACCGTGCACGCTTTATACACCAAACACAGACTACACACAAACACGTACAGTCTCACAGCATATAATTTTCACACATAGGAAAACAGAACATGATTTTCCTGTCCACAAGAGGAAAAAGAATTAAGGCGCCCATTAATTTTATGGTTTTGAGAAACAGGAAGAGGAAAGTTCACTTCACAACAGAGTATGATAAACCTGATGTGGGGCATCCAAGTCATAAGTTTAAGGAATAACAGAACGAGTCTGTACAATACTACTGACTGTTGACAAGCTTCTTCTATCAGCGTTTCGTATAAAAATCTCCTGTCCCCATAAAAATATTTCTGTTTCCTAGTGTGGTGATTGAAATATCGAGTGATCTAGCCTGTATTAAATACACACCTGGGGCCAGTTGCACAACACATTTCTAATTTTAAACACTTTTAGTTCTTAGCTCTATTTAGATAATCAGTTGAAGCTGCACACCACAGTTTTAGAATTTTTAAAACTAAAACTGCTGTAAGTAAGATAAAGTTGTTGAAGTCTGACTTTCCGTCCTGTCAGTACAATTTTTTGTATGCTCTTGTGCAATGCATCAAAATGGCAGAGAAGAGATTTTGCTTCTTTAGAACAGTTTTAAGGTTTAGAAACATGTTGTGCAACTGGCCCCTGGTGTTTATCACTTGGTGACAGTTAATATTTAGTACGAGAGACCAGAGTGAATCAGTCTGAACTGGGGACGTGTTATCTCACAAGTTGACCGGGAAGGTGTTTGTACACCACACAGCTACAGTTGTGTTTGCTCGGTCTTGCTGGCAGGCAGCGTTGAGGAACATTGTGGGTAGTAAAACTTGACATCAAGATCCTGATTAGCTTTCTAATATTATATTGTAATCGAGTTCTCTGTGTGATGGCAATTGAAAACTTTACAGACAAGGCTTTTGCCAACATTTGTCGGGGTCTTGGTCAGCTGCTGACTGAAGGGAACTTCTGTGATGTCTGCGTCATCGTCAGAGAAAAGCAATTCTCCTGCCACCGTGTTGTGCTTGCATCTGTTTCCGCCTTCTGCAAGACATCGCTGATGACAGCGTGTCAAGAAGGTTTCAGCTCTGTCATTGACATCACTCATGATGATGTTTCTCCAGAGTCCTTTGAGTTTTTGATGGATGTCCTCTACAGAGGCAAGGATGTTATCACCAAGGAAAATGCAAAGGATATTCTCAGGATGTGTGTCTATTTGCAGATCAAGTTTCTGGAAGACCACTGCGTAGGTTTTCTCTGCAAAAACCTTACAGTCGAGACTTGCTTGGAAACTTGGCAGTTTGCTCAGAAATATGACCTAGACATTTTTGCAGAAGTGTGCTACAAAATGGCTGTGGAAAAGATTAAAATAACAACACAGCAAGAGGAATTGCTCACCCTTCCTAAGTCCATGCTCTTCATTCTTCTGTCACTGCAGACGCAACTTACCCCCGATGACATTTGCAAAATCGTTTTCCGCTGGGTGGAGGCCAAACAAGATACCAGGGCTATTCACCTGACAGAGTTTCTTCTCTTTGTGTGTTTTCCCCTTTTGAGCTCACAATATCTCTGTGAGTTGGTCGTTTATTTTAATCACCCTTTCCGAGAAGTGCTCTTCGGTAAGTATAACTTAGGAGGTGCAGAACTGTTACTAATTACGTTTGGAAAGTAATTAAGGCGCCTTTTAAAAGTCCTTTCCTATTCGTTAAATGTAAAGAAGTAATATGGAAACGTTGAGACGATTTTGTAGTTAAAAAATGTCGGCCTTTAACCGACTTTTGTGTGTCCAGAAATTTTAGGTAGTGGTAAAGAAAATAAGAAAGCAATAAGAAGACACAAGGTAAAAACGGACATTTTATAAGACTATGTTAAAAGGATGTTTCATTCAATGTGATAAAACTTAAAGAATTTGATTTTTTGAGAAACTATTTGATAATAAACATCACTTACATCAGTAAATTCACCATCTACTGAATAATTCTCAACATGTTGCAGACAAGATAAACGATGCCTTGACCTACAACATGAAAGGGGTTCAAAATAATGATGCCACAGTCAGAAAGAGGATACTGGCCCGACAGCCTTTGTTTCTCAACACAAAAGAAGTTCAGTCCCGTGTTGTTATGGTCGGAGGTTACGAAGAAACCGACAAGCCGCTCAAACATGTGATCGCCTTTAACCCAGGGGACAATTTTTATTATCGATATGCCCTCGCACCTGTGCCAGATGATACGGGACTCGACTTCGCCAGCTGCTCGTGGAACAACGAGGTTTATGTCAGCGGTGGCTCCAAGCTGCCCGCGTTCTTTGCTGTCTATAAACCAGGTGACAACGAGTGGGAGGTGCTGCCCTCTTTACCCGGTGCCGGTCGAGAAAAGCATGCAATGGCTGCCAATAATTCTAATGTCTTTGTCCTTGGAGGACTTGAGAAAAGCCTGGAGAAAAAGAAGGGGAAAAAAGTGGTCTCGTCCGCCATTTTAAAGTACTGTATAAAAAGTAGAGAATGGAGCGTCTTTGGTCAGCTTCCCCTGGGTGTTCAGGAAGCTACCGCGGCTGTTCTTGGTCACCGGATTTACCTGTTTGGCGGAGTAGGTGCAACGGGAGAAAACACAGACATGGTGCAGTGTGTGGACACCCTAAATGGTTATGCCTATCAAGCCGGAAAACTTCCATCGCCCATTTCTGGAGCGCGTGCTCTAAGCAATGGCGGACACATCTACGTGGCGACACCTACAGGAGACATACTGCACATGTGGGAGAGGTTCTCCGTGGCCGATGAAATTGAAAGAGAAAAGGTAATGACCGCCATTGAGAAAAACAGTAAGAAACGTGATATTTTGATTTATGTTTTTTATACGCACAGTAGAATTTGAATACACTTCAGTCCCCTTGCTGAACAATTTCTTTGTTGCTGGAAAATAGTCATACAAAGGACAGTTGCATCAGAACCAAAAAATCAGCTATTCTTGATAATCCATAGATCTATACATATATATATATAGAAGGAGAGAGAGAGAGCGTACCAAAAAGACCCTTGCGTCTATTTATTCATCTACAGACACATACACACACGCGCGTGTTCGCACGCACACAAGCCTACATACAAAGATCTACCCCTACACTTTTAAATAGAGAAAACGGCATTAAATTACATTTAGACAGTAATATGTGATCTCTCTCCACCACTAATCCATCAGCTTTAAATGAAAAAAAAAGTAAAAAGTGGATTCAGCTGGTTTAGGCAAATTAAAGGGTCTTGGCTGCACAAAACCATGGTTGTTATAAATTGTAATCAAAATTTCTTAACTTGCCTTCTTTGTAAGTTGCACAGGCTTGAATAATTTGCCCCGTCCACGTCCAAATTCATGGACAAAAGCTATCGTTCATTTACTTCATAAGAAAGGAAATCTTTATGCTTCAGTCAAGTGTCTATGGACGACAAAGTTTACAGTGCTGTTACTTTTTGCCTTAACGAAGAGACTTTGTCTGAAATTATAGAATTCTCCCGCTTCTAACAAAGGGGCAAAAGGGCAAAGATCAGTCGACATGTTTCCAGCTCATGCGATGTTTTTCGAACTATATTATCTCGTATAGAAACAATGCCCTACTCAGATAGTCACAGAGCTGTATTTTGTTCCTATATCTACGCTAATGTTAATAAAAGCCAATAGTTATTTTTAAACTAGAAAATATGCAGTGATTTTAATTTAATTAAAGCAAAGTATTTCTGGAAAAGGAAAATGCAATAGTGTCCAATAGCTTCATTGTATAGTTATACTATACATCCTGTTATAGAAGTATGTAAGCAACACAGTTTAGTTAGTTCCCCATGTGTCGATTTAATGTTGTGTATTATCAAGTTAATTGTATGTTAATTGAAGTTTACTTTCCCCCAGTTAATTGTTTAAATTTAGAGTATGGCCTTTAAAACTATTAAAATATCACAACCCTACATTCCTGGACATATTTATACTTGTATGTCATTGCATAAAACAAACACACACCTATGCTCAGTTCAAGATACAAAGTTCAAACGTAGTTGAATATACCTACAATACATATTTAAATATCTTCCTTTTTTCTTTTCGTTTAAGACTCAGAAAAACGAGCCAACCGTCAGATTTAAAGAAGCGGCAAAGTTCCAAGTGCGCCGTAACTTTGGGGCTTGTCTCTACGCAAGGGAGCTTATTCTGAGTGGCGGAGAAAACGAGGAACGACAACTGATGAACGTCGTTGACAGGGTCAGCGTGTTTGTTGATAAAATCCCAAAGGTCCAAAATTCAATGTCACGTGGGGCAGCAAAATTCGATCTGCATGTGGTGAACCTTCCACTGACACATCTCACAATTCAGGCTTAAAAATGTTTTCAAAGCCGTGATGATAACACATTCTGGTATCGCCATTACATTTAGCAGGTCGAGGACATAATTCATACTTTCCTGTATTGATAGATTTGAATGAATAAAAAAAAACGTCTTGATGTTAAATACAGTTGTCTAAAGATTCGATACAGTCTTGCAAAAGTGAAAATAAATAAAAAAAATATAAGACACATTGTTTGTTTACTTAACAGCTCTCTGGGCTTGACTGAATGATTAGTTGGTTGACTGACAACTTTTTATTATTTGTGTGATGAAGAAAGCAAGTCAGATATTTATAAATATTACATAAAGACAAAATCTTTTACACTTCTGTACTCAAAACCACACAAAACAGTAAACAGAAAACCAAACGAAGAAAGTCACAAGAAGCATGAAACACACATTTGCCACAAATGACAGCCTATCAGTGCTGATCAACTCTTGTATTGCCAATTTTTATATAGAAAAATACGAGAATACCTAGTTAGTTTGCCTTCGACCTTAACACAAGGTGGAGAAAGATGTGTGAGGACAAGAGCTCAAACAAGAGTACTCCTATTAAGTAAATCCCAGATTTATTGTAGACAATGGGAGGTACCCATGTAGTGTGCACTCGTTTGTCTTTACTATCTAGTCTGTTTTAGAAGATCCGAGCACTAAATCCCGATGAAAGTCAAAAGGGAACTACCCGCATGCTAAAATTAGAAATAGTCTACTCAGAGTCTGTTCACTACTAAAACTGTGCGGTCCAGTCTGCTGCGTGTATAAAGGTAGGTACAATTTTATGCAAAATATCTCGCAGATAATTCTGATATGTGCATATGTATCTATATATATATATATATTAATAATTGATTTCACTAGATTAGTTTACATATCTATATCTGGTGGAATTAATTCCCCCTTATCTGTATTTTACTCAGCTACTCATTTACAACAAACATCCCTTAGTTTTGTAAACTCGTATAGTCAAAGCATGCTAAAAAATCATTCTCCTAGTATATTCAATTTTAAGTTTGTCTTTCTTTTGGTTCGTATTTTAACCTCGTAAGCATTATACAAGTTTTTGGACTTATATTAAATACGTACATTACTAAACGGATTTATGCCTTTATTTTTGGCCTAAAAGTAAGATGTTGCTACGTGAATAAATGGAGCGCCTGGCAGTGTTGTGACTGAAATACTTGCAGAAAGATGCTTGGGTTCAGATCCCATCTTGGGACACTCTTTAGGTGACACGTGTCTGCGGTCGGCGGTTTTCTTGATACTTTGGTTTCCTCCCATCTCCATCATGTTTCTCTCTCATAGTGCGAAATACCCTCAAGGGGGAAGCACTCTCCTATTAAACCAAGCAATGCATAAGTCTCATTTAATTGTTCAAATAGATTCAAATCTGTGTGTGTGTGTGTGTGTGTGTGTGTGTGTGTGTGTGTGTGTGCATGCGCCCATATCTGAGTCTTTATGTGCGTTTAATCTCATGCATCTTTCTGTGTGCAGTAAAAACCAGGACGCATTCTTTCAAAAGTGGGGACAGAGTGAGACTTCGATCAGATGCACTTCAAACGGTCGTACCGATTGACGACAAAGCTAATGATAATGGCATTGTCTCTCAGCAGATAACAGAACGTTCCGTTGTACCTACAGGTGACGGTGTAATACAAAGTGAGATGTTTCAGTTATTAACAAATCATTTATTCTTTTATATATATAGCTTAACTAAATATATTTGATTTCCTTTTGTATGAGAAAGATTGTTTTATATATGTTTAGCTATGATGTATTTGTGACTGGTACTTGTGTGGGGTTATGACTAAGGAGGAAATACTGTTTCTAGGATTAGTGGGAAGTTCAGAGGTCATTGTGGATTTTCCTAAACTCAAAGGATGGAGATGTCGTGCAGATACACTGGAGCCTTGTCTAGCGGTGAGTCACCAATGCGGCAGAAAATAAAATTGTAAGGAAGTGGAAAAAGACAATAGAGAAAATTTATCTAAAAATCATTGATTACAAGACTTGACTTGTTCATAAGCAAACGAGTATACACTACGCATATACCTACCTGTCTGTATGTATTGTTTACCTGCAAGCATGTCTAGGCACGTCTATGTAAGTATATGCATGTTTACCTGCAAGCATGTCTAGGCACGTCTATGTAAGTATATGCATGGATGTTCATAGTCTAGACCGGATTAAAAGTATTCAATCAGAAAATCAATTTTTGTTATTTAATGACACCCTGCTTTGTTATAACTGCACGAAAATAATTAATCGAATATCTCTGAAGAAATACATGTCTTCTATTTTTCAGGCTACAAACAGAAAGTACCGCAGTCAATAATGTCATTAAAAATTGGCAGCAGAAACATTTGTTTGGGTGAAGCACCTGTTCTCACTATGACACGTCTGCACACAGCACCTCATCACCACAGACCGAAAATCATCGTGGTCGTCATTTAACAATTGATTTGTACGAACCTGTATGAACACTTTTAAAATATTAAAATATATGAAAATGTATTGGTGAGAAATAATAGAAATTTTATAGTAACACGCACGTTACTCAGGGGTATAATTGACATGCAAAGCCAACATTCTTTCTGCCAGAATTAATTTTAACTGATGCAAAAATCCGGTTCATTAAAGATGATTCCTTAACGGCACACAAGTCCATGCACACTTACCCCACCCTCCATCTGCTCAAGCTGAGAAATGTTGTCTGTATAAGTAACACTTATAAACAGCTGACATTGTAAGTATAGCCAGATAGCATGGCCCTATAGCACGCTCTGCGCATGCTCAGTACGCTGTGAAACAGCTTGTATATTAGTTTCTTGCTGTTTGTCTCAGACTTTTCTTTTTCTTCCTTCTTTCTCTTTACTTTCACTTTGCAGTCCTCGCCTCAATCGTCGACAGTGGTGGTGACTGGACTCAAGTTTTAAGCCCGTCGTCCCGTGATACAAGTTCAGCACAATCCGGGTGATCGTCACTTTGCAGTTGACGTGGTTGTAGTCATCCATCTTTGTATAAACCGACGTTTCCGTTCAGAAACATTGAATGAAGTAGAAATAAAACACCATTAGCAAAGATTATAATTGAAATGGGGTTTTCATTTGCCGAAAACGATTCTAAAGAATAAATAAACTTTAAACAGTCAATATGAGAATGCACTTCTACTCCATAATATGTGGGAGGAATTTAGTCTTTATGATGTTAAATAATTATAGAAAATAAAACTGCTTTTGGTGATGTGTCATTTGTTTGTCACATTTGTATTCATTTGGAGTGCTACGGTACAAAGGTATGCCCTTCCACCATTATTTTATTCAGTTCCAACTCGTCACTATCCGTTCAGCCCAAATGTTGGGCGAGACGGGTGTGGTGAGACAGAGTTCGTATGAATAATGACATGGGGAGGTACCTTAAGAGGAAATCCATTGGACCACAAAGCATAGCACGAGGCGGGGCTGTCGAAATCACTAGTTTACACTGTATTTTTCTTTTATGATACAGGGGTTTTGTTCCTTGTTTATTGATACATAAATCTGAAACATTTTACTGAGGAAAAATGGTCGCATATAGTTACCCGCTCATTTCTGTCTGTGTTGAAACAAAAACAAATGTGAATGTTACTGATCATTACTCGCATTCGCTTTTTCCTTGACACCTGAATTAAAAAAATTCAGCTGTCGTGTGTGTTTCTCGGTTCTTCGTAGCCTCTAAAGATGGAATACTACTAAAAGTAACCAATCGGTGGGCGTGGGAACCAACACAAGTACACCTACCTGACACCTCTGGAATCTCAGAGCCTCGACATGACACGACCACTCCATTTTATCGTGGCGCAGTTAGGCAAAATAGGAGACAGTTACCTCATAATAAATATGCACGAATGTATAACTTAATACAAAAGCTTATTCACACTTAAAACCACGGACCTTCATCTAAGATCCGTGCTTAAAACAGAGAAAGGCCCGCTACTGGTGTTTAGGGCGAAGTTGTCTCTCTTTACAACCTGCCGCTTCATCAACCCACGGGTGCCCTCCCTTGCTTTACATCGGGTGGGGGATTTATGTTTAAGTAACTGCTAATCCAAAGCAGGACACCATCCACTGATTCTGGGTGTGCTTTATCCATGCATAATTAACCGTCTCTGCACTATCGCGGCGCCACGGAGCAGCGACTCTCTTCCACAAAGCAGACTGGGATGGACTTGGGACAATTGTACTTTTCCGTCTTGGGACAAAATGGATTTATGTGGGACGAACTGATTTTTGGTGTGTGACGAAATGATAGGGGCGAAATGACCGCCCCCTCCCTGGTTTACAATAAACACAGCATGAATATTAATTAATAATAATGTTGATTTATATAGCACATTTTATACTTTTTTTAAAGTGGGGTTCACAACTGACGACGTACAGTGGTCGGTGCGCTACTGTCGTATGATGTGCTTCGAGCTCAATGAGTGGTGTCCCTTCGCCTTACCGGCTGGAGGGGACGAGCTCGCTCTGCTCTTTTTCTTTTATTTCGTGTAGTGCTTTGGGTTTTTATCGTATTTGGTGTTTGCTGATAACTGTTAATCTGTGCTTTTCACTGCGTTTCACCTGTCGCTGTTCTGGACTATTTTCTGAGCCTATGCCCCATTTTTCTTTTTTTTTTATCGTCTGACGGTCGTGAACGCCATATCTAAATCATCTCGACTCCTGATTTTTGCTTGTTGATGTAAATCATCACTACCCTGCAGACTGCTCAACACTTTTTGCTCTTCTTCGGTACATTTTCCTCGCAACATTCTTCCCGCTGCCTTAGATTGTGGATGTCCGTGAGTCAACAAGCATGGACTTGATTCTCTCATCTCTTGTCTACTATGTTGCCTCCTGCATCATCTATTTTCTTCAATTTTGCTGCACGTGTTGATGTGACCTCCGTGACAGTCGTATGTGCGCTAACAATGAACAACTTAATGTTTATGTTATATGTGCCGCCACCTCCACCACTAACTATTCCACTGATACTACGACTACAAATCTCAGCTGCAGCTGGTAGTTTAACTGAGCTGTTGTGCATCTGTGCAGACGGCATTCACTTTGAAAACACAAGGAACTCTTTGTTTTGAGACCATTATTATTCTCATGTCTGTGTGTTTATATTTAAAGCGCCTTGAGTCTGGCTAATGCTGGAAAGAGGCGCTATACAGATGTTCTATTTATTATTATTATTATTATTATTAAACAAATAGGCGTTTTTTCTTCGTTTAATGTTCTTCACTCTACAGTTGAAAAGCACTTTTTTGGCTCAATCATTGTGGCAAGGTGAATACACGCAGACGGCCTTCATTGTGAAGCAGCCGGTTGCTACAACACGAGTAAATAGAAACTTCATGTAGGTTACTTCATTTCACGCCACCGCCTTTGAAATTTCTGGTGTAGTGTTTCGCCTTCTAGAGACTTGGTAAGTCTATCTATCTGTTGTGGAAAGCACACACACACACACACAGAGCACACCTGCAAACACTGCGTCCCACACATGTTCTTTCTGACAACAAATCACTAAGACCTGTACGTGGGCTCAAACGTTTTTAATATGCAGGTGAACTAACAATATATTCTTTTACTAAATAACAAATGACAAGTTCGTCACATATATCATTCTCCAATTAAAATGCCTATAATAATCACAGAAAAGGACCTTCACTGATCCTACTTAAGATCAAATGTCAACAAGCAGTTTATATTAAAAGTTTGCGGTCTTTGTGTGTGTGTGTGTGTGCGCGCGAATTGCTATATTCCAAAATGTTGTGTGTATATTATATATATATAGCTATGTGTAGAGTTCTTGGTATATATGTGAAAAAGGTCGACCATAACTGGTCTTGTTTATAACTAGATAATGTTTACAGCAGTTAAGTTACTCTAACAGAAGCACAGCCTTGCTGGAGCTATGCTCTTAAACCACCAAAAAATCAATCTCTCCATCTCTCAGATATGTAACTACAGAAGTAAATATAGAAGACTGTAAATAACTCATATTAAACAATTTTGTGCAGGATTAAATTTCCAAAACTTCCATACCATGCCTTCTCAAAATGTCTGTCTATTTGCAGATCAAATATTTAGAAGAGTACTGTGCCGAGTTTCTACAAGAAACCCTTCAGCCTGAAGTTTGTTTGGGAACTTGGCAATTTGCACAGAAATACGACCTGGACAGGCTGGCTGAATTGTCCTGTAAGATGGCCGTCAAGGACATTGGTAGCGTGTCGAAACAGGATCACTTACTAACCCTGCCAAAGTTCATGCTTCTTATTCTTCTATCGCTACAGAAGAAACTCAACATGGACGACATTTGTAAGACCATCCTGCGCTGGGTTGAGGCGGATCAGGACACAAGGCAGATTCATCTGCTGGAATTACTTCCTCTTATTTGCTTTACTGACTTCAGCCCAAATTATCTGTGCGATATGGTCACCTACCTCAACCATCCTTTCAGAGATGTTATATATGGTAATTATATTATAAAACAATGTCGCTGTAGATATAACCAGCCCCACTCTTGGTCTTTCGTGTAGCCCCAATGAACAAAGATACGGAAACTAAAAAGACCGACGCAGTCCTTCTTGTCACCTTAAACCCCCCGCTAAAACAGTAGCAGTTAGTTTCTCCTTTACAGTAGGGCATGTCGTATATAATATATAGCAATGATCATATACATGTAGCTCCCGTTCGTATTGTCAAGTAAACAACAAGAAGCATGTTTGTTTTGTTTTGTTTTAGCACGAGTATCAAGGTAATATTTGTAATTTTAGTTAATTTCATGGCGAGTCCTCTACTTTTTTCTCTTTGTGGGTTTGCTATTTCGTATTATTATACTCTTTTGTTGAGTATAATTTGGTTTCTGTTTAGAAAGTTTTGTTCGAAAGTTGTGCAGTTTTTAATTTTTTTTCTTTCTCGGTCTCCCCCATGTTTTCTATTGTTATAGATGTCTAAACATGTTGCAGAACAAATCAACGAAGCTTTGACTTACTATATTAAAGGTCAACAAAATAATGATGCACTCGTCAGAAGGAGGATTCTTGCACGCAAACCTCGCCCTCTAAACTCACAGGAAATCCACAACCGTGTTATGTTTGGAGATTACACGGAGTTCGACAAAACTGTAAAGGACACGTACGTGTTTGAATTAAAAACCCCGTCTTATGGAGCGTTACAGTCTAGAACCCATGCCTGAAGATACTGGAATAGGTTTTGCCAGCTGCACGTGGTACAACGAGGTTTATGTCAGCGTGGGATCCCAGCTGCCCACGTTCTTTGCTGTCTATAATCCAGGTGACAACGAGTGGGAGGTGCTGACCTCTCTACCAGATGAAGGTCGGGAGCAACACGCCATGGTTGCTATTAGTTCTACCATTTATGTTCTTGGTGGAAGTCAAAAAACCCCTGATGGCGAGAAAACTGTTTCCTCTAGTGTCCTAAGCTACAACACAAGGTCCAGAGAATGGAGCGGCTTCTGTCAGCTGACCTTAGGTGTTCAAGAAACCACCGCCGCTACACTCGGTCACCGCATTTACCTGTTTGGCGGGGTAGATAAAAATGGAGCCAACACAGACTTGGTGCAGTGCGTGGACACCCTGAGTGGCTGCATTTATCAGGCCGGCAGACTTCCATCACCCACGTGCGGTGCGCGTGCACTGAGCAATGAAGGCCGTATTTACATCGTGAGACCTGAAGGAGATGTCTTGTCCATGTGGGAGAACTTTCCTATGGCTGAACACAGTGAAAAACGTTTGTATGACAGGAAGGAGAAGAAAGAAAAGAGTGATCACTCGTTTGATGTAAGTATAATTTCACTTGCCACCATTTATCTCATAGTGTGGAAGGAAACATGCTGAAATATTAGCTCCCAAGGTTCTCGGAATTATTGAGCTACACGTCTTTGCGGAATACACAAACGTGACATACATGCTGTCACGGATAGGTGACATGAATGAAGAAAGCACGAGAGAATGCGAGCAAGTGTAGTGAGCGGGATGCACGGGTTGATCGTTGTGAGCTGTAATTGAAAGGAAGATTCGAGAAGGATGAATGAGTAGTATATATAGAAGGCGGCCGCCAAGATAGCGGGCTTATTAGAACCGAGGCGGAAACGAGAGGTGCCCAGACACCTTGCGAGCGAGAAAACATCCCGTCGAGAAAATACCCGTCGACCCCAGTGCCGACGTGAAGAGAGAAAACACCCGTCGACCCCAGTGCCGACGTGAAGTGAGAAAACACCCGTCGACCCCAGTGCCGACGTGAAGTGAGAAAACACCCGTCGACCCCAGTGCCGACGCGGGGACTCTACAAGAGAGGAGTGGAGTGGGGGCTAGACCTCCTGATGTCAAGAAACACTTGCCTCTTCGACTCATCACCGAATTGTGGACAGTGAGTAGTGACAGTGGTAGTGGCTGGCCGCCTCGGTTTGACATTATAGTGGGTGGATGTATTTACTATTTGTTTAATTGTCGAGAGCAAGGGTATGAGTGCGTGTTAGTGAATGTATGAGGGGGTTGCAATTTTTTTTTTAAGAAAGCGAGTGTGCAGCAAATAAGGGACTGGGCTTATTAAATGTGACAGGGTTGGCGTAAGGACAAATCGAGTTTTGTTTATGTTGAAAGGAAAGAATGCGCAAATGTCAGACTGACAGGGGAGTGCGTGCGTTTGATCCTGTCAGTGTGTGTGTGACACATGCACACAGGCATAAGCTTACATTAAAATCTACACAAAAAACCTTGGAAATTGTATCACATCATCAATTTTGCGTCAGCGTATTCTTAAAAGTCAAAGCCCTCGTCAGGTGATTAGCAATCCACGTGTGGATAAGTGATAGTGTACTTGATGATATTCCTAATCTAAGACACGCTAATCTAAGACACGCTTCCCAAAATAGTTGGACTATCTCGGCTGTTCACAGCTGGCACAAAATTAGACGAAGGGAGAAGGAGAAAGCTATATAAAAAAACAACAGATGCAGATACACGCCCGCATGAACACGCACAACGGAAATTAGTCAATGAGTGCATAGGTATGTGCAACAAATTTCTCTGGATGCAGGAATGTAAAGTCATCTCATAACTTTCTACCCCTATACTCAATCTTTTCATGTTTTCCTGTTAACGCCTCGTGGTTCTACTTTAACTTTTTTCAAGCATTCTGGCATCTCAGAATAGCCAAATGTTTTACGACCACAGCTATTCTTACTCTGCCTCTGTATTATCTTTTCAGACAATCAGTTCAACGGTCAGTTTTCGAGGGGTTGGCTAGTTCACTGGACGACACCACTTCAGCGTTTTCTGGAATGAAGGGGAGATTATTGTGTGTGGTGGCGAAACAGAAGAGCAACAATTGTTGGAAGGATTTCACTCGATTTCACTGGGAGATTGGATTATGTCGAAGAAAGATATGAATCTTGTTACATGAGCAGCGAAGTTTGATCTCCATTTATTAAACATCCCGCAGGCATTCATTACAGGTGATGATACCTTTTGGTTATATACTTCTATGGCTGTCAGAAATGCTCACCTTTTACTTCAAACCCCTGAAAAACTTTATAGCAAAATTATTCTTACGCAGAACTAACAACTTTGCTTTGCTGCTCTATATGATGTCCTTAGAACATTGCGCAGAAAATACTGTTAATACCACGACAGCACGTTTGCCCATGGATTCGCCTAGGTCTTCAACGATTTAAGAGAAGAACCTTGGGTCTTTATAAAGAATTGATAAGGAACGTTTTGTCGGATTTCGTAGACACGATCAAAGAAATTTTGCCAGATTGCATAAAAAACCACAAAAGTAATTATGCATGGTGTGAAAACACGTATACAGACCCGCAAATTAGTTTCCTTATTCTTAATTGTGGGAGTATTTCAAGACATATCGTGATTTCAGTTTGTACATTTTGTAATAATTTGCAGGAACAGCCATCACACAGCCATTTCGAGTTGGGGACAAAGTGACACTTCACCCAAACGAATGGCAAAGGCTTCAGAATCAATCTCGACATCATAATCATAATCCAGTTCAAATTCCTAATGGAACTGGCTCCATTGCAGGTATTTTATTAGAGTGTTTATTTTCTCTCATTCTATTTAGCAATGTAAATGTATTTATTACACTGTGCGTTGAAACAGGAAGAATGCTACGTTTAAACCTTTTTCTGTTTAACAGTCACTAAAGCATTATAAAATTCTGAAAAAAAGAAACTATAGAATTTATGAATATTACTGATATGCATATCTGACAATCTTTTTTCAGCATTCGCTTCTTTGTCGGTGACAGTCAATTTCCCGAACTTTTATAACTGGAGAGGTACAACTACGCAGATACAGCATGCTCCATGATCATCGCTACTATTTCATTTATTCCTGATGCTGTTAATAACTGGTAATCTGCTCACATTGCTGCTATTTCTACTCTTATAAAACCCCCGGAAAGGCTCAGTGTTTCTTACAAATAATTGTAGTCACTATTCAAGTTTGTCATATGATAACTAGGTAATAGTGCTTTATACACTAGTCGTGCGAACGCGCTGTCAGACAGGCTATCATAAGGTAGAATAGATAGTTTGGGGAACGAGTTAGCCTGTAGGGTGGCGCTACGGCAACAGCCGCCTTTGAAGGTACCAGGCTGGGTGGTGGACAAAAGGACCAGGTATGCTTCACCGCCGGGTATCTCTTTGAGATCAGCGAGGGTCGGGAGATGGATGGCCGCTTACGTCAGCACTAGCGCAGGACAGAAGGGGGGAACGGCAGTTACCGCCGCAGGGGTTCTTCCAGGAGGGGAGAGACTGGCAGGATCAACAGGCCAGGATGCGACCGTTAATGGTAAGGCTGTGGTATACCTAGTGGGGGACAACAGAGCTTCATGTTATTGTCACTGACTGGACACCAGTAGTGTACAGAGAGGCAGACTTGATGGCGCCGCAGTCGCAGATCGCGTCACTACTAGGAGGTAAGAAGGAAGCAGAGAGGGCAGGGATAAGTCAAGACTGACAACTGGTTTGTTAGGTGTTAGGCAGCGATTGGTGGTAGTACACAGAACTCTTACTTGTTAAGTCAGTGACCACCTGTCTATCAAGTACTAGCTAGGTAGTGATTGGTCATAGGCAGGTAACATAAACGAGATCTCGGACTCTGACTCAGATGATGGCTTTCAGACAGTATCTAGTAAAAATAAAAGAAAGAAACTACTACCAAGACAGAGGACAGGTGCATAAACCAATACCATCCCCCAGCTACCCTTTCCAGTTATCATCATCCCCAATGAGAAAGGAAACAAGAACATCGTGACAGCAGGCCCCTCACGAATGTCCATAGAAATCAAAGAAAAGATTGGAGAAGTAGAGGATGTAAAACCCTCAATACAATCCAACAAATTGATTATAGGCTGCAAAGACCCAGCCCAACAAAGGAATGCAACGGAGATAAAAAAAATTTCCTAGGCACCAGCGTCACCTGCTATGTCCCTGGCCAGCAAAACAAAAAACCAAGACAGAAGAAGGGGCTTGGTGTCGTAAAAAATATCTCTGTAGAAGAAAGTCTGGAGGATATTAACAGGATGCTGGAACAAGCAGGGCAACCCAAAATCAGGGCAGTCAAAAGATTCAACATCAAATCCAAAGGAAAAGTAACACCAAGTAAAGCAATTCTACTGGAGTTTATAGACAGCGAGACGCCCACGACCATAAAAATAGGATTCCAGACCTATGGAGTGGAGCAATTTAATCAAACAGAAAGGCAGTGCTTCAACTGCTATGGCTTTGGTCACATTGCGGACCAGTGCAAACTAAGAGTTGCATGTGGGCGCTGCGGAGGTCCACACGACACAAGGGAATGCAGCATAAAAGAACACCAGGAGTTTGTCTGCATCAACTGTGGAGAATCTGGACACAGTGCAAGATATGGTGGATGCCCTTCAAAAATAATCCACCGACAAGCCAGCCAGATATGCGCGACAGGTAAACTTACATATAACGAAGCGCTCAAAACTTCCAGAGAAAATTACTGGATCTGCAAAGAAAAAACAAACGCTCGATCTCAGCAAACCAGCGAGAGGAGAGAACAGCTTCCACCAGCGCAGCAGACTACACTACAGACGGAGACACCACAGACGGAGACAACACAAAGACACCACAGGCAATCACGGCGAGCGACAACAGAGACAACAACAGAAGACTTAACAAAGAATAAAGAATAACACCAGAAAACAAAGAGCGACAAGACAACCCCACCAGACGATCTGACCCTGCTGAAAAAAGAAATATTGACCCTGATGACCAAAATCGACGACTACGTCCCACACGTGAAACATACCACCAAAGACCTACGGACACTTGATGTACCGAGTCTGACTAAAATGATAAGAACGCTATCAGGTCTCCTCACAATTTTAAACGAAAATGTCTAAGCAAACAATAAGATTTATACAGTGGAACTGCAGGGCACTAAATAGTAATAAAAGCGAGTTACTCAACTTTATAAAAAAATAATATGCCAGAAGTAATCGCCCTGCAGGAAACAAATTTCACAAAAGAACCAATCCAAATTCCAAACTATAAATATTCACCAATATTTAAATCAAGACCTAAACCGCATAAAGGAGGGGGAGTAGCAATCTATATCAAAAGCGAAATAACAGCTACAGAAATAGACCATAACTTAAATCCTGTAATTGAGGCAGTAGGTGTAGAAATCACGCTTCCATCAGGCTAAAAGCTAAAAATAACAAACGCGTACATATCGAGCCTAACCAAATATAATTCAATAACAGTAGAAGACTTAACAAAATTACTTCAGTCAGGGAACCTAATACTGGGAGACTTTAATGCTAAAAACCCACTCTGGGATAGGGAAAACCCAAAAGCAGACAAAGGAGGCAAAATGATAGAAGAAGCCATGGAAGATGCAAGGGTCTGTTTGCTAAACAATGGCCAACCCACGCATGTGTTCTGTCAGGGCTCCACAGACTCAACTTCAACCATAGACCTATCTCTCTGTACCCCAGAACTAGCAAATGTTTTAGAATGGGAAGTTTACGAAGAGGACACGTTAGGGAGTGACCACTTTCCAATTATAATCTCCACGCAGCCCCACTGCTAGTCCACCTTCGAGCAAACCAACTAGCTAAACTTCAGTCAGTACAGGCCAGGGCACTAAAAGTAGTTCTGGGAGTACCATCGTACACACCAAACCTAGCAGTACTGGCGGAAACAGGCCAGAAACCTATATAATTAATAATAAAAGAAAGGACAGCTAGCTACTACTACAAAATTCAATGTCTCACACCTGACCATCCAGTCTGACAGATTCATGTTCAACCCCACAGACACAGAACAGGCCGCCCCACCCCACAGCCCACACTACAACAACACATACAACACTTAGAAAACACAAAGGGAGCAGAAATCAACATAACAGCTCCTTACCCACCAACAAACACCACCCTGGACACTTCCACACCCACAGATAGACCTGGACCTCACCAAATACAACAAAGAACAACACCAAGCCCAAATCACTGCAGAAACAAAGCTCAAGCTAAACACCACATACAAAGAACACGTGCAGATTTATACTGACGGATCTCATGACCCAGAGACAAACATAACCGGATTATGAGTATACCAACCCGATAACACCACCATCTCCAGCAGACTACCAAAACACACTTCAATTTTTACAACTGAGCTGACGGCCATACTGACAGCTCTCCATACACTTCATCTCGGAATGAAGGACACAACGCAACAACAATATGTAGTAATTTCAGATTCACTGTCAGCACTTCAGGCTGTAAAAAAACAAATCCTCAAACAGAATGGATATAGTATACAAGATACTGTCCATCATAAAGAAAATCAACCAGAAACAGGGAAACATTAAGTTCTTTTGGGTTCCCTCTCAAATAGGAATAAAAGGAAATGAAGAGGCAGATAAACTAGCTAAACTGGCAGTAAAACAAGAAATTAACCCTAAAGTCTCCACCCTAAACATCTCTATTTCACCAGCAGAGAGAAAAATAGCTATAAAACCAGCAATAAAAACAAGGTGGCAAGAAAAATACAAAAATGAAGGTATAGGTACTAGAAGACTGATAGACGACCAGCCTAGTCTCACCTTGATGTACCTAAAGTCAATCAGGTCGGACCAAACTAAAATAACCAGAATGAGGCTTAGTGGAGAACATTATAAAATGTATAAAGACACACCTTCATGTGCCTGTGGGGACAGACTTAGCACCCCGCATGTACTGTTGGAATGCAATGAAAATAAACCAGAGAGAGAAGAACTAAAACATTTCCTAGATAAGTATAGACTGGGACTAAACCTCAGAAACTGCCTCAACCCACCTAAAGAACTATGGAACAGTATACTGTCACTAGTAGTAGTAATAGCAACAAGCCACCCAAACTCTAGTCTAATATAAAATAAGAATAGGGGTAAACAGGATAACATAGCCATCCACACTGGAAAAATAAAATAAAATAATTTTAAAAAAAATTGAGGAAGAGCAACACATGGAACCCAACAAAGAAACACACCACCACGGTACACGTGGCAGGACCCCTAAACACTGGCAACAAACGGCAGCAGCACCAGCATCAGCAGCAGCAGGAGGAAAGAGGGCAGCAGCACTGTAACGACCCATGCAAACTTGGCAGATCAACAATGGATAAAGAGGGCACAAATACAGTACACCACCCATGCAGACTTGGAAAACCTAAACACCAACAAAAATAGAGGGCACGTACAAAAGTGAAACCACGCATCAGGCACCACAAAACAGCAACCCTTTCCCCACATCTCCCCATCCCCTCACCCACACTCCCCAAAGACTTTTTAAAAAAAAAGCAAAATCCTATCTCTACATTATGCAGACACAGATTGGATGCACACACTCTGAAATTAAATGCAGATTTCAAACTCAACAAAACCTGCAGTATGACTACTCAATAGGCACTAGGGATTTGTGTAAATTTACAATACAACAACAAAGCCAAACTATTTTGTCTATGGCTTGATTATCATCACCAGGCTTTGTTGTCATCAGGTCAATGGGCACTTTGGACTGCAAAATGCAAATCTTTCTGCGAACAAAGCCTATATCTCTCTCAACATAAATTCGTACAGAGGCTATTTTTCTCATACTTTCAACTTGAAATGGATGTAGCTGTTTTTTCCCATGGGTAAAATCTGGAATTATTAATTTAGCTTGATAAAAAAAAAACTTTGTCTTCAATGCTAAAACCTCTGTTGGCCATAATTATATCACCTGGTAAGATGTGCAGCAGAGAAGTATTTTCAATGATATGTTTGTCTGAAGCCCTGCCACCAAATGCATCTGAAATGTAGCTGATTGACCCTTGTGGTGTGATCCCAATCAGATATTTGGCAGAATTATGTTTTTTATAGTTGGAATAAACTTGGATCTGATTTGTTTGGTCTGAGGGTTTTTGTGATTTAAGTCCAAACTGTCAACAATTACAGCAACCTTATCCTTAAAGTTTTCTCTAAAGTACATTGGCATAGACATTTTCAGAGTTTCCTTGAAGGCCAGTGCAGCAAAAAAGACAACCGTGCCACAAGTACATCAAGAGTTCTATGAAAGCTCCTTTGTACAGCTGACACAGATACTTTCAGCTGATACCCTACATCCTGGAATTGGTAGTTAAGCCTGATCTTAATTAAACACAACAAAAACTCTTGCTCTTTAGATAGTGACTGTGTTTGATTAGACATGCACGGCTCAACCATTCTGAGAATAAGGTCCATTACCGCCAATGAAGGAAGTCCTGTGTAAAATGGAACTTTAGTTTCATCTTCAACATACACCCGTCTTTCATAAATAGAATAATGCTTTCTGTTTTTAACTGAATCAAGAAGTCTGGTCTCCCAGTCTTGCATGATTGCATCTATATTTTGTCCAGTCAAATCTGTGTGACTATCCTGATCATTTGAACATGAATCTTCTATGCGGCCATGTTCACTATCTTGATGTACACTTTCTTTGCTGCCATGTTTACCATCCTGATAGAGACTTTCTCCACCAGCACTTGAGTGGCCAAAATCCCTTTCACACAATTTTTCTTCCTGACTTGTCTCACTGCTGCTTGGTGTTTGTTCCCTGCTGGCAGTATGTGGAGTAGGGATAGATGCAATATTACCTCTTATGCGACATACAAGCCTCAAATACCTGTCTTTCGAAATCTCAGCTTCTGAGCAAGTACTTGATCGCTCATGTCCCAATTGAAGAGTGGGAAGCCAGGAAGGACTGTTCCGGAAATTAACATAGGCTGGCTTTCCTAGACATCAGAATAAAACAACCCATGAATTACATCTTAGTGACACTGATTATAAAAAATAGCACTGAAACAAAATATACGAAATACAATGTCTAAAAAGAAGAATGTTAAAACATAAATAGCGTTTTTCATGCTCTGTCTATATCTATACTTTATTTGTCATGGTCAGACATAATGCAAGCCTTGTTTTGGCATTCACTTAAGATACCGTCACTAACCAACAATGAAGAAAATATTTTTCGCAATGTGTAAGACATACAGAACAACGCAACATACTTTAGTAATTTGGAAAACGTCTGGTTTCTTACTGTCAACAAAGTGTTTCGAACAGACTGATGTTTTGTTCCACTTCCCTCCCATTGTAATAGAGAGTTTGAGATTCGTGACGCGTAGGAAAGACGTGTGCGGCAACGGGCAGGGCCCGCCTCTAAGCGTTCCCGTCCTGAGAAAGCGATTGCGATTTAAGCGACGAAAGCGCGAATGCACGGGTAGTAACTGCGTAGACAATTCACAGTCACTAGCCTCCCTTTGTTTTGTACGCCAAGAGTTCCGGTGATCACTACGACAACAATGTCTCGGATTAATCCATTTCTAGCATATTGTTTGGATGATTCTTCGGATGAAGAAATGCTAGAACTGGCGTGAACTTGGATGAAGCCCAACGCAAAGAAAAACAAGTTTAAGTTCGTCTTTGAAGACATCAATGTTATGAGCAATTCAGGTTTCATAAAGACCTCCTAAGGCTTTACGCTTCTCTTCAGATACCTGAGAAGATCGTGGCATCAAATGGCACATGTTCAGGTAATGAGATTATTAAATATTAAAGTGCAAATATTTGGACTTAAGTAGCAAAGCTTACAAAATGTCTATAATTTACTTCTTAAGTAGGACTAGGACTGTATTGTCAATTGTATTTGAGTTAGTTTGTTGGGAAAGTGCTTCCACCTAGAGATGACTTTGCACTATAAAGGGAGAGGGGGAGAAAAAACTTTTATTGATTAGGCCTGAGCCCATTTCAAGGGGAAGGTGAACAACATCTATCAAAGTAACTATACCTATATATATATATATATAAATCAACACGCTGCGTTTATGAATGTATCTACTCTCTCTGGCAACATCCTCACAACCATCAGAACAAAACATCACAAACTTTGTAGCTATGTGTATCTTACACACACATACATCCACACACACATACATCCACACACTCGTTCAGTTCCAACCTCCTACTACTACTCATACTGTATAACTTTCTTTTCTACCAAACAAAGCATATAGACCTATAAGCAACATTGTGATAAGACTAGGTCCCATATTCTCCATCAAGCACACATAACTCACACCCATACATGCACACTCTCAGCATATAATTTTTCTTCTTATAAATGCTTTATAAAGAAAACATGCAAATCGCCTTGTCAAATTTGGGTTACTGTCTGCAGTACAAGTCAAACCATATCTTATTTTTGTAATTTCTAGCATGAATAATGGTGTAGAACTTGCGATTTCTAGGCCCTTATTACACTAACTCAATTGATTTGCTGGTATTATTTTAAAATTGTTAGTTTTCTTTAAACTAGGGATGGTATATGTCTCTCTCACAATATGTATGTGAGAGCGTCAATATAAATATATATAGCTGTACTTACAATACCTTTACTTTGGTGCAAAATTCTGAACATGGGAATTTTGTTAAATTTCAGGGATTGAAGGATTATGCATAACATTAAAAAGACTGGCATATCCCAATCACCTGTCCGATATATGCCAAACATTCAGCAGAAGCCCGGATGAAATTTCCAGACTGTTCAGCAAAATGATTGAGCAATTTATATGACACACACCAGCATCATCTGAACCACAGGTGGCTGCAGCAGGCAGATATGAGGAGGATGGCCAAAGCTATATACAAGGTTGCTCCTTTAGACCATTGTATTGGCTTCATAGATGGAACTGTCAGGCCAATAACAAGACCTGGATTGTTTCTTCAGGAGGTGTACAATGGACAGAAAAGACAACATGCCTTGAAATTTCAGTCAGTGATTGGCCACTTGTTTGGGTTGTTGACAGGCGAAGACACAACACTTTCCTCCTGAGAGAAAGTGGTTTAATGACCTTAATGGAGAATCACTGTCATGATGAAGATGGTGCACCCTTTTATGTATATGGTGATCAGGCTTATCCGCCAAGTCAGCACCTGATTTCACCATTTCGAGGTGCACTCAGGATGAACAACAGTTCAATGCAGAAATGTGCAAGGTTCGTCTTGCAGTAGAATGGGGCTTTGGGAAGGTTATTTGAATTTTCTCGACTATAAGAAGGGATTAAAGCTCTGGCTGCACCCAGTGGGGAAGTATTATATTATTGGAACTTTATTAACTAACTGTCATACCTGCCTTTATGGCAGCGTCACAACAAAGTTTTGGGGTAGTTCCCCCTCTTCTTGAAGAGTATCTTCATTGACGACTCTGAATTCCCCCCCCCCTCAACAGCACATACATACGCATCTTTTGTTTATATTTTTATGTCTGTTTGTTTTGGTTTTGTAAGACACACAAAGCATGTGTAATAAAATATGTTATATAAATACACTATTAATTTCAGTGAAGATGCACAACCAAAGTCACATCTGAAGGATGGCTTTTGATGAGAATACTGTTGAAAAGTAGGAAGAACCACCTGAATTACACCCCAGACTACCTATAGCATTTGCTGTTCACATCTGAAATTATTAACAAGAAAAAACATAAAAAGGCAGGACATCAGTTCACTTACATGCATTTTAATGAATAACTCAAAACAGAACAAAAAAATTTTAAGTCATTTTTTGGAAAATTTTTGAAGTAGCAGCAGAAAAGCATTCCGCTAAGCACTAAACGCTTCAAATTTTTCACGCTTCAGGGCCAGTTCTTGCCTCCTTAGCTTCAGTTCTGCCAGCCTCTCCTCCCTCTTCTTGTCTTTTAATAACAAGTTCTAACACAAGATCATTAGGTTTTTTCTTCTTTGAAGAAGGCACAGGATCTGCACACAAACAGGTGCATAAATAAATAAGCTGATAATATTTTTTAAAGAGGCATTCTGCAGACTATTCTATGAGCAGCAAAACAAGATTCACACCTACGTGACTAGAACAGCGGTGCGGATAGGAGATTTGCAGTCTGGTTTACAGTTTTTCGCATGAATTAGTAAGCTAGGAGCAACTGCTGACCACATATCATTCATCATTCCTTATGTCAATTCATAGACAACATGTTTGCATGTTATGTTGCATGCGTGCATATGTGTCATTTTTTGTAAAGTGCCCTGAGTTTGCCCCCTAAGGCTAGGGATATGGTGCTACTATATAACTTTATTTATATTGTACCAATACCTAGGTGGATAAAAGCAACAATTATATTCGACTGGGAACATGCTGTTCTCTTTCTGGCCTCACAATGCGCTGTCACGCCACCTTTGTTATTTTTATGTCTATGCATTGTTTGACATGTGCAAGATTAGTCTGCTTACCTTCATTGCTAGATGAAGAAGGTCCAGCAACAGCTTCATTTTGTTTTCTTTTTCATGACTCCATTGCTGCAGCATGTTACCTCTGCTCCACTTCATCTTTTTTTCTGACTTTTTTAACCCCCTCTCTTCATTTGCTATAGTTTCTTAATTCCTGTAATTTCTAACAGCAGATGATCCCTTTCTGTAAGTTCCTCTTCCACTTCACCTGATCTAAAAATTAAAAGAAATGCAGTAAAGTGGATGATTGCATATTGTAATTACTAAACACAGATGAGTCTACATTATGACTGACAAGTAGTGAGTTGAAATGCAGTACCTGAAATAGAGTTAGCATTATATGGATTTTGGTGCTATTTTAGCAGCATAAGCCAAATGTCTTTTTACATTTCCCATAAACTTTCCTTCTGTGTATATAATGAGGTTGGATACAAACTTATTTAGTTTTTATTTTCTTGTGGTATACATCCTTCCATTGACATGGCACATTTCCATGAATTCACTGACTTTTTTTAATCACTTTAACACCATGAAATAAATTTATGTTTTTTTAAAATATGTTTTGCTTGATTGTATACTGCTACTTGTATGTAAGTTTGTGCATGATTGTGAGGAGATAAAGATACATACACATCTTAAGGACTCAGCCACTCTTTTCCAGCCAGCCCCAGATTTATCGGAAGGCTGGTCAAACAAGACCTGCCTCAATCAATGCAGGTC
The DNA here is from genome assembly GCA_004794655.1 of Marisa cornuarietis. Classification (NCBI taxonomy): domain Eukaryota; kingdom Metazoa; phylum Mollusca; class Gastropoda; order Architaenioglossa; family Ampullariidae; genus Marisa; species Marisa cornuarietis. The sequence continues at coordinate 1,443,142 of SMMW01000542.1, read as the reverse complement.
CATTTCCTCTGATAAACAGATGATTTTTTTTTACTTCTGAAAGCAAAATAAAAGTTTGCAAATGCTAGTAGTGATCAGGGATAACCAGTACAACTTAATTTCAAAATTGCTCAGCATTTCATTCCTAACCACTATAATTACTATGAATAATAAAAATTTTTATACAATCATAACTTGTAAAATGAAAATACTACAAAAAAGATTTAATGTTTTATGGTTACTGCTTAAATTACCACATAGCTGTAATAGGTATAGAACAACATAACAATAAAATAATATATACATAATTAAAAACATAAATATTACAACTGTATAATAAATAAAAAAATTAATTACATTAATACAATTTTTGCCTATGGTATGAAATGTTTATTCACGAGTTAGTTGTTCCTATAGCAATATATTGCTCTATAATAGTACTAAAAATATTTAACGGTTATTTTGGGGACAGATAACAAATGATGAAGAAAATTATAATGATTATAATTATTATCTTTAACAATTATTATCTCATCATTATATAACTTTACACAAAAAGTGTGTTAGCAAGTCTTGTAAATACGATTGAATAGACATAAACCATCGATTGCAGGGATGGTCGTTTTTAACTGCTTTAACTTCATAAACAAGCAGCTTTGTTTGATTTCCAACATATATTATGATTGCAGAAGATCTAAATATTAATTTACAGTTGAAATGTATATACATATCCTTGCAAAAAAGCTGAAATTAGGCGAACAACTTACACGATTTGGTCACAACTGCTAGATTCCATTTCACACGTCGCGCCGTGTGACAGCGCGGCTCGCTTTGGCAGAAGTGATGACGTAGGGCTCAAATTCCCGTGACGCTACAGGTTGCCGCACCCGCACGCGGCGCGCTAGCGCTGAATCTCAAACTCTCATATAATTTTGTAAACGGCTGCCTTCCACAGACGACGTCGTTCTTCTGTAAGTATTTTTGTATCGCCACCTTGTTTCAAAATAATTTTGGGGATCCTATGAAAAGATACATTTAGAGGAACATTTCTTTTACCGCCGGGCTTGTTTCCGCATCCTTTTATACAGCAGACGACCATGAAAATTGATCAGTTTCTAGCAAGCTTGTGTAACCACTCCTTTAGCTGGGGCATAAACATGGCCGCCGAAGCAGCCCGCAAAAACTGATGACGTCACGTGAAAACGAGCTCTAGGTGCAGGAACTTGAGTTGTTGTTGAGTTTGTAATGGAAATTAAGTGCTTTCACCTCTCGGTGATTTCGCACCGGTGGTGCAGGAACCGCCTTTTTCTTGCTATTTAATGATGGAGTATTTATTCTAAAATATTTGGGTACTACGTCACCCGCTGTGTTGTCTGTCTGCCTCGCGATGCTCCGCTCGCGCGACCAAGCATGGGGTGGAAGGGGGTGAAGGGTAGAGGGAACAATTAAAGCACTGTCAGCGGTACAAACTGTCTAGCGCTCCCGCTACAAAACTAATTTATTAATACTTAGGTGCAATAAAAGGAATTTCATCACGCTTGACACACGTCTCACAAATATTGTTTTTCGCAACCTTTAAAGCCGCGGTTCTCAACCTGGGGGGCGCGCCCCCCAAGGGGGGCGCAAGCTCCTGAAAAGGGGGCCGCAAAGGCGGTCATTTTCTCATATCTCATATAGGTATTAGTGGCTAAGGGGGGCGCGCGGACGTACCTTTATTCGTCTGGGGGGAGGGGGGCGTCACAAGTAAAAGGTTGAGAAACGCTGCTTTAAAGGATCAAGAGCATCCATCAGTCACAGACTTCACATTCGTGTCTTCTATGCTGATAGTTTGGGTTGACGTTGGTGAATTGTGAGTCACCACAGAACTGAGAGTGATTACTGGACTATTTGTATATCCTGGAACGTGGAGTACTTCTATATCTACATTTTGTGTGAACTGTCAATGTGCTAGGCAAAACTGTTAACGGTCGTGAAGCAGTGACTTCATGGGAGCTAATTCCGTCGTAATCTTGGGATTTATCAGTAGAACTAGTGTAGTATTGTTATATATGATCTACTTTACCTGCTGCTCTTTTGTTTAATTATATTTTTATTATTTTATATTCAGTGGTCTAGTTTTATTGACTAGGCGAGTGCGTGTGTGTATGTGTTGTAACGGATGTGCTGCGTGTGAGTGAGTTAGTTGTCCATTGCGCCACAGACCACGCAACGAACTCTTTAAAGGGTTTCTTTCTTATATTTGCAGGATTAGATTTCCAAAACATCCATACCATGCCTCCTGCAAATCTCACAGTCGTGACTTTCACAAATGTCTGTCGTGGTCTCGGACAGCAAGTGGATGATGAAGATTTTTGCGATATCACTGTAGTGGTTGGGGACAAAAAATTCTCGTGCCATCGTGTGGTGCTGGCCTCTGTGTCCGAGTACTTCAAGATCTCACTGAAGCCGTGTTGGCGAAAAGCTTCCAGTGGACAAGTTGATATCACCCACGAAGATGTTTCGCCAGAGTCCTTTGGATATTTGATGGATATCCTCTACAGGGGCAAGGACATGGTTAACAATGACACCGCAAAGGACATTCTCAAAATGTCTGTCTATTTGCAGATCAAATATTTAGAAGGGTACTGTGTCGAGTTTCTACAAGAAACCCTTCAGCCTGAAGTTTGTTTGGGAACTTGGCAATTTGCCCAGAAATACGATCTGGACAAACTGGCTGAAACGTCCTTTAAGATGGCCGTCGAGAAAATTGAATTCGTGTCGACACAGGACGAGTTGCTGGCCCTGCCTAAGTCCATGCTCTTATTCTTCTCTCGCTTCAGCAGAAACTCCACATGGACGACATTTGTAAGATCATCCTGCGCTGGGTTGAGGAGGATCAGGACACAAGGCAGATTCATCTGCTGGAATTACTTCCCTTCGTTTGCTTCACTGAGCTCAGCTCAAATTATCTGTGCGATATGGTCACCTACCTCAATCATCCTTTCAGAGATGTCATATATGGTAATTATATTATAAAACAATATCGCTGTAGATATAACCAGCCCCACTTTCGGTCTTTCGTGTAGCCCCTAATGAACAAAGATACGGAAACTAAAAAGACCGGCGCAGTCCTTCTTGTCACTTTATACCTCCCGCTAAAACAGTAGTAGTTAGTTTCTCCTTTACAACAGGGCATGTCGTATATATATAATACAATAGCTAACAATGATCATATACATGTAGCTCCCGTTCGTATTGTCTAGTAAACAAAAAGGTGAATTTGCTATGGAGCATGTTTGTTTTGTTTTAGCACAAGTATCAACGTAATATTTGTAAAGTTAGTTAAGTTCATGGCGGGTCCTTCGTTTTTTTCTCTTTGTGGGTTTGCTCTTTCGTATTATTATACTCTTTTGTTGAGTATAATTTGTTTAAAAAGTTTTGTTTTGAGCTTTGTTAGTAGGTTGCGCAGTTTTTCTTTTTTTTTCTCGGTCTCGCCCATGTTTTCTATTCTTATAGATGTCTAAACATGTTGCAGAACAAATCAACGAAGCTTTGACTTACTACATTAAAGGTCAACAAAATAATGATGTACTCGTCAGAAGGAAGATTCTTGCGCGGCAACCTCGCCCTCTAAACTCGCCGGAAATCAAGAACCGTGTTGTTATGTTTGGCGGTTACACAAAGGTCTACAAAACTCTAAGGGGCACATACATGTTTGACTTAAAAACCGGTTTTATGGAGTGTTACAATCTAGCACCCATGCCTGAAGATATTGGATTAGGCTTTGCCAGCTGCACGTGGTGCAACGAGGTTTATGTCAGCGGTGGATCCCAGCTGCCCACGTTCTTTGCTGTCTATAAACCAGGTGACAACGAGTGGGAGGTGCTGACCTCTCTACCAGATGAAGGTCGGGAGCAACACGCCATGGTTGCTATTAGTTCTACCATTTATGTTCTTGGTGGAAGTCAAAAAGCCCCTGATGGCGAGAAAACTGTTTCCTCTAGTGTCCTAAGCTACAACACAAGGTCCAGAGGATGGAGCGGCTTCTGTCAGCTGACCTTAGGTGTTCAAGAAACCACCGCCGCTACACTCGGTCACCGCATTTACCTGTTTGGCGGGGTAGATAGTAAAGGAGCCAACACAGACTTGGTGCAGTGCGTGGACACTCTGAGTGGCTGCGTTTATCAGGCCGCCAGACTCCCGACACCCACGTGCGGTGCACGTGCACTGAGTAATGGAGGACGTATTTACATCGTGAGACCTGAAGGAGATGTCTTGTCTATGTGGGAGAGCTTTCCTATGGCTGAACACATTGAAAAACGTTTCTCTGACAGGAAGGAGGAGAAAGCAAATGGAAATCACTTGTCTGACGTAAATATTATTTCTCTTGCCTTCATTTATCTCATAGTGTAGAAGGAAACATGCTGAAATATTAGCTCCCAAGGTTCTCGGAATTATTGAGCTGCACGTTTTTGTAGAATACACAAACGTGACATACATGCACACAGGCATAAACTTACATTAAAATGTACACAAAAAAACCTTAGAAGTTGTAGCACATCAACAATTTAGCAAGTTACCTTATTCTTACAAGTCGAAACCCTCGTCAGGTGGCTAGCAATCCACGTGTGGATAAGTAATAATGTAGTTGATGATATTCCAAATCTAAGATACGCTTCCCTAAATAGTTGTTCGCAGCTGGCACAAAGTTAGACGAAGGGAGAAAAGAGAAATCTCTATATATACATAGGTATGTGCAGCAAATTTCGCTGGATGCAGGAATGTAAAGTCATCTCATAACTTTCTTCCCCATATGCTCAATCTTTTTTTTATTTTTTCCTGTTTACGCCTCGTGGTTCTACTTTAACTTTTCTATTTTTCTCTTTTCTTTTCTTTTCTGCCATCCCAGAATAGCCAAATGTTTTACAACCAAAGCGATTTTTACTCTGCCTCTGTGTTATGTCTTTGTAGACGATCAGCTCAACGGTCAGTTTTCGAGAGGTTGGCAAGTTCACTGCACGACACCACTTCGGCGCTTGCTTGAATGAAGGGGAGATTATTGTGTGTGGTGGCGAAACAGAAGAGCAGCAATTGTTGGAGGGATTTGAATCAATTTTACTGGGAGATGGGAACATGTCCAAGAAAGATATGACTCTAATTACAGGGGTAGCGAAGTTTGATCTCCATTTATTAAACATCCCGCAGGCGTTCATTACAGGTGATGACACCTTTTGGTTATATACTTGTATGTCTGTCAGAAATGCTCACCTTTTATTTCCCGAAAAACTTTACAGCAAAATTATTCTTACGCATAACTGACAAATTTGCAAAAGTATCTTGGTTTGCTGCTCTATATGATGTCCTTAAAACATTGCGCAGAAAATGCTGTTAATACCACGACAGCACGTTTGCCCTTGGATACGCCTAGGTCTTCAATGATTTCATAGAAGAAACCTGGGTCTTTATAGAGAATTGATAAGGAAAGTTTTCATAGACACTATCAAAGAAATTTTGCCAGATTGCAGAAATAAGCACAAAAGTAATTATGCGTGGTGGAAAGATACGTATACACCCGCAAATCAGTTTCCTTATTGTTATCTGTGGGAGTATTTCAAGACACATCGTGATTTCAGTTTGTAAATGTTGTAATGTGCAGGAACAACCATGACACAACGATTTCGAGTTGGATACAAAGTGAAAATAAACCCAAAGGAATTGCGCTGGCTTTAGAATCATTCTCAATATTATAATTTCACGATAGTTACAGATTGGGATACTGGCTCCATTTCAGGTACTTTTGGGGTATTTCTTTTCTCTAATTTTATTTAGCAATGTAAATGTATTTCTTACACGTGTGCGTTGAAACAAAAATGTAACAAAAGAAAAAATGCTACATGTAAACTTTTTCTGTTAAACAGTCGCTAGAGCATTATAAAATTTTGAACAAACCTCATAAACTAAAGAATTTATGAATATCAATAATATGCATTACTGACGATTTTTTTCAGCAGTTGTGGCTCGGTGACAGTCAATTTCCCAAACATTTATAACTGGAATGGCACAACTACGCAGATACAGCATGCTCCAGGATCATCGCTACTATTTCATTTATTCCTGATGCTTTATCTCCAAATGTTCTGCTAATAACTGGTAATCTGCTCCCACTGCTGCTACTTCTACACTTACTGAACGCACGGAAAGGCTGATTGTGCTTCTTATAAATAATTGTAGTCACTACATGTTCTACAAGTAGGAGAGAGAAAGTTGATTTTGAGATAGGGGGTGCGGGACAAAACAAAAATCTTTTTCGTTGAACTGAAGTTTGAGCAAAGAATGGCGAGTCTTTTGTCAAATGCCTTAGGTACTCATTAATCTACTGCTAGTGTTTTAAGTCACTGATTTTATCTTTGTGGTCGGGTAGATACAAAGGAGTCATTATAGATCTGATTCACTGCATTGACATCCTGATTGGTGACTTTTCTCTGCACCGCTTGACCCGATAGTTTTGTCTTCCTTGTCATTTTCGCTAATTGAAAGCTAGCATCAGGGCCTTAACACTAATTCAAACCTCAAATTGAACCCCAAACTAACCCAACACCTCACACACTCTAAAGTTCTCTTTATCAGTCTCTCTCTCTCACACACACACACACACACACACACATTCCTTTTGTATGCATACACAAAACAAAAAAAGCTTACAAAAGTAGAAGGTGCATTTAATAGAAACCATTTATTTCGCTCTCCTTGTGTTGTTTATATGATTATCTCCAAATGTCCCACACGTGTTGTTTAAATCGCATTCTTGTGACATGCTGTAATCGCTTTTTAATAATCAAAATTTTACTCCAGGAATAATAAATGATTGTATAGCTTTAGTAAACCTGATGTGTGAACAATCTTAAGCCTGTTCAACATGTTGTATTCGTACTTGGAATGAGTGCTTGGTTGAGAAGGATAAAAAATTGTAAAAAAAAATCACCTTGCTTTTTCTTGATCTGCCTCCACCCAGCGCAGAATTGTCTTACAGATATTAAACATATTGAAGTTTTGCTGTCAGTGATGCTCGCACTGGCCATGCTATTCCCTTACAGCTCTCCACCGTGAATTGGGAAATAAGAATGCTTACATATGAACAGCCATAAAGAAAATCCATTGTAATTCACAGTTCCGTAACAAGCAGTCCAAATTAGTAGCTTATAAATTGTCACCTGTATTTTACTGCCGTTAAACCATAACTTGATGATCTTCCAAGTCTCCATACTTCTCTATTAACTTTAATACCGACAAATCTTTGTATAAAGTACCTGTATCAGCTATTTTCTAAGCTATAGAGTATAGACAATGCATTGCATCTTTACAGTCGTAGATTTGGTCTTCACATAAGGCTTGTCTTTCCGCTACAAAGGATGACTATTACATTATTGATAGTCAACGATGAGATACCAATAAATGGGCTAATAAAATTATCAACTCATAGGAATATAGCTTACTTTAACTAAGAACAGATTTGACAGTCAACATTTTTCCGGAAGACAAATCAAACGTTTTCCCACTCGCCCGTACAGATTGTGATTTGGTCAGGTAAACAGGACGAGATGTTACATCGGTATGACAACTTCCAGTTACCAGAAATAGTTCAACGAGACTGTCTGATATCAAAAGTCTGAAACGAAATGACAATTTATGTCCATACTTCTGAGTGGGGGGATTTGTGTTTTACGCCGAGACAACAATTAAGGTTATATCATGGCAAGGCACCCAGCCCTGTAAACAGATGCCGCATTCAGAGAAAGAACAGCGTGCCGGAGACGAGAACTGAACCCAGGAAACCTAACCTTCACTGTATTGGTGACAGGCGATAACCGGACCGCCCTCCACGCTTCTAAGAAACATCCACACCCACCCACACACGCGCACGCATAATACAATGTTTCTATATTTCAGATCGAATAAGTTAAGAGGGCCTCTCGTAAGCTTAATTGATCTTGAAGCTGGGTGATGTATATCGACGCGTATTGATAAGATACACTGGCGCCTCCATACTGACCTGTGGAGTAGTTTACTCGTGGCCTGTGGCTCAACACACGTTTGCTGTTCACCTTACAGCTGCTTTGTGCATAGCCACCCCACCCCCCACCCCCTGTACCGACGATCGGTGTTTGCGCGAGGAGGCTGGTGGTACATGGTGCGCTGCGACTAGTTGTCAAAGCTCACGAACTAAAGGTTTTCGATTGTTCTCTTTTCTGAAAGATGAAGAGATGTGAGTTAACAGCTTTTCACAAGATTTAACAAGTCGCCTTTATCTTTGGTTTTGTCACATATGCTGCTGCTTAGTAGCTTCACTAGTCTTGTGTTGTCATTTCCATAGATGTAAGAAGTGGGTGCAGAAGTGTACAGTTCCGACCATCTTGATGCACCGAAATAGAAAATTTTTTCAGGATGGATAGAAAGAACTGTATCTGAATGGCTCTACGCCTCAGAAAAATACCTAAAGTAACCATGTTTTTCAACCCTTCGGGAAAAGTTTGCCTCTCACTCTCAGCTTCTGTCGCACAGAGTTACAACTGACGTATCAACGATGATAACTTAAGGAGTGTTATCACAAGAGGCCTCTGAGACTGTTTTCTTTGTTGAACCCACTGATCAACTGTTTAATGGATTCATCAGCCTTAGCAAGTTAAGCAGCCAAACGATGCGTGATGCCATCTCGGAAAAGTCATGGCTGTCGACACTTAAAAGCAATTCATCAAGTATAATTGGATGGAAAATTACTACACAAAGCCTGCCTCAACTCTAGGACGATCTTTGCAAAACAAAGAGGTTAAATTCTTTCACAATAGCAGATTAAAACAAGATTAAAACCTCTTTTTTCTCTAACACGAGGATAAGGACACGGAGATAATCCAAGTCCTCGGCAATTTTGGTTCTTTCTGTGCCAGGTAATGGTGGCTGGTCTCATCATGCAGTGAAAGAATTAAGTCAGAGGTTTCCACCTTCAGGACCAATCACAGTAGCAGTACTGTCAGCCAGAACCAGGCAAATAAATATCCTTGAAAGTATGGAACTTTCATTTCATTTGTCCCAGTATTACTTATTTTCTCAAAATTAGCTCTTGTCTTGCTATTGTCTTGTGGTGGTTTGCTCTTTTCCATCCATGCTGCTAGTCAGGTTTTTTCCATCAGAGCTCACCTTTTGTGCTGCAGGAAAGGCAAAATGAACTTCAGCGACAAATAGAACTGTAAGGGCAGACAACCACTACAGGAAGGCATTGATGAAGTTCTGGGTGCTAGTGCCCTTCAAGAATTATTGTTGATGGCACAGGAGAAAATGAAAGTGGCTGAACAGCATCATAATTTCTGTGTGACGAGGTACATGAGAACTGTCCTTCATGTGAGCAGTCATACATCATATGGGCATCCTCACACAGATGGTCATTTGCCTAGGCATTCATTTCCCCTAGCACTGTCTACTTATTCTAGAGCTCAATGTCACTCTGTGAGATATACACTGGTGCAAAAAACAAACATAGCAAACAAACAAAAAAAAACACACAGACTGAAGAAACCTGTGTGATATAATGAAATAAGTTACTGAGGATCTGCTTTCTCAATATTTGAATGAAATTATATTCCTTAGGGCGCGGTAAATCAAAATTCAAAAGTTAAGGTTAGCAGAGAATTTTCCTTGTGAAATAAGATTGTCAGAGCTGCGCCAAAAAGAAGTCATTCTGCCTGTTGAAGATGTATTCAATCTAACATGTAATATATCTTAAGTAATTTTCAAATAATAATATTAAGCATAAAGTTTTAAGGTGGGGTGGGGGTGCGCGCAGGTATAAGCAAAGTGTATCCTATGTCTGTGATGTGTTTAAAGTCATTTACTACAGTGTCCTTTGTGAGAGCCACATGTGTACTTGTTACAGGGTCGCCTGCCGCCCGTGGGCCACTGATTTAGAATCACTAAATCCCGATAATATTCAAATGGAAATTCCCGTATGCGAAAATTAGAAACAATCTACTCAGAGTCTGCTCACTACTAAAATTGTGCATTCCAATCTGCTGTGTTAACAAAGGTAGGTACAATTTCATGCAAAACATATTGCAAATAATTCTTATATGTGCCTCCGTATCTCTCTCCCTCTCTCTATCTATATACATATATATATATATATATGTAATGTAATCTGGTAAGACAAGACGATAGAGTTTCTTTTAAAAGAATCCACATTATCAATTGTCGTTCCCCTTCAGGAGCATTACTTCCCAGATTGTGAGAAAGATTTGAAATGGATTTGTTTTAATAAAGCTAGAATAAATGCTCGAAAGTTTGTTCAAAGTAAATAAGAAGCTTCAAGTTGTGGTGGGGTAGGTGTAATTGTTATAAATGTCCTTAGGTGAATGTGACTCATTGGAACTACGATCGGAAGAAAGAATTGTTTTCTCTGTACGACATTTGTGCGTTCGTGTAAGTGTATATACAGTGTATGAGTGTGTAAGTGTGTCAGTAAGTGTGTGTGTGCGTGTGTGTGTGTGTGTGTGTGTGTGTGTGTGTGTGTGTGTTTTAGGAAACATGAAGTCTTAACAAAGTGAAACCGTAGTTTAAGCCCTTCTAAATTATTTTAAGCTCATGAGCAAATCGACTTTTTCGAGAAGTTAAAAATGATTCGCCATTATACTGCAGTCTTAAATATCTTGTCAATGTGATCATTGATATAATTTTTAATTGAAAAACTTGCAAAAATATGAAAATAATACTTTAGGAATGGGTTTGACGATAAAATACAAAATATGTATCTTGGATGTGTCTTTTAAATGCCATTTGTGTTTTACTCTTGGTTGTTTTATCTTGATTCTCTTTGGCTACAGCAAACTACTAGACCACCCACTGCAAACAAAAACCAAAGGGCTCATAAAAACAGACTGAAACGGAAAACTGAATGACCAGATTTGCAAAAATCCAAAAAGAAAAAATCTAGGAATTATTTTGTAGACCAGTAGCTCTGTCTCGTTTTATATGTATCTAATAGATAGCGGAACTTGTTAAGTTTCCATACATGTATGTTTTGCTTACTTGTGTTTAATACTTTAAATAGCCACGTCTCAGAAAGTCTGTCCGCACAGCTGTTTCATATTTTTGAACCTTGGAATTTAATCATGCATATAAAGAATATCCCCAGGCCCCGTATGCATGTAAATCGAATAAGGACTCGCGCGAATAGCTGCTTTTCGCGAAAAGCTATTTGAGACTTATACGTGCATAGGGCCTATCGTGATTCCGTATGCACAAAGCTCTATTCGGTCTCAAATAGCTTTACGCGAGTAGTAGCGGGGAGAACCGTTGCTATTTTTAGAAGCAAGCGAACACACGATGTCTTGGTGACGGTAAAGGAAACTACTTCATATCATAGCATCGGTTTTTTTTTTTTTTTTTTTTTAGCTCTCATCGGCCAAACTCGCCACTATCGCCCAAAATAGGCAAGAGTGGTGGGCCCTGTCAGTTCCCGTGTCTAACAATGTGCTCCCCGAAAACACAGGTCAAAGCAGGGTCAGCAGACATTGGTTACAGTCAACTTACTGACATGCTACAAAATAAGCCTGCGTGTAAAGCTAACTTCAGCCAGTCTGGAGTTACAATATTGCTGGAAGAAATCTCTCTCGAGCACCGGGTTTTATTTAGGAGTTGCTTAAACTGTTCCTAGCATAGACAGACAGGCATTTTTACCCAAAGTTTGTATCACGTTTGGCATTCCGTAGGTGCGATGTACGGTGTGTACCTGTCTTTTTGTCGTCCGCACGAGCTTGGTTCGGCAATGAAATTTCAATGCGTGCTCGCCGAAAAAAATCGTCGGTGACTGGCCACATTGCGGCTGACGGTTGACTGGCTTACTCCAATTAATTCGCCATACACATCCTGAAAACTTAATGTAGCAAAATATCGCAGAGTTACAAGGACTTGTAACAATGGTGGTAAGGCACCTTTTTGATTGGTGACAGCGATCTCGCATGCCACTTCATCGGTCAGTGCCAAAATGTTTTCTCGTGGAAAACAAAATTTGTGATATAATTCTACATCATCAATTACTTAAAACGGATGCGGTCTGTCTTGAAACACCTGATTCCTTCGCATCAATCGGCGTTCTCGCAATGAGGGCCGCCATTTTTCTGCGTGAATAGCGAGTTACACAGCCCCGAGAGGTCGAATAACTTTATGCGCGGTCCGCCAGGCCGGAAAGCCTTTCCGGGCTCCCATGCATACGGATTTTTCACTGCTATTCACCCTAATAGGCGCTATTCTTGAATAAGGCCCTTTTCCGGGCTACATGCATACGGGGCCAGAAAAACAGACGGAGAAGAGTTTAGTGAAAAGTGCTCAGGCAGAAACAGGGACAAACAGCAGGGCATCTAAAATTATTCCTGGTGATCCTGTCATCCCCCGTCTTTCTTTCTGTGTCACTCTTTGTCTTTTCTTTATATATTTATGTTTTTTCATGCCCTTGTTCCTTAGTTAATGTGACATTGTCTTTCTTTAGATGTGTGTGTTTACGAGTATATGCATACATAATATATTGAATATTAATATACCATATAATAATAATAATAATAATAGTGAAGATTTGTATAGCGCATATTCACACTCATAGAGAGCATGCTCTTAGCGCTTAAAACGAGGAAGAGACGTGGACTAAGTAGACACAGAACAAAGGGGGACGAAAGAAAACGACAGTACTGACGAAAAAACAGAAAACAAAAGGCATCAAGTAACAGGAACAGAAAAATATAGTGATTCTGCGAGAAAGATGGGTAAAGTAGCAAGAGGGAAGGGGGCGGGGTTAAGAAGGACGAGCATTACGCGGACTGTGTTAGGAGTAATGCTCAAGGAAGAGGTGCGTTTTTAGTGTAAAACTGAATGTATAATGTAAAATGTATTATAATGTAAAAGGCATTAAATTATAAATTCACAAACATTGCAGATGTGTTAATTTTTTTATCTAAGGCAAATTAACATCAATTTTGTAAGCTTCACTGCTATCTTGCTAATGCTAAACTAATTAAAAGAGTGGGTTTACTTGTTTGAAGCTTTCCTGTCTATTGCTGTTGCAGATTGTCATGGCGTCTGAGAAGTTCAGAGACCTGACCGCTGCCAGCACATTTACGGGTATCGGCCATTTGCAAGATCAACAAAAGTTCTGTGACATGAGAGTTACTGTAAAGGGCGAAACTTTCTCGTGTCATCGTCTAGTTCTTGCATCTGTGTCAAAATTTTTTGAGACCAGATTATCGTCCATGGTCATGGAAAACAATCTTGCACACGTGCAAGTTGACCACGAAGACGTGTCTCCTACGATGTTTCAATCTCTGCTCGAGATTCTCTACAAAGGCACAGATTTAATCACCTTGGAGTCAGTCAAAGATTTCTTAAAAATGTCTGTATACCTTGAGATAGATTTTCTAACAAGGTATTGTGAAGAGGTGATACTAAATGTTCAGCCTAAAGATTGCTTAGGTCTTTGGCAATTCGCTCAAAGATACAAACTCGTAAATTTAAGTGAGAAGTGCTCTAGAAGGGCGGCGGAGAACATTGACACTTTGCAACAGAACGAGTTGCTGGCCCTGCCCAAGTCCATGCTCCTTATTCTCCTGTCGCTTCAAAAGAAACTCAACATGGACGACGTCTGCAAGACCATCCTGCGCTGGGTGGAGTCTGATCAGGACAGAAGATCCGGCTTTCTCAATCAGTTCATTCCCTTCATATCATTTCCACTCCTGAGTCGGTCCTACCTGGCCGAGTTGATAGAATACCGGAACCATCCATTCAGTGGTAAGTTTGTAGTGTAATATGTGCTTAATGGCAAAATAAACAATTGAATTTAGTAGTAAAGTATACCTCCTTATAGTATCTGATGATGATGGACGTCTAAAGTCATGTCCTGAAATACTTCTTGCATTTCTGTTTATGCAGAACACGTGAAGGAAAGTATCGTCTTTGCTCTGATAAACAACGACGACAGACATGTCCACACATGTCGAAAGATTTTGAGTCAGCAGTCCGTTATTCTGGACAGCACCGGCATCATTCCGGTTTCTGTGGTCGTCAAGACAACAGAATTACCACTTGAACATGGTCCTACGTTGGAGGCATGGCGTAATGTCGAGGAGCGATATGTTCTAGCACCTGTACCTGCAAACACAGGATGTCACTTTGCAACCTGTACCTGGAGAAACGAGCTTTACCTTCTCGGCGGAACTTTGCTGCCGACGTACTTTGCCGTGTACAAGCCCGGCGACAATAAGTGGTCTCCCTTGCCTTTTTTTTTTGGAGGAGTTGGTCGAGAAAACCATGCCATGGCAGCCGTCAACAACAAAATTTACATTTTGGGGGGTCTGATAAACACATTGGAGAATATTAAAGCGACCTCAGCTGTCGTTTGGTGTTATGACATAACATCCAAGACCTGGAGCCACGTGTGTTATCTGCCAAAACCTGTTCAAGAATCGACAGCCGCGGTTCTCGGTCACAGGATTTACCTGTTTGGCGGGAAAAATGATGGAGAAGTAGACTCAGACCTTGTGCAGTGTGTAGATACAGTAAATAATGTAGCGTATGTAGCTGGGAAACTTCCATCCTGTACGTGCAGATCACGTGCTCTTAGCAATAATGGCGTCATCTGGGTCGTACTGCGAACTGGCCAGGTGCTGCAGATGTGGGAGGACTTCCACCTGGCTGATCAAAGGGAGCGGTATTTGGCTATCAAAAGGAACAGAAACGAAGAACCTGAGGTATATATAAATATTATAAAATTAAGCAATATTTCATCGAAAATCACATAAAATTGAACGCATTATTTTACAGTTTCCCAAGACATGATAATGCACCTGACCATTTATTCATTATGTACTCTTGAGAACGAGTTAATAAATAATTATATTATCTCCAAGTAATTTTTTTTCAGTAACTGTTTCTATCTTGCACTACATTTTGTAGATAGAATATTAAAAAAAAACGTTTTCCCTCTTTTTTTAATTCCTAGCCTTATAGAGACCAGTCCACCGTTTCGTTCAGGCACGTATCAAAAATATCAGCTGGAGATCACATCGCTGCCTGCTTAAACATAAATGACATCAGAGTGATGGCCGTCGACACCGCTGCACATGGGTGCTTCATCTGTGATACAAACATCATCGATCTTACAACTGGTCAAGTAGAAAAACATTCCACGTGCCTAACTGGCGCACAGTACTTTGATCTTCAACAGACATACCTCAGGTGCATCTTCAGGTAGGCTTGTCGATGAGTCATAGTATGATATAAAGTATTACTAGTCGAAAAGACAGGGACAGACAGATCGATAACACCAGACTGGTAAAAAACAGACTATATCGTAAAATTTTATTCAATTCCCTTCAATTTCACAAGCTCTTTTTTTCAGAAAAAGACGGGATTACTCGAGGTTACAAAGTAAGTGTTTGCCGCTTTCTATAATTTTAAATAATTACTTATCATAGATAAAATGATTTTATTCAATTTATATAAGGACCAAACTTCTTAAAACAGATGGTTAATAAAATTATAGACTTTGACAAAGCTTTCCTAATTTTGGCCAGCCATATTGTTTTTTGTATATTTGTTCTTTGTGGTGACAAAAAACGGTCCAGGTCCTGCTCACGCGAACTCAGCTTTGTTCTTTCCTTAGTTATGGAAGACTTCAGTCATTTTTTCACCACAAGAGAATCACATGCCAAAAAGCTAAATGACTTGACCAGTTTCCTTGACCTCTTATCTTGATCAGTGCATGGAAAGGGTTGTGTCAAACCAATTAGCCAATGCTACTGCCGATCAACTAAATCATTAACAGTTCGAATGATAAAAAAGAAGTGGACGATGTCTGCTCGACTTTCTATAATCTCGTAGCAAGTCGTCTGGAAAACACAGGTACCAACGCTGGCGTCCTGTTTATGACTTTTTGTCCGCCTTTAAATCATTCAGTTTCACTTGCTCTCACTACGTCTTCTAGCACTAAACGTTGGCACAACCGTAGTGCTATGGCTGAGGGAGCTTCTCCAAGACAGGCTGCAAAAAAGGTCAGCTTTGGGGCACAGTCTCAAACAGTATGATCATTTAATACAGGAGCCTACATTTATGTCTATTATCCCCGATACTGTTCTCTATTTAAACCAATAAAGTCAAGACATATTCCTCCTAGCACGCCCTAAGCTTGCAGATGACATGGCGAGGGTTGTTTTTCACAAAGACTAGGACTTACTGGCGAACTATTTCCTTCATGCTAAGAAGTTGCAGTCAAAGCTGAAGAAATCTTTGTTGGTTTAATGCTTTTGAAACTAAAGAAATAATTCTTGTTTAAAAGAAACATCAACCTGTCCATTCACCTGTGATTGTATGCCGTCAGACAGTAGAGCGGGTGGAACGTTTTAGGTCCATCAGAACTGTGCTAGACAGCAAATTATCCTTTCAGCAAAACACCAACATCGCTTCCAGGAAAGCAAATTAGCTCATGTTCCTGCTGAGAGAACCGAGCAATTTCGGTGTCCACGGTCCTTTCCTTCAATCAGTATATCGTAGCTTGATCAAAAGCATTGTAACATGTTATCTTATTATGGGGTTCAGCGTTCTTTTTGTCAATGATAAAGCTTGTTTAATCGGGGAAATCAAGATTACCAGCAAGATTAATGGCGTTTAGCAAAGACCACTTAGTGATCTTCACACCGGAGCTGTGAAGTTAAAATTTGTCAAAATCATCACCGACCCTCTTACTCGCGCCGTCATTATTTCCAAATGCTACCCTCTTGCTGTAGATGAAACAGCTGATTGCAGAGTAATTTTGCCAAGTGTGTGTGTGTGTGTGTGTGTGTGTGTGTGTGTGCTCACGTGTGCGTTCAATCGTCACTAGGAGCAGGGATGTGTGTTACTATAGGTAATTTTTGCTGCGTGACGTGTGACTGTATTGTGTTTAGTTTATTATTTATGGGACCTCTCCCAAAAAATGTATGTATCTGTGTAGACAGAAGAAAGCAAGAAATGTGTACTATATTGTGTGTGTGTGTGTGTGTGTGTGTGTGTGTGTGTGTGTGTGTGTGTGTGTGTAATATATATATATATATATAGAGAGAGAGAGAGAGGAAGGAGAGGAGGTACTTGTATGTGTGTGTATATAAACATGTCTACTTACCGACGGATTACTTTATATTATATTTACTTTGATTTCAATTTATATCTGCAGGTATATATATATATATATATTGTAGCATTAAAGAAATAGATTGCTATTAAGTGTTTATCATTTTAACCATGTTTCTACGTGTTTAAAGGCAATGCTACTTAATATTTGTAAAAGAGAGGAAAAAACCACAGAAGTACTCATGACCATTTTGTATTTAAAGCTTTTCAAGTCGGTCTTCGGACACACTTTCGGTCAACTCATTTGAACTGACTCCTTCTCCATCGGCTGAACGAATACCAGTACAAGTAAGAGAAAGTGGCAGCCATGAGCAGCGGGACTCACCAAGCCTTCTAAAGCCACCCGCACCAGGAGCAGGAAGAGAAGTAGGACATTTTTAGAAGACATGCTTAGACTGATAAGCAATCTTTTGTACGAAGATTTTGTTTAATAATAATATCGTTTAGAGAACAATGCAAGACACAAAATCATAGAGAAGCGAAAAGAGTGATTAATGTGAAAAATAACAAAATGAGCTATTAAAAATAGAGATTTTAAAAGTAAGCGATTTTTGTTTGTTTTTTCAGTTTGTTTCCCTGCGGGAAAGGTAAGTAACGACCTGTAATGTGTAAGTGTAGTGATTTTTCTTGTGGTAGTGATATTTTTAAACGCCATTGTGGAAGGAGTATGTGTATCTTAGTGGCAATCAAAAACCTTAGAAAGCTTAAAATCTTGTATTTTTGTGAGCTGTTTCCAGGAATTTGATGTGGATCTTCGACAACAAGCTTAAATGGGACATCAACACTGACATGATTCTCCTAAGAGTCAATAACGCCTGTACCTCCTACGGAAACTCAAATCTTACTGTCAGCTCTGTCATCCTCAGGTTCTATCAGTCCTTCATTGAAAGTCTCATCACTTTTTCTTTCATCTCCTGGTTTCATAACCTTTCCCTAGGAACAGTAATACTCTTGTCTCCCTTGTTAACATATGTTCTAAGATCACCGGAATCAGGCAGAGGGACTTGGCAGCTTTCTGTCATCAGCAAATCCTTAGGAAGGCATCTTGTATCCTCTCTATTTGTGATCATGTGTTGACATGTGAATTCTCACTCTTGTCATCCTCTCTATTTCTGATCATGTGTTGACATGTGAGTTCTCACTCTTGTCAACCTCTCTATTTCTAATCATGTGTTGACATGTGAGTTCTAACTCTTGCGGTCTGGCTGTAGGTACGTGATGCCTGTTTGCAAAACCAATCGTCACCACAATTCATTCAGTCCACGTGCCATTCACCTGATTATCTCTACTGGCCGTGAGCTTGTAGTAGCCTGAGGTGACCTAAGGTCACCACTGCAAATACGAGCACTATTTGGAATTGCCCTTGGGGATAAATAAAGTGGTATTGTATTGTATACTTTTTCATTAGCATTATTATTATTGTCGTCATTTATTACCGTTTAGTTAACATTTCTGCTTTTTTAAATAATTCATTTAGTTGCAATATGTACTCATAGTTTAACTCCAGATGATTTGAAATAGTACTTAATGAAACACACGACCTGGCTGCACATCTTTTTAGCCTGCGAAGCTACAGTCCCATCATTTGACTCATTCGAGTCAATTATGTAACGCAGATATCCACATCGAATTCCTGGAAACAGCTCACAAAAATACAAGATTTTAAGTTTTCTAACGTTTGTGATTGCCATTAAGCCTCCATCTGTGTAATTGAATAATCAAAATTAATGTTACAAAAATAGCACATTTTCTAGAACAATACACTGCACACACTTTTCAAATAAATTTTCTCGTGTCTTTTGTATTCTTTTTGTTTGCGAAATGGAACATAAGCATGTGTGATGGGCAGCTAGAGTCTCTGTGTGCAGCATAACCAAGAAAACTTTCCTGCCTTCAGTGAAACTGACTAACATCCAGACAGAAGAAGTGACGGGCGAAATACCAAATGATGGTGAAGAACAACGCGAGGTCCGCGAGGTTCGCAGTCCGAACACTTCATATGTCATGATATACGATTGAATTTTAATTGTTGTGTTATTAAGTTTATCCCACTTCCTGCTATCTCTTCTTTTTGTGCTTCCGTATTTGCTGTAAGTCATATATCTGACGACAAGAATGTTAATAATGGCGATGATGATAATTGTAAGTATTTTTAACAAGGCAACACAACCAGCTAAGAGCGCAATTTGTAAAATGTACAAGACAAAATGAAACTTAGAAAAGTACATTACGAACGAATAATGCAAAACATAAAAAATTAAAGAAATGAAGGCAGTCAGTGAAGTTTTGTGGGGATTTTTTTGGTGGAGGAGGGGGCTGGGAGCCTACAACGCGAACTGTATCTGTTGCACATCATTTCACTCTATTTAGCAACAGTATGACCCTTGTGCTTACTCAAAATGATATGAGTCATCATAGCTTTCTGCTGCAAAACACTAAGTAAAAAACGGTTATAGACTTACGAGTATATGTCGTGAATCCGTCTAAGACATTTTTATTATTCTGTATTAGCTTTTTTTAAACATTTGTAACATGTTTTTTTGTACAAGTAGCAAACTTTACAGAACACACTGATAATTAAATTAAAGAACTTTTAAAAGTTGTTAATATCTGTTCTTCCTTTTGTCTTTGCAAACGATTTTTGTTTCCAACAAGATTAATCGTGATAAGCTTATTAACATTGTTAGCTACTGAGTCAAACTTAGAATCCCCAATTTTACATACAGAGCCAGCTGGCTGTGATGATACTGATTTTACGCCTACGTGTAAAGAATGTGTATTTACTTTCTGAATAACACATAAAATGAAATATTTTCACATTAAAGTCCATTTTGTATGATCAGTCTAGTGTGTCTAACACAATTCTGTCTATTCCACTTTATTTCGTTACTATTAGAAATCTTATGAATTCTTACCACCTGAAATCATTAATTTCTTGTACATTTACTTAATCTGTAACTGATTATTTTATTGACCACACATTTCAGAGAGGAGACAGGCATTCCTCCCGAAAACGGGGCCATTCTGACATAGACAACTCTTTTATATGGAACGAAATGCGAGCTACATCTACGCAACAGACATCTACAAGCAATTACTATTTTTTGAAAATTATGGAGGTAAGGGGCCTAATTGATGTAAATTATGCCATTTTGTTTGCTCTGCATGTATTTGTTACCTTTGTGCTTTTTGTAGACATATGTAGACAACTGGCCTGGGTAGACCGTTCGATGTCTTTGTTGTCTCGTACGTGGATCTGCATTGACTTAGGTATCTCTTATTTTTTTCTAGGCTTTATTTTGCACCGTCTAACTCTGTTTTAGAATATATTGTTCTATGCCTGCGAAAAAGCGTTTTCCCCTCTAGACTACTTCTTCCACTGACCGTCTTTGGCTTATTGAGTCTTGGCCATCTTGTCTGCAGTTTTTGGCTTACTAGGAATACATGTCTCCATTTATTCAAATATACCTTCGTGCCATATACTTTTACATCATCATCATCATCATCATCATCATCATCATCATCATCATCATCATCATCATCATCATCATCATCATCATCATCGTCATCATCATCATCATCATCATCATCGTCATCATCATCGTCATCATCACATTTTTATACTATGTTATATTGTAAAGACTGTAAGAAACTTTTATGACTAGTTCATATGTAAACAAGCTTCTTTAATAATTATAATGAGTAATTTTATAGCCCCTTTACAATGATTTGCACAAAGATGTGTGTGTGTGTGTGTGTGTGTGTGTGTGTGTGTGTGTGTGTGTGTGTGTGTGTGTGTGTGTGTTTTGTGTGGTCGAGCTCGCGAAATCGTTGGGGATTCTGTAATGATGCGAGACAAATAAATATTTCTCCTTTTCAAAAGTTAATAATTTTTTCTATAATGATTACATATAAAAAGAATATCTCAAAGTTCTTTACCTTTTATTTTCAGCGTTTAAGAGCTATTCCCTACAATTCTGCACCACGAAAGGGATTACAGAGTGGAATAGTGTCGAGGCATTACTGAAAAGACGCAAGTAATCTTATTATCAAAACAATTGTAATAAAGTTTCTCAGCCTGCAATATGGTCTTGCTTAACGATACTACGGCAAAATACGAGATATGTTTAAAGGATGTATTCAAAATTCTTTTTTGGGTATAGTTCCAATTTTTATTTCCGACACTTTTTTATAGGACTGTTATTTGTATGTGTGTAAATCGAATTGAATATCGAATCAAAACGAATATGTATTGCTTAGGTCATCGGCCGGTAACAGGAGCATGGCATCACAAAGTCCTTGTACATTTTAATGCATTACCTAAAGATATGTTGCAATATGTGTAATATAGAAAGCTATATATATATATAATATGTGTGTGTATATATATATAGAGAGAGAGAGAGGGAGAGAGAGAGTCAAGAGTTAAAGAGACAGACAAAGGTAAGTGAGTATAAAATATATTTTAAATATCGCCATTTAGGTGAATTGCAACAGGAATGAGATTGTAGATGGCACGATGATGTAGTAGATTTACAGTCTCTACTAAGTAATTCTAGACTACATGCGTGGCATAAAATCTTTTGTTTTTAAGAAGCAAATTACAATCAAACTTAAATTTTAAACATTTTGGTGTGAAGAGCCAGGCGAGAGGGACATTCGTGAGTTATTTGAGTTAGAATAAGCAGGACTTAAAAGCGTTGTTAAGAGAAAATATTCCCGTAATTTTTATCTTTTCTAATTTATTAATTGTGTTGTTATTTTTATTTTAAACACATTTAGGGGCGAGAACACTAAAAACGTTGACCAATGTTGAATATCTCTAACCCATACTTTTGAGTAACAGATTGAAGGAAACTAATAGAAAATAGAAGATAAAAGCAATGCTTGACTTTGTTAAATAAGCAATCACCCGAAATTTACAGGGCTTCGCATGTAAATGGACGCATGTAAATGTCGAGCATTGACGAATAGAGCTGACAGCCATGTAAGTGAGTGATGTGACAAAGGAATATTAGGCAAGTGACATAATAACTGAAATAGCCCAATGAAAAAAAACCGAATATTTCTTTTAAATGGGCTTTTACCCCTATGAGTCTTTTAAAACTGCAAAGGTATGTTAATGCAAAAGTTGTCCTTTAACCCTTTTTTATGTCGCTTGTGTAGTGAAGAGCTGGAGACACCATTTTCTCCTTGCCAGCTTTTTGTGAAGACCATGCTTATCTCTTTTACCTCTTGCTAATTTGCCTTCGACTGGTGTCTCAAATCGGCTATCCTCTTCCCGCACCCACATATATATATATATATAGATAAACATTTTTACGCGAAAATATGTACATGTACATCCTCTCTCTGTGAATAGGAAACATAATTATATACACAAACAGGCAATAGTATAAAATAAGGTTTTACTACGCCATCCGTCGATATATTTTCCGGTCTAAAATCAGTTACTTATTTCCGTTGGACGAAAACAAAAATTTACACGATACTACCTGCAGAGAGACTTTTGTTTCTAAAAGCGTCTTAAAATTACAGATCAACTCCAGTGCAGAACTTTCCTTGTGTTGCACTTGGGTCTACGCATACGTGTCATTAATATTCAATGCATATCTATATCTGTTCATGTCAGAAGACATAATTGTTTATGATTGTTATGACGAAATATGTAGGTGACTAAGACGAGTATTTCTTTTCTGTGCAGAGTAGGCTGTGTCTCCGCCAATCATCAAACATTCTGCGAGAAAAGTAAAAAGAAGTTAGAGGAAAAAGTCTAGGTCATTTGGAACATCCTTGGTTGAATCTATGCAGTGATAGAAAACTATTATAATTATTATTTTTTTAATATTATCTTAAGGTCTTAACACAATGAACGTAAACAAATATCAATTCCTGTCCTTGGATTTCTAAAATATATTAGTGTTGTTACATTGAAACACGCGCCAGGTTAGGAGCTTCATTAAAATGATTAAATTCCAAAAACAAAATTAAAGATAACTATTTGCAGGAAAATTGCTTTCAAAGTATTACTGATGTTTCGTGAACCGTCAAGGAGAATCTCGTGGTAAATTGTAAAAAAATACATAACGAACAAAAGCTTGTACTTTCTCCGCTTATCCAAATGCCAGCAACATTGTCAAGGAAAGAAAGAGGAAAAAAGAGAAATAAACAGCAGCGTACGTTGCGTGTGTATAAATGCATGAGCGTTATAGTGTGTTGATTTCTATTGATGTATTTGAATAAATACATCACGAACACCTATTTTGATATATATAGGACAGAAAAAGGCAACTTTGAACTAGTTAATTGCAAGATTGTGATGTCATGTTCAGATGAAAACTGCTACTTCGGTTTCCAGGTGCTAGACTGAGGTTTGTGAGTTTTACAGGTGACGTTCTTGGTGGCTGATAATGAACTCAACAATATTACACCATACCTGAGAATGGAAAACTGCTCTCACAATCATTAGCATCTACATTATCAGCTTCGTAAAAAAAGGGTTCAGGTACAGAACTTTGCAAAAAATTCGTATAAATGTCTCATGAACAGCGTCTTATTTATCTCCATGTTCCATCACTATCAGGCAAGGAAATAACATTATCCAAGCAGCTCACCTATTCTGACACGAAATTCACATTCACCATCTCTGCTGTCAACAATTTGTGTGAGAAAGAGACTGTTAAAATAAAAAGGTGAATTAAACAGTTTTATACAAAAACTTTTTAATTAGTTAACATGAGTAGATTTGCATATGTGACCATGAATATTCCGATGCTTGACTGATATTGACGTTAGGTATGTTAATATTGTTTGCAATCTCAAAGAGTACAAATGTAGACTATGTGCTTGTCGATGGGAGAAATGCTTATATGAATATGTGATGAAGTGAGATTAGCCCTAACATTGACGACCTTTCTTTGCACAAGCTTTCTGTGACACCTAAACATAAAAAAACGATGTTGATCCTTAATAAGTAACTGTTTATAAGCTGTGTGGGTATATATATATATACAGCTAGCAACTATGGAATTGTGTACCTGTTTAATTTTTGTCAATTAAACGTATATACTTACTGGTGTCACTTCACATATTCGTTGTGTTTGCTGTCATTTTACGTGGTCTATGCACGTTTGTGTTGTTCTAAAAATCTCGAAAAGTCCAGTCATCTTCAAGTTCCCAAAACCGGTGTTTATCTTATTTAAGCGACTATAGACCAGCTGTGACATAATATGCTTAGTGTATGGTATTTGCCATGTTTTTTTTCCAAAGCCACCGCTCTCCCCACTACTTATAGTTTACCTAAGGAGATCAAGGAGCTGAAAATTACGTATACCTACTGATTTTTTTTAACACAATTAGGCTTTTGCATTAATTTTATTGCATTGCGATTCTAATTAACTGTTCAAGTAATATATTTTAAGGTATAGTACTTTGAGATGACGATATTATGTATATAATTTTGAAGTATGCGTACATAAAAGAAATAATTTAATGAGAGTGCTAATTTTGTACAAATTAGAGTAATTAAACAAATCAGCATTCATTTTCATGTAATGGCTAATATATAAATAATAACATTTTACTTGCCTCTTGTAGAAAAAATAAATCTATTATAAGATGTTTTTAATAGACATGCAGGCCTTGGTAAATAATACTTCAATGTTTAATTAAAGGCATGTGCAATGTCGCGTTTCAGACATTTTTTCTATGCCTGCATTTCTCTCAGCGCTTGAGAGCATCGTTCTTAGAGAGGCAGCTCACAGCAGACGACGATTTCCAGGCTATTTTTATCCGGCGCGTGTGTGAAGGTCGTGGCCTTTTTTCACTGACTGTAGCAAGGTTTGACGTCATGCTACGTCACGTGTCGTCTGCTAGAGTGCTGAGTTCGCGGATTTGATGATGATGATGATGATGATTATTATTATTATAATGCGCAGGAATTTATTCAAAAAATGCTCATTGCACAGCAAAAACAGAAGACAAGAAAAAAATAAAACAACAGGAAAGTAAAAAATAATAAAGACAGAAGTGGTGCTAGGTTTCTCTAGCATTAGGAGTTTGCTGTTCGTTGTCCCTCCCAACCCTGTCCAGAGTTTTGGTGCGAAAAAGCCTGCTCGCGCTTTGGCGTGGCGTGGGTGTGGTTGCAGCTGGCGATTGGCGACAGTCCCGGGGAGACAATGTAGCGAACCAGAGTGTGTAGCGCTTAGAGAAGCAGGAGGTTGTGTGAAAAGCGATGAGAGACCGATGAGTGTTTGCCCAGCAGTTAGATCTAATGTTAGGCCTGGAGGCCTAAGGGGCGAGAACTCTAACAGTACTGTGCCGCACTGTGTGCGGGTGTTTTTTTTTTTTTATTTTTATCCCCCTTGTTCAGAACTTTTTTCTGTGATTTCTTTTGCGTGTTTTCTCTAATGTGTCTTTGTGTCTATGTATTTTCCACGTTTATTTCACCACGTGTAATTAAAGTTCTTATTTGTAACGTTTATTTGGTCTTTCTCGTGGTCTATGCTCCTGAGAGGTTCGTTAGGTACGTCTTGTCCTGCCTCTGGCTGAGCGAGTGGGTGTGTGTTCGTGCCGACTGTGGGCGGTTGCGAGCGCCCATCAGGCGTTCTGCGACATGGAAAAGAACCACTTATAAGTCAAATACGTTTAAAAATTTTATTTTCATTGTTTTCTTTGATTTTGTCATTGTCTGGATGATTAATAAATAGGTAAACTGATCATTCTTCAAATTTATTGTGCGAGTAGGGAGGTAAGTGAATGAGTGAGTGCGATAAATTATACGCAATTATTCTTTTGTTGGACAACTAGGCTGACTTGCATAAAATGCCCGGAAATCAAAACAATCTACTCGCTTACATTCATAGCCTTCCCTTTTTGGGGATTCAACTTTTATTTTGAATTATAGACTTACAGACCAGACATGATGCACATACAAATATTACAAAAAAGTCGACACATTAACTGTAGCAATGAGTAATCAACATCTTCAAAAATAGTATTTATGTAAACATAGAAGGGACTGGTTGTCAATTTTGCTTTCAAAGCTGTCTATGTGTATCCTGTATTTCAAAGTTGTGTACATGTGCTTAATTAGAGGCAGCAGCGGATAAGGCTCACGAATAAAGTCTCTATTAAAATACGGTAAAAAAGTTCGGCATGGGATAATGCTAGCCAGGTTTTATCTATTGACATCACCATAACAACGTTCCCATGCATCAATACCGAAGCCCTCTGCTCTCTAAAAAGAGAGAATTCTTCCAGTTTTTGATTAAGTACGACTCCGTGTATTTCCCTTTTATACAGAGTATTGATGATGGATCTAAAATCTAGAATCTGAAGAACGCCTAAAGTTGATTTTAAAATTTTAATTCTTTGTCGATCTCAAGAAAAAATTGTGGATGCTTTCTTATCTCACGAGCTAGCCTTTCTTATTTACTTTTTATAGGCAACTCTCACACCGAAGCTGGCAAAAACATCAAAACAAAGCAATGCACACACACAAACACACACACACACACACACACCTTAACATGTTACTCTTATAGACTATTGTAGGTTGTACTGGAATTTGCTGCAAGACTATATCATTTTTACATTTTAAATCCATTAGACACAGCACAAATGTAAATATTTCTTGTTAGTTTTTGTTTATTCAAATGGTTTTAACTTAATTATTAAGTAAAACCTAAAGGTTCACAATATGATGGATCAAATAAGGAGACTTTATAATCAATCAACAAGCAAAACATTGGCTGAAACACTACTTGCTCCGTGGATTACTTGCTTACTTGCTGTCTCCACGTGCAACGCATTTATAATACTGGCTGTAAACACAGTTGACATAAGGTGAACAAATCTCGTAATTACCTGGAGATCAATGATTTTAAACAATACAGAAGAGGTCTCTAACACAAGTAGACCTCTGTTTTATGTGGGGAAAGGGGTACATATTTCTAAAACGGATCAATTGGTTTATATCATATTTTGATCGCCGTATCCAGTTATTTATGAAATGATTCCATCATCGAACATTAACGAGGAGAGAAGTGACGTAGACTTGACAGCACGGGTTAAAATTTCACAAGAGTTGAGGAATTCTAATAGTTACAGTTAAAATGTCTAAAATAATTATACTATAAAAATAATTTTTACTTTTGTCCGTAAAATCGATATGGTATTGAAAAATACTAAAACTTGAATTTTATTTGAAGTCAGGTTCAAAATCAAAATAAGTAATACTCCAATTCTTACTTTGGAAAGAAAAATTCAGACAAATACATTTAACAACTATAATAAATGATTGAATAAGTTTTGAAAGGTATTAGCAAACTCTTGAAATGGGTCAGATGATACTTAATATAAATCAGATATTTTCAACAAGTATACAAGTATTTCTTTAGTCATTAAGAACAGTGTATAGACACAACGAAGGTTGTTTGTTTCGGTTGTAAATAAACCTTTAAGCCCTCTTTCACTGCTTTACAACAATGTCTCGACACGATGGAGTTACTGTCGGTTGTTAACAAACCTTTAAGCTCTCTTTTTAAATAACAATAAATTTTTTAATACGTTGGATATTCAACACACAAAAAGCCTACTTTGTGATTTCACAATTAAACCCATTTGTCTAACGTTCAAAATACTGTTGTTCAATCAATTATTCAATTTATTCAAGTAAAAAGTATATCCAAAATAAAAACTATCTATATATAGTACGTTAGTGATGAAACTGATCTAAATTCTGAAGAATATGTTGATAACAAAGCTATACAGCAACCAGCAACATAAATAATATTTAAGCTTTCATGCGTTTTCCACAATTAAGCAACTACCCTAAATCTAAACGACATCTTTAAAGTTTTATTTGTACCAAAATACAACAAAAAGCAGACAGTCACGTGTTTTCTTCAAAAGTTTGATAAACAGTATTTGATGCGAAAGTTTTTAAACTACATATAGCATTTACACATTGGCAGAATGTTAGAAAAACCCCGATACCCGAGGAACATTCGACGTTAACTGCTTTTTAACCTGATTACAGGCCTGGCAAAATAAGCTTATCGAAATGGTATATATAGTATATATAGTAAAGAAATGTTTAAAATGTTTTTTTCAAACGGTATTCGCTTTTTAGGAAGTGGGATACAATAATTCGTTATACAAAATAAATATGACAAGAACATTCAATACAAAACAACAATCAATACTTGGCATGGCCTGTTCTAGGTAAGAAATCTCCATTTGTAATGCTACAACCAGTTACAAAAGTGCTGTGCAATCGTTGTCTAAGGGCCTGATACAAATATTTTCATATGCGCACATTCTTTGCTTTCATTCACTTCCGTCTCTCAAAAAAGCTGTAAAAACTTTTACGTTCATCACCAGGTGGTTGTCACTATTTTACATTTACAAGCTGATTTTAACAAACTTAGTATTGAGTAATATTGATAGCACAAGTTGAGAGAAAGAGAAGAAAGAAAGTGTCCAAAGTCTATCTGATGAAGTAACTTTTAAATTATTGGAAACACAATCATTACCCTAGTGTGGAGTAGTCCACATATATAAGCAAATATAATGCATTTACATCAAAAGGTAAGTTAAATACAATATCATCACAGTAGGAAATGTTGGTTAAATTTTTTAACAGTTTGGTTATGGGTTTGAAAAAAAGATAAAAGAGCCATAAGATATAATGGATCAGTGTCAAATCAATAGTATAAATATTATCCGTTGATATCACGACACCCATTGTCGGGTACGTGCACGACCATCTTGCGTGTCCAGAATTGGTAGAGTTAAAAAATTGAGGAAGTGATAAGAGCACTACATTACTGAATCCACAATTTGATAATATATATATATATAAGGCTAGCTCTTAAATCTAACCAGGAAGCTATCCCCTTATCCTTTGACATAGTATATTTGAAGATCAGCATGAATGTACTTTTACCTACACACGTCATAGGGTGAGATGAATACCTGTTGCCTAACTGCATTGTCTTTTTGAAAAATGTTTCGATCTGACTTTACCAGGAAGATGAAATCATTAAATCATTAGCAGCATTGAATCAACATTTTTTTTACTAAAGAAAGAAATATTTGCTTCTGAAGTTTTCATTTAATATTGAAGATCACACAATCATTTTATTCATAATTTGAGCAAGCGTGCGAACTGTCGCCTCTCCAGTGACGAAGGGGAGTAAGGTGAGTTCCACACCTGTGTCTTTGTAGACCTGGTCAATCATCATTCTCGACGAAATCGAATCAAAACCCAAGTCTACAAGGCTAGTGTCCATGGTAACCAGTGAGCGATCCGTGATGGTCAGGATCTTGCAGGCCAGATTGGCGATGTATAAAGAGCAGGCCTCTTGTTTTCGCTCAGGGTCCAGTGATTTTGCAGCATGAATATCGACAGTGACTTCCTTCCCTCTTGTCTGTTCATCTGCAGGTACAGATATTTGCAGACGCGCTAGCAGCGAGTGGTCAGAGTTCGCCCCTAGCCGCTGGGCAAACCTCTTCTCGTCTAACTTCACGGGAGAGCAGTGAGGCCAGTTCAGCATCAGCAAGGGAGACAAGCTGTCTCGAATTTCATCGTCTGACATTAGCAGGTAACCAGAGGACTCAAGTTTCTGCCTGACGGTTTCCTTGTCGTTCAGTAGCCCGACATTCAACGGTCCCCAGCTCAAAGACTGAGCAGCCAGACCGAGGCTACGACGGAAGTAGGCCAACCCGTCCATAAAGGCATTTCCTGCACAGTAGTTTGTCTGCCCTTGGTTTCCCAGTACTGAAGCAACGGACGAGTGCATTACAAAGAAATCTAGAGGCATATCTCTGGTTAGCACATGGAGGTTCCATATTCCCTTAACCTTAGGTGACAGTGCCCTTTCAAATTTTTCTCGAGTCATCGAAAAGAAATGACCATCGTCAATGACAGCTGCCCCAAAGAAAATACCTTTAAGTCTGGCCTTAGGAAATCTCTCTTGCAAACAAGTCAAAGTATCTTGTGTTTGAGCAAATTTGGTTACATCTGCTTGGAAGACCTCGATGTTACAGTTAAATGTTTGGCAAAGTGCAGTAATGTTTGAAATGTGATCTTCGCTGGGGGATCTTCTTTGCAGTATGGCAATATTCCCAGCTCCATTTTCGGCGAGGTAGTTTACGCATATCCACCCAAGTCCAGTAAGACCAGCAACAACAATGTAAATAGAGTTTTTATCAAACAAATGTTTCTTTTCCACTTTAAGAGACAGTTGCTGTAATCTAAATTCTTTGAACTCTAAGAGACAATACAAACTGTCACTTCTTGAATCAGTCGCAATCTTCCTAGAAGACTGTAAACAGTCAGCCATCCCTGACAAGCTGCTGATGTCCTGATTCTTCAGCCAGAGCTTTACCTCTGGAACAATCTTTCTCATTATTAATGGCTGGAACAAGTGTTGTGTGTCAACGACTTCATATTCAACGTTGGAAAAGCGGCACACAAGATGGGAATGAGCAGTTGTTGTCATCAAATATTTGCAGGTGACAAGATACTTTGCATTCTCCCATTGTCTAGCGAGAAGCCCCATGATGATGTCATCAAGCAGGACGAAAGACACCAGCGTCGTAGACTTGACGTTTGTGGCGTGCAGGTCTTCTGAGGTCATGACCAGTACAGATGCCACTGTGTCTCGTGACTTGAGTATCATTTCCATGAGTTGTGCGAGACTCCTGTTTGTGTCTGGTGAAATGATAGTGACGTCAGTAGTCTTGATTTTCTCAGCCAATGAAAACAGAAGGACTAGTGTCGTCAGGTCACCAGGATGGTAGTCAGGAATGGCTGATGCCTCAACCGCTGTATCCGAGGAAACAGTTACGGTGGTTGCTACGTGAACCGGACAACAGGAAACGATAAGGTCTTGTGTTTTCTCTGTCGAATGCCAGATTGTCTCCAAGGCAAAAACAGGGTGCTTGTTTGGGCCGACGGTACTTTCTTCTAACAGCATACCCATCGTCAGGAGGTGAGATGAGGGAAGTGCAAACAAATGTGGCTTTACCATGATTTCGCTGGCATCAGCTCTGAACGGTCTATCAATTTTGACTGCAACAGGGCTAGCTATACCATTTATGTCTTGAGACATTATAACAACATCGGAGTTTAAATCCAAGTTAACTTCTCTGTAAAGCGGAACACCTGTGCCCTTATCAATCATTGAAACAAAATTGAGAAAGACTTTATCTTCTGTTATGATGTACTCTCGGTTTTCTCTTTGTTGATACGCAGAAGAAAAGTAACCTGCCACGGATGCAAAAAACTGTGAAGTCATCTTTTTCACTGGCACCTGAATGTCAGCGATGAAGACATTGCCGTAAGCCTTTTCAGCTTGCACTGTGCGCACCAAGCCCCAAAGAGAGGAAGCAGCTGGGTGTACTGTTACTTCTGATTTCCCTTCAGGACTTGGCCATGCCCCGAAAGTGCAAACAATTACTGGTATAGTCAGCTTCTTTTCGGCCGCTAGGCTCAACACACTTTGAATGATGCCACAAGTATTCATTACAGACGCTCCAAGTTCATCACATGTTATGCCATTTGTTACACCAGTGTGACAAAGAACAAGACAGGCTGAATAGGTGATTTCCCCTTTCATCATTTGAGACAACTCGGTCTTGATTTCGGTCCACTCCCTGGCATGGTTGGTTTTTCCTATGATCTTCATTTTGCCATTTGTAGGTATGTCAGTGTCTGAGCTGGTCACCAGGATCAATGTATCTGCAGCATCTGCGTCGCGATCCCATAAGTCAGGCACAGGATCCCATTTCATGGACATCAGCATTGGGAGGTTGTTGTCTAATTCGGCATTTGTTTTGTTGACCACGTATTCATCAAGTATGGCCAGCGTGCGACCGTCGGCAGAGTAGAGAACACAGGTGTAGCGAACTCGCTTATTCTCTTCACTTGCGATGCGCGTGTGAACATACATGCAAGTCTCCATTTTGCCTAACACCTTTAATTTGTTAACGGCTTCAGGTAAAGGTTGCTGCTCGACCTTGACACTGTTTTCCATTAAGACCACAGAGGACTGCATCATGGCATCCAGGACTGCAGGGTGTATTGTTGTACTGAGGAAGTCTTGACACACTTTTGGTGTGGGTTTGATACAAACCAGACACTCACGATCGCCTTTGAAAGCGTGGTCCAGTAGAGAAAACGATTCACCGAAATTAAAATTTAAGTTTCTTAAAGCTGCTTTTATGGCATCTTTTCCCACAAGCTCTTTACACTTTTGCTGGATGTGAAGGAGACTTATTTGATCTGGAGCACAGGAAGCTGCGGGTATTTGATCGACCTTTATCGTTACAACAAGGCGTTCATTTCTTCTGACATCTAATTGCAATGACGATTCCTTTGAAAGATTTGGAATGTCTGCGTTCTTGATGTCGAGCTCAATGAGATCTTCTTTCTCGGCTGATACTGGACTCACGAATGTAGCTGAAATTAATACCTGGCTGCAGAGATCTTTGCTCGTGAATTTAGCTACTGCGAATCCAGCTTCGAGATACAGCGCTCCAGGGATGACAAATGTGTGACCAACAATGTGATCGTATACAAAGCTGGTTGTAAAAGTAGAAAGCACAATCTTAAATAAATCTCCAGTCTTAACATTAATGGGATACAGAAAAAGATGGTGGTTCACCAATGGTGTGCCGCTTAGAAGCATAGCCTGGATTTCTGACCTTCTCAAAGAAGTTTTCTTGTCGAAAACATATCTGGGTAGCTCGGTTATCTCGTGCGAGTTTTTAAACAGGGCTTGCCACTGGATGTCAGAACCCAGTTCGTATAACGATGAAGTTGCCTGTAAAAACACTTTCTTCTCTGGCTGTTTAGACATTGATGCGACTACTGGTATGTCTTCATTTGAAAATATATCATGTATGTGTGCTTTTAACACTGGCCGAGGGCCAATCTCGAGAAACACCGTTTTCCTGGGATTTATCTTTTGAGCATTTTTGACAGCCTTGGAGAAAAGGACTGGGTGTCGAAGGTGACTGACCCAGTATTTCTGATCAGGAGCAGCCGTCAGCTCCTCCCCAGTCACAGCAGAAATGTACTGTACCGTAGGAGGCGAGGCCTGCAAGTTTTCAAGAGCCCTGGCAAGCTGATGAATGCATGGATCCACGAACTGACTATGGTACGCTACAGGGACATTGAGGCTGATAATTTGCAGCTGTAAACCATCGCTAGGGGGAATAGCAGTTAACTTTTGGCGGACCTTTGTTAGTGTGGCTGGGTCGGCGCTGACAGCGCAAGACACGGGGCTGTATTCAAGAGAAATGTTTGCGTTCTTGAATTCTTTCAATGCTGCTCGAACTTTGTCCAAGTTCAGGTTCTTTACCACTATCATTTTTCCGCCGGTGACTTGTGTTAAGATTTGTGACCGGAAGTAAATGATGGCTACAGCAGACTCGAGACTTATGCATCCTGCAGCATATGCTGCAGCCACTTCTCCGACACTCTGTCCAAGTACGCAGGTTGGCTGGACTCCAAGACTTCTCCAAACAGCCACTAGCGCCACCTGGCAGGCAAAAATAGCAATGGGGGACAACAAGTCGTCCTTTGAGCAGTCTTCTTTTCTTAAGCGTTCTACCAGTGACCATTGACCTTTATTGAATTTTTTCAGAAGAACGTCAATTTCGTGGATGGTGTCCCTAAATGAAGGAAACTCATCCATCATCTGTAAGCACATACCCGGCCAGGCTGTCCCCATACCACAAAAGACAAAGACAATATGTGGGTCGCTTGCTGGCTTTGCGGTAATACCGCTGGCAAGACATTGGGATATGTTGTCGATAAGATCGTGAATGTCTTCAACAACGAATGCCTTTCTGAAGCGATGGTGATCACGTCTCATGGTGCTCGTGTAGGACATGTCTAGAAAATGATCTTCAGCGTCAGACACGCTCTTGAAAGAACCGTTCAAAAACAAAGCCTCCTCCTCACTCATCATTTCCATTGATTGTTTGAGCGACATAATGCTTTTCCCCGAGAAGCATATAATGGTTGTCTCATGTCTGTTGGTATTTATCTTTTTCGGATGACAGATTTGATGAGTTTGAAAAACTGCATGGGCATTTGTCCCTCCAAACCCAAAAGAGTTGCAACACGCCATCTTCTCTTCCTTGTTCCATTTTACTGGACTTTGAGGGATAATGAGACCAAGTTGATTAAGGTTGATCTGAGGATTAACGTCTCCCCAAAGAAGCGAGGGCACTATCAGGTCGTGTTTCATCATCAACAGGACTTTAATGACCCCTACGGCGCCAGAAGCAGATTCTAAGTGACCGACGTTAGTTTTTACAGACCCGATATACCTGGGACGGGGATCACTTGCTTCTTTGAGAAATTTACCCACAGCATTTGCTTCAACTGGGTCCCCTGCCTGTGTTCCTGCACCTGTAAACATTTAAGATGTGACTCAATATACGTTTAGCTGCATGTATATTAAAGGCTTTTAGAAACACAGTGCATAAAGAATGGTTAAGAAAATCTTTACCGTTCATTATTTAAAATACTTTTGCAATAGGATACTGCAAACACTGCAAGCTGAGCGTAAGGTAGTTAAACCTGTTGGTTTTGAACTCAGTCCACTGTTACAAAAGAATCAGCCCAAAAGTTGACTGAAACAGTTATATATATTTTAAGACAGGACCTGTAAGAGAAGTAGATATCTCGAAGTCCATCGGGATATTGGGTGACCATAAAACATCGCTACATTCGATATTTCAAATTAGATTCTTGCTTAAACTTCCAAAATTTGAGCAACTACATCTGATACTGAAAGAAGTCAAACATGAAGCGCACAACTTTGACACAGAATTTCTGACAAATCTGATTTGAAATGCAACAAAAGGACGACGATTACAACAAAGAAGAAGTCGACGGCGACGACGATGATGATGATGAGGAGTAGGAGGAGGAGGAGGAGAAGGAGAAGGAGAAGGAGGCGGAGGAGGCGGAGGAGGAGGAGGCGGAGGAGGCGGAGGAGGAGGATCGCTTATACTGATTCTAAAATAATTGTAAATATCTTACCATGGGCTTCAATATAATCAACTTTGTAAGCGTCGATTTTGTTTTTTCTGTAGACTCGCTTCATGAGCTCGACTTGCTGTTTCCCAGAAGGGGCGGTCATGGGTGTCACCGTGTGACCATCCTGATTGATGCCGGACACAACCGTGGCCCAGATTTTATCGTTGTCTCTGATTGCCTGAAACATTTACCATGACAGTATGTAAACTATCAAACAAAAGTAATATGATAGACATTAATAAACGTATTCATATCTCATTCCTATTCTAATTTGATTAATACTTAAAAATCTATATAAAGATTTGGTATTTTAACATTGTAAGTGAAACAATCATTTGCGAAAATAGTATTATTCAGCTAATTGTTTTTTTCCAAACCAGCAACTAAGGTTTTTCTTTCAACACGACAGAGAAACCGCTCCTATATTCAAATCAATTCAAACAAAATGTTTTGTATCTATTCGATACTTTGGTGTCGATACTTACGTCTTTTAATCTCTTTAGAACCACGATGCCGCAGCCCTCAGCTCTGGCATACCCATCAGCCTTAGCGGAAAACGCCTTGCTTAGACCTTCAGGTGAGATCATGGCGCTCTTGCTCAGCTGAATAAATAGTCCCGGTGTGCCCATGTAGTTGGTCCCTCCACAGACAGCCATGTCACACTCACCTGACATTCCGATCACACTTCGGTTATCAAGCAACAGATTAAGTTCAAGAGAAGTATGCACTCAGGCATCTACAGTCTTTGTTACAACGATCTTGCGTTTCTCTCTGCATTTCAATTTTTTTTTAATCATTATCAAACAGCCTTCAACCAGATTTGGACGACAACAATAATACTTTTTATAATTGAAAACGGACTTCTGACCAAAAAAAGATCATAGTCAAGTTTCTCATAGCATGCTTAATAATAATAATAATATATTTAATAATAATAATAATAATAATATATGTAGACATTTCCAAAAGGGCTTCTTAAATCTGGTGTGAGTGGGTTCAAGGTTGCAAGGGGAACCAAGGGAGACAACCATAAGAATTTGGTTGGGTAATGACAAACAATTCTCTAGGATTATTCATTATTTGTACAAAATCCGCGGACTGGTCAATAGTTTTGAGTACTACTTACCGTTCCTGATAGCTTGGGCACCAGCGTGGATGCAGACGAGGGCAGATGAGCAGGCGGTGTCAAGAACCATGCACGGGCCCTGGAAATTGTAGACATACGACACTCGCGCCGCAAGTATAGCGTTTGTCGCCCCTGTCACCCCATACGTGTCCGTCTGTGATCCAGCATTCAGCAAACAGCTATGATCTGAGTTCATTGCCCCTTGAGAGCAGTAAAAATATAAGCGGCCTTTAAGATTCTTCGTGCAAAAGGAAGTGGACTTGGGGCTGGCTGAATGCCAAAGAAAAGCAAAACGCTAAGCTGAACTAATAATTTTATCCACCTGTACATATTTTAAGCATATTGCTAGAATTGCAAAAATTTGAACGTGTTTTGTCTTAAAAATTTAGTTGCTATAAATGATTAATAGACTGGTTCCTCTAAACCTAAATTTTCTGCGATTTTCCGGTAGCAAGTCATTGTCATTTTAAAGACTCGTAAGGATCGTAATCTTTATTAAATGAGTTTTAATAAAAAAAAAACATTACTGTTAGTAAAGGAAACAAGGTAAGTCACAAGCAAACAATTTATTTTGTTGTAAATTTACCAATGAAGACGCCAGTATTTGTGCCAGAGATTTTTGCCTTTGTCAGGCCGCCATCTTCAAGCGCCATGTGTGTACACTCGAGGACAAAGCGCTGCTGGGGATCCATGGAGAATGCCTCGTAATCGTTGATCCCGAAAAAGCCATTATCAAAGTCCTCGATACTGCATCATCATCATCATCATCATCATCATCATCATCATCATCATCATCATCATCATCATCATCATCATCATCATCATCATCGCCGTCGTCGTCGTCGTCGTCGTAGTTAATAATCCATTTATCAACAGTCTAATGTCATTGAACTATAACCAATTTGTTATCCACAAAACGCATATCAATCCGCCTGTCTCTATAAATAGATCAGTAAATCAACTTAGGCATGGTTGTGGACATGGACATTGTACCATCGTTCACTTGTCTCCATGTCGAAAGTCTTACCAAAAAAAAAAATTCACTTAAAACTGTTCTTCTGCCAGTCAACATAAGTTTATGCTTGTATTTACTGAGCAACACATGAACATGTGAATACTCACCCTTTGACAAATCCGGCTCTCCTCACATTGGTTCTTCCTTGTTTTGTGGGATCCTCATCATAAAACACTTCCCCATTCCACCTGGACGGCGGGACCTCGGTGATGGTGTTTTCGCCATTCAGGAGAATTCGCCAAAAGTCCCGGATGTTCTCTGCTCCCGGCGTCTTACATGCTATCCCAATGATTGCCACTGCATCTTCGTCTACACTTTCCTTAAAGAGGAATGTTCGTGATAAATGTAATCACAAGACAGTCTTGTCAAGTTCTGAAGACAGACCTCAGTCCTAAAAGCCTAAGGAGAACTAAAGCGCCCAAAGGCAGCAAGATAAATATTTTAGTCAGCGGTTTAGGTTTTCCGTGGGCTTCAAATTAACTTTTAAAACGTGCATTTTTTAGCATCGGAAATAATATGGAAAATTATTTTGTCAATACCTACTCTCCATCTTTGGTGATGAAATTACGAAAAATTGAAACATATATGCGATTGAAAGGTAACACTTCTACATAGCAAGATTGTAAATATCAGTTTAAAGCAAAATTATGAACCTTCAGGAGACGTCGCTGTCTCTGTTCTAATTTTTTCTATTTTCTTTCAGTTCCTCACACTCATTTCAAATTACAATGTTAAGTCTGAACTGCATACTATATGTTTCAATTAGCTCTTCAAAGTATGGGTGTTTGTGTGTGTGTGTGTGTGTGTGTTTAAGTTTCTTCTTTAGACACCATCTTTGAACAAGAAAAATAAACAGCAAACCTGCACAAAAATGTTACACAAACAATGGTCCTTAACCAAATAATAGCTGACAATTGATCTGCCTAATCGATGTAAATAATAACAAAAGCTTACATCTATGCCGATAGGTATATATATATATATGCACTACAAATTTCCCATCATCCTAGAGCACTACTTTCTCCTAAATCTCTAAACACGGGGGTTAGTATCAACATCAAAGTCTCTTACCTCATTTCCATTTGTTGACTCACTTTGGTTAGAATCGCTTACTTTTATTTCTAGTAGCTCAGGGAGAGAGTCACTACCCTCCTTTGATGAGCTGGACAGAAAAACACTCTGAGGGCATCCCATTTTCGTGGTTCCGATACACTCATATTTTTTTTCCAAACCAACTGGTTGTGTCCACAAATCACGACTGAAACAAGCTTGCATTGCCCCTGCCTCTTATAGACAGGTAAATAATGCTTTGATGGTTGTCATCCTCTCTCTTTATTTTGATTGGCTAAGATACAGCTGGCTATGTGCACGTCACCGATATTTCAACCGCTTGTTTTTGAATGTTCTTCTGCAAAAATGATTTCCCGAAAAGTCTTTACAGACAGCAACATTAATGTCCCACGTCTGATCCGCCCTTTGTTGTGTTCGTTGTGTGAGTGGCATGACCTAATTTATGAGTGGCGTGACCTATTTTGACAGTCCAGGGGAAGACTGATTGAGATGAGAGGGTGGAAGGCTGTCTGAGCGCTCAGCTACCAGACTAGTCACAATAAATTTACCGGCGGAATAATCAACACTAGAGAAAAACAATCCGGGTGTCTGACTGTATTAGTAACCATCGCTCGGCCCTGTCGTCGCCAGCTCACCGACTGTCTCAACTGGTCTCAAAAGGAGAAAGAGAGGAGATGAAATAACCGTGCCTGACTCCAAACAGGTAAATGGAGTACGTACATATATATATGCTTATAATACCTTTAATGCATTGTGATGATAGAACAAGGGATAAAAAAATCAAAGATTTCAATAAAACTTTTATTACTGTCTCTTTCAGCAGTCATACCTAACAACGACACAGCTTATTCCTCCGCGCATGCTCTAACATGTTGCAGAATAGAGTTTTTACAAACCACTTACAGTTACAAACGCGCACCATAAAGTCTTTGAACATGTCTTAGATAAATATGACTAGGAGATTAAAATACAAGAACTCGATCACGAAGCCTTCTTATTACTTTTCATACGAAAAGCAAAAATAACCACTTATGTTCAAACTCTACAATACACGACACGTGAGGGTTTGAAATATTCCCGTATAATAAATGAGTATCCTCTTAAGCTGAGTAAGAACTGGTAATTTTCGCATATCAAACTTCTTTTGTTGTTATTTTTTGTTAATTAGATAAATTCTATCATTTTGTGATAAAAGCTTATCCATTTGTAAGGGGAGGTAAGTGGTCCGTTAGAGTCAGCAGGTAAGACGGACGCCTAAGGTTGTGTGGGTGGACAGTTATGTTACTTTTGTTTTAGAAAGGTACGCAGTTATTTTTTCATCTTTTTTAATTTATTTTATTAATTTATTGTTAGCAGCTCGGCTCTTACGACCATTAGATATTGCGCGGGGATCGCTAACTCTAGTTAGCCTGATAGGGTATTGTATGGGAGGAAATAAAGTAAGACAAACGAGCTGCTCCTTACTTCTCGCTCGTTTACACATTCCTTTCATCTGGGACAGAGTTCTCGAGCCACATTGGTATTGAATCAGTCCACTTCGTGTTCGGGGAGAGCTCTAATTAATAGGTTATAAAAGCCAAAGGATGAAAACATTTAGGCTAAGTATATTGTAAGTGGTTCAACGTATCTACAACAGAGCTTGTCAACAAAGTTATCTCGTGGTTTTCCTTCTACTAACTTTAGGTAAAGGCTCGTAAAACATAAAGATAGAAAAATCATCCTCCGAAGCTTTTTAGATTATCAGAGAATGATGTGTCAGTCTTCTGGGACCTTAATGTGATGGCGGTGCACCTCTCCTTTCGCTGTCTCTGTCATATACCGATACTTGTCAGCTACGTCGACTCTTGCTTGCGCCACACGGGTATCGAACCGTGCCTTTAACCATAAACATAGGCCTCCATTGCAATATCAGGTAATTACTAGATTAGCCGGACAATTTGAAGTTTTCTATCTTTATGGACACTTTTATGTGACACTTTAAAGTTTTCCTTTCTTTTGTAATTAGATTTAACACAGAGAAGCATATGATTGTTACATTTAGGTAAAACTGATGAAGGGTGATTGTCCTGGGTTCAAGTCTTGTCTCAGGCACGCTGTTCTTTCTCTGCACGTGACATCTGTTTACAGGGCTGGTTGGCTTGCCGTGATATGGCCTTGGTTGCTGGCTCGGCGTAAAACACCAATTCGTGCCAACCTAACCTTGTCAAAGGCTGGATTTCTCAGAAACACCAAACGCACTCCAACGGACATCCACAAACATGCTTTCCTTTCTTCCCTGTGTATTTTTACCGGCTATAAACAGAAGTGCAATAGTGCAAGTGTTAAAAATAGGAACATCAACATGTTATCGGGCTTTCAGGTTTTAAATTACAAGGCCTCTGATAAACTCTTTGTTACCGTCGTTTATGGTCCAATAATTTTCTTTTCATTCGCTCTGTCTACCTCGTGAAGAGTTTTGAGTACAGTTAGTGCACGTGGGTCAGAACGACCCACGGGGCAAGCATTTGGCGACGATTCGAGATGACAGATTATCATGTAAGGTCACCGGCAAGAGCTCACCCTCTTTTCAAATATGAAGCGTGAGGAGATGTTATAGAAAAAGTTAACAAATTAGCATATGAAACGAGATTAACAAAATTCAAAAAGAATTGTGAAAAAGCATGATGCATTTAAAAGGAGATGGTAATCAGATCTAGGAATTCAAAATTTTTCAGCAGGGTTAAATATATGTGAAGGATGATACTAGTCATTTAAAAAACTTGTTCAGCGAGCTACTCACATATTTTGACGATATTTGATTGTTGCAAGCATGACTGAGTTTTATTTACACACAGCTGGAGTCTACATTAAAGGCAGAACCTTCACGGCGAAGTGCAAGCACAGTTTGAGGTGAGAGGGAATAAGCGTTTTACACCGAGTCAGCAGTGAAGGTTACATCACAATAACGCAGCCGGACCTGTAAGCAAATACCATATGCAAAGAAAGAGCAACGTCAGGATCTGAACCCAGAACATCTAATCCTCACTGTTTTGGTGACGGGTGCTATCTGCTGCGCCGACTACCACCTACCACCTACCTCACATTCTTAACACCCTATTAAGCTGCTCTGAAAAATCCTTCTCTCGTGACCGTGACACAGAGAAGTGAATGTAAAAGATGAAGGTAGTCGCTTAGTTAAACTTTTCCTCCTGGTGAAGTGTGAGGGACCATATCTTTCTAGGGGCCTGCTATTTGTGAGCGGGGGAGGGAGGGGACGGTACCC
Organism: Marisa cornuarietis; assembly: GCA_004794655.1. Taxonomy (NCBI): domain Eukaryota; kingdom Metazoa; phylum Mollusca; class Gastropoda; order Architaenioglossa; family Ampullariidae; genus Marisa; species Marisa cornuarietis. Next base: position 1,401,450 of record SMMW01000542.1, on the reverse strand, counting down.
ATCTCTCCCTCTCACTTCCCTCCCCTCCCGTCCCCAACACTCTGTGGAGTCGAGTACGCATTTTCGACACCTGGGTGCCCTTGGGAAAAATTTACGATTTCACACCTGCACACCTGTGGGTTTCTTATTACCGACCGGCGAGAGAATTAAGAAGAGAAGAGAGGGTGAAGAAGAGGATAATGAGATTCATTCTGCACGTGTCCCACGAACAAGGAAGACTCAACAGTTGTTGACACAACATCCCGCAAGCAGAAACGCCTATAATTCAATTGCTAACAGGCTAAAAACGGTTCAGTTACAGATAGGGCAGAGTTTTTTCAGGGGATCTATGTAACCAACAGTTTTCCATCTTCATGCATAAAGTGCAACCCTTCAGTACCTGCTTAAAAATACAATCGACCCTGACTATGAACAGTGTTGTGTGACTTGACTGTTTACAGTTCTTCCTGCTCATGTTGTTTACCTCCAGTGGAGCTGTGTCTCGTGTCGCGCCTGATTCACAGTCAGCCCTTTTTTATTCAGTATTTTCTGGAAACTTTTTAATCATTCAGAGAAAAACTTCCTCGTTACTGCTAACCGTGCTATATTAAGAACATTCCCTCTCTCCCTAGTTTGTATTTCTTTAAACTTCATGCAAATGAGTTGTAAACAGCGCAAAACTTGAATTTTTTTTAAATTTCATCTCACAATACAGTACAACAATACAATAGCACTAACAAAGCTCCCACATAGAAAAGAAACAAAAAAGCACATAAACAACAAAAAGAAACAAATCAAATACACACACACACACACACACACACACACACACACAAATGCACACTTTTACATCTACTTCCCTCATTTCTTCTACGTTTGCTTGCATACAATGCACAAATAAAATTCCATTACATGAAATAAACTGTCACCATCACTCTTCTGTGGACAAAATTTGAATTAATATTATTAAGATTTGTACGAAAACAAACTTTGCTTTTTTAACTGGCGATCTAAAAAAAAAAACTTTGCATATAATCACACACACACACACACACACACACACACACACACACACACACACACACACACACACACACACACACACACACACACACAGAGTTTTTGTGTCTTTGCCTTTGTATAGATCCTTGTGTTATTTCAATGGCTCTCATTGTCACATTACCACCGATGCTTTACTTTTATTTTCGTGCGAGTTCAGTGTATTTACTATTCAGTCATAAAAGGCTGCCTTCACAAGTGACCGTTAGTTGGGAGAACTAGGCATTGTTCCTGGTCAGTCGTGCAAAATTTTTCGTTACTGTGCGTTTGGTATAAGTTATAAATGGAACCTAACTCTGGAACATAAAAATGATCTTTCTCCTGTTCAACTTGTGCAACTTTGCATTTGAGAGCCCAGTATGTACACTATCCTGTAGCTCATTCTTCAATGCCTTAGGTCTTGCTTTCACCTGCAAATTTGGCTGCAGTTGTTGTCCATGTCAAAATATTGTCATGCAATGCTTATAGGATGAATTGATTCAAAAATTGAAACAAAACATATACAAATAAGATCTGCACTACTTACACAGAATGTTTAAATAATATTTTGATTTAGAGAATTACTTATTAAATATGTCACCTGCTCCTAGATCAAATTTAATAAAACTTAGGTTAAGCTGCGATGAATTCCTTATTCAGTAATTAAGATATAGTGCTATACCTAGATAATTAAGAATATCTCCACTGTGTAAACTTGATGGGGTAGGCGATGAATTTCATATTTTTCTGTGTGCTCATCCTTTGTTAATTGTTTCACGGGAAACCGCTACATCCTGTATATTAAGTGCATCATCAAAATGAATTTATTTTTCACCACCTGATGAATATTAAATCTTAAAGTAAACTTATTAATTTATTAAATTTCTTCAAATTGCGTTATCACTGTTGAAATAATTTATACACATATCGTATCAGTTATTCATCTATATGTTTTGCAATATTCTCATCATGTGTTGCACATGTGAGACTGTTATTGTGTGAATGTTTTTATCTGATGTTATGGCTATAAATGACTCCTGGGCTTATAACCAAAAATCAAATGAAATGCTCAGTAAGCAAATGGCTCCAAAGAATACTTTCGGGCTGAAACAGCAGCCATTGGGGTAAAATAATTGTGTCAAGGATATTTGAAGGAAAACAGGGGCTTAATTCTTAACCTGTTGCACTCTTGTCGTGTTATTCAGGTGTGAGAGGTGTTCCTGGTTTGGTGCCGCACACACATTTGTTAATTGTGGCGCTCAGCCAAGTTTCGGAAGTGTTTTTCCTTCCGGGTCAGCGACAAGGGAGCAACCATTTCACGAAAACAGAATTAACATAACACTAGTGTAAAGACACTCTCAAGTTAATGTGAACCAGGTATAATTCTGATGCTTTGTTAATATATACTAAAATATTTAAATATATTCTTAATTGTTCACACATACAGGAACTCATAAACACATCACAAATAAACACACACACACACACACATACACACACACACACACACACACACAGAGAGAGAGAGAGAGAGAAAACGGTAGGTAGGCCTTAAGAGATATTTTAAACAGAAGAAAGTATGTTGCTTGCGAATATAGACTCACAGCTTATTCCAGATTGAGAGTGATTGAAGGCAGAAAAGTAACGGGGACCAAATGTTAGTCGTCTTGTGCGAGAACATCTACAGATTCAAAATATAAAATTAAGAAATAAGTCAATCAAAGTGGCAAGTCCAACATATTGACTTGGTGTTCCAGGTGTTAAATCGACTTTTTAAACTGTTGTTTAGTTGTCTCTTTGTTTGCCTGATTGTGATGCCTTTCTCTGTCACATAGCATCATTACCTACTGCCCCTTGTATCTTGTAAAGCTGAATTTGCACCCGTGTGGGACAATGCGCTAGACATGCGTGTTTAAGTCGGAGGAGTAGTCTACAGAGAGAAGGCGGGCACGTGACCCAGGGGACTTAAGATTTTGGGGGATGAAGAAAAGAGCTAAAGAGACACCATCGTCAACCGACCCATTGACCTGATAGACAAATTGAAGAGGATCCACAATTTTAAGAACTTTTATTACGACTGTTGTCAAAGCCACCGGTCTGTAGTCGGTTAGTGACGACACAACAGTCTTTTTGAAGACAGAAACGATGACTGATGCTTTGAAATTGTGGGAAACTACATAGAGCTGGCGGTTTGTATTGAAGTTATCAGTGAAGACAAAAGAGTGCTCGTCGGCGCAATGCCTCAGTGTTGAAGTAAACATTTTGTCACGGTCTGCTGCTTTCCTGCAGGTTCTTTTGTTTTTTGTTTTTTGTTTTATTTTTTGCCGGAATGAGCTGCGCAACTCCTGCTCGCTTGTGGCTGTTACTGCTGTGGATGTTGCTGGTGCTGTACATCGGGTTATAAACCATGTTTCAGTTAATCAGAATATTAGGCATTCTTTGAATTATCGAAGAGATTTAAGTAAAAGGAACAGCTCATCTAGACAGAAACATTGCAGACAATGGAGATTAACTAGAGCTGTTGCGAATGCGATCCAACGAGGCGGCGCGCTTACCTCTCTTGCGCTTTGTCAAGTCTGGCGGACCCCTGGATGCAAACGGCGATCGAAGAGGTATGTCAGGTTAAATGAGATGAACAGACTCGTACTCACAGTCAATAGTGGCTTTTACACTGACTGTAAACCAGTGTACATTTGGTTCTCTCAAACAACAATCATACAACAAAGGACAGAGCAATGTGGCCCATTATCAAGTCGCCATGTTTGCACTCCGCTATCTCAAACATGTCATTAATTTATTATGTCCACCATATTGCTTTACTGCTTTTCCTCTTCAACTCTTATTTTGCTGTTTACTCTGAAGTATTTAAGTCTGGGTCACGTCTGCTTCGTGAAATCGCGACGGTCATGAACTTGCAATTTTTGTTTAGCGAGGATCGGGTTAACCCGGAACAATAGCTGTACCCGTGCCAGTAGTGTTTGCTGAGGGTGTGGTACTTGTTTACTAGACGTGCTTCTTTGACATAATATGGCGGGGTTGTGTTGGCATTCGAAGGACAGTATTATGAAAACATGTTTGTCACCTGTGTTTCTGAGAACTGTTCAATCTGTCATAAATTGGATCATCAGGAGACACAATAGCATGATATCAAAATCTATAAACAAGTTATTTGAGTGCGTGCGTGCGTGCGTGCGTGTACAACAAGATCTGAACTTACTGATGTGATTCTTGTAATAAGTGTTGGATGCATGTTTATCGAGCTAAGATCGTAAAATAAAGAATGTATGCAGAAGGGATTGCTAAATATGGAACCTATAAAAATGTTCAGGAATAAATGACCAGAGAGTCATTAAAGAAGAGATACTGTGTCTTGCAGCAGGGCAAGTTGAGTTGATCGTTTAACAGTATTTATTTATTTATTCTTATCGGCATTTTATTTATATTTGCGTTTAATAACAGGACCATATGGATAGGCACAGTACGAAATCGTCTGCCACTAATTCAGATGTTGACAACCAGCAATGTAATGTAACAGTTCCAGAAGACAATCATTTTAAAGGTAAGAAAAATAGACATTGCTAGGCTTTATTTTGTCAAATAAAAAGTTTCCTGTCCGTAGCTTCTGGAAACTTTTGGAAGTGTTTTCATCTGTCTTTATTTGCTAGTGTCCGAGCCCAGGAAATAGCTTATGTGACAGTTAAAGCAATCTTAATGTATTTCATCAATGTGTGTGTGTATATATATATATATATTGTGTGTGTGTGTGTGTGTGTGTGTGTGTGTGTGTGTGTGTGTGTGTGTGTGTGTGTGCTTAGGAGATAGAGGGGTAGAAGATTATTACTTTTATTGTCGAATCACAAATAGAGGAAAATTAATGCAGTTGTCAATCAGGGCACTAAAATAATCATCGCGTTTGTTATCTTACTAATGATTTTTCAGCACTTCATATGGCTTAGAAATCGTCCACTCTGACCTTCTGGCAATATAATACTGATGTTTACAGTGACCATTATTTTAAAATTTTGTTTCGAAAGATTGCCCTTGTTTTATTTTGTATAAATAAAATAAACATCTTTAAATGATGTAATACAACTAACAACTAATAAGAGAATCTTCATTACATGTCTAAACATTTTAAAATATTTTCTGGTATACAAACTGAAGACAAATACACGAGTAATTAAAATAATATAAAAGTATGGCAATAAATCACTATTTATTATCGCTTTTCAATCACTTTGTCAAAGTCTTTAAGAAAGATAAATGTGTATTAACTGTTATCACAAGCATCTTTACTGAATATATTTATGAACCTACAACTTTGAATTATCCAGTACGTTAACTCAGACTTTTCTTTTAGTGAGGAATTAATGAATGCAATGTAAAGAAATTTAACACTGAACATCAAGAATTCTCTTTGTTGTAAAAGGAAAATAATTTTAACCTTTAAAACTGCACTTATAAGGATTCACAGGCGCCTAGTGTTAAATGATGGGACAACTTCACCAGCTACGATTCTACTGATTGAATAAACTAATTTATATTTTAAAACAGAAAATTTCACTACCAACTGTTTGATGGATGCAATAATTTTCAGATTAAATAATCAGTATAAAACAAGTAAATATCTGTCATTCTAAAAACTTTCAGTGATAGCTGTTTTATGCAGCTCAAATAAAGTCTGCTTATCCCTTACATCTTCACTGATTTTTTACCTATCAGAGGTAACACATATTGTAAATGTATACGATACCTTCTGTCGTGGTAATGTTCTCAGCCTTCAGCCGATTCACACCCTCGGGCACACGCGCACCCAGCACATTCAACGGTCATTTGTTTACCCAAGGCGAGCAGTTAGAAAAATCTATCCTCGGAGAACAAACATAGACACATATTAACGATACAATATACACATTCATTTAAAAGAAGAAAAACAATAAAAAGACAACATACGAAAGCCACCCAACACAAAGAATGACATTAGACAGACAGGATCAAAAAACCATCCAACAAACCAACAAACTTGTGCTAAGTGCGACCTAATGTTTTCTTCACCCTCAGCCCTCACTTATCCCTCCTCGAGTCTCGTACCCTCACAGCAGGTCTAAAAATAAAATACAGTAAAGCCTGACTAGACCTAGACATAAACAAGCGGTGAAAGCAAATGAATACAAAATAAGACAGCCAGTACACAACATGATTCCACGAAGGCTCTGTTCTTGGTGATAGATAGTCTTGTATAGTTGGAAAGATCGATGCTGCATCTTGATCCTGGTGAAGAATATATGTCCGTGAGTGAGACACTACTCTTAATTAATGTCAAAAATTTGTTGAACAATGAGGAGGATGTTGACAGGGCATGACGACCCCCAGAGCGACAGCCCTTAGCTAACAGGCCGGACAACGAAGTCGACTGTAGAGTAAACAGACGAAACAGGATTCCAAACAGAAAAATGAACACCTAGTGGGCAAAGATTCTTTGCAAATGTCTCGCACAGCTTAAGTTAACCCGTCGTCTTATTCTGACCGATGTGAAAGTGTGATTCCGTAGTCTCTTCTTTTCCTGGTGGACTTGCGTGAAAATTTTTTTAGCAACCGTTTACAGAAAGTTAGAGTCAACAGTTTGGCTGGATTTGGTTAAAGAGAAAATGTTTATGCCTCAAAGTGATTTTTTTACAATGTTAAAAAGTGAAGTACTTTGAGAAATGAACATTGGTAAAATATTTGGTCAATAATTAATAATAACAACAGTCTATGATGTTTTTGTTAACAATAAAGTTTGCCTGTTTAAAAATGCATACCGTTATTTTTCGAGATATTTTATTAGCGCGTTTGCTTTCTTACCAAAAACTAATTGATGTTGTGTTCTCCAGATAAATCAGGTCTAGTTTGCAAGATGCCAAACTGCTGTACATCTGTCAAAGACAAAATCATTGGTGCATTTGAAAAATATGGTGCTCTTGTCGGCACGTACCCTTTACCGTTTGTCATCATCCCTATTGTGGTGTTTGGAGGTCTGGGATTCGGACTATTCACCCTCAGTTTTGAAACAGACCTCGAAACCCTTTATTTTCCTAGCAGCAGCAGGGCAATAAACGATCGGCAGAAAGTTCGAGATCTCTTTCCTAATGTCAATGAAGTCAACTATGACTCCTTTGCCCAGAGCGATGCAGCTGATGAGGCGGTTTTGATATTTCAGTCAAAGAACGGTTCAAGCATTTTTGAAAATAAATCTGTTGAAGAAATCAGAGAGATTGTAGCCAAAGTAAATAATATCTCTGTGAGCAAGAACGGACAAAGTGTGTCATACAGAGATGTTTGTGCCAGAGCAGCCTCTCAGTGTGTCATCGAAGGCCAACTACTCCTTTCTCCTGGATTTCAAGCAATGCTGTCGGCTGGTGTAATTACATTTCCAAACTGGTTACCTCCAAATTCAAAAGAAACAGTCGACCTCTCGTTTTATCTTTCTGACACAACGACCAACCCTCAGAATGCTACAAATATTCTCCAAGCTGCCGGAATTCTCAAACTGTCATTTAAACTGAAGGAAAATTCAAAAGAATGGATGACAGAGTTTCTAAAAGCTATTGAAAAAACAATGTCAAACTTCTCTAACATTTTGTATGGGACTACCGACTCTCTAAGCGAGGAGCTGGACAAGGGAACCAAAGGTGACATTTACCTGTTTGCCTTGACCTTTACCCTCTGCATCACCTTTGCCTCCGTGGTCTCTTCTGGAGGAAACCCAGTGTCCACCAGGGCGATGCTGGCCAATGCAGGGGTACTGGCCGCAGGACTGAGTGTGGTGGGGGCGCTGGGACTGGTCAGCCTGTGTGGTGTCAAATTTGTCAGTCTCGTTGGCATCATGCCTTTCCTAATTATAGGTAAGCTATGCAGTCTTGGACAATTTACTTTTTCGTTCCATAATATATTACTTCCGGTTATTTAAAAAAGTATTCAAACCCCATCAGTCTCAATCTCTCAGTAGTAAACTCCACGTTCTTTGTCATCACTTACTGTTTATGATTATGTCTGACTGATGTGCTTAAGTGTGCTCATTGTTTTCTAAAATACCAAAAGCTTCACATTCAGGGTAAAATACGGGCTTAAAACTATTATTTGTTAATATTACATCGCTTATAATGCATTCTTCAAACTGTTATTATGATAAACAGGTATCGGTGTTGACGACATGTTTTTGCTGATGTCTTCCTGGAGTGAGGCGATTTCCGAAAAGGTATTTAGTGAGACAAAAAAGGCAGTACCAACACACCTTGGTGCAACTTTCGCTAGTGCCGGCATCGGTATCACGGTTACATCGCTGACAGACTTCGTGACTTTCATCATCGGGACATCTTCTACGTTTCGGAGTGTGACAAACTTCTCAATTTACACAGGTAATAATACAATACGTGAAACAATACTTCAATGATACAGTAGAAATGTCAATACATGAAGCTCCAAAGAATGGCATTAGTCTTAACTAATGAGTTACTAATGCATTGACAAGGCATCTCATGTCGTTCATTCTTTCTGTACTGTCATTACTTATCCAATAAAGCACAATCTTTCTGTTGTTTTGTTTTTACTTGAGGGAAACCAAAAGTACCAATAATGTTTATGTCATCATTTTTGCTTGTTTTGTGATTTTTTTATTTATTGAGTCTTGATATCTAATTAAGAAACTCTCTGCATTTCGTCCCCAAAATGAAAATAGAAACGGGAGATACTGAAGCGAGTACAGGTGCCATACATCTTGTGTATCGAGCAAATGGCGAGTGCTGTGTTCTTTTCTCTTCTCCTAACAAAATATTCAATTTCACATTTCAAGCCTTGAACTGCCAATGATTGTGCAGGTGTGGCAGTACTTTTCTGTTACATTTGCCAAGCAACATTCTTCGGAGGATGTCTGGCTCTACACACTCGGCGTGTATTGTCCAAACGACACTTCCTGACTTGCATGAAAACAAAGAGTAGAAAAGAGCTGAAAGAAGAGGGAAGATTATCCTGCGTGGCTTTAATTTGCGGAGGATCGATTCCCCAGTCTCCACGGGATGACGAAAGCATCTGCGAGAAATTGCCTCGTCTGACATTACCTAAAATAGTCACCAACTCCGTGGGCCGTGCTGTCATCATTTTTGGCTTTTTGGGCTACCTTGCAGCTTCCATCTACGGGGTCATCAACCTTCCACAGGGTCTGGTCCTCTACAACCTTGTACCAAAGTCCTCGTACTACCATTCTTACCTCGTCTTAAATGAGAAACATTTTCCTAGCCGTCTACCTGTTGCTTTTGTCGTACATGGAGAGGTTGATTACTCTGGAGATGATGGCGATCAACTCCAATCCCTCATGTCATCGGTTCAGAAATACAGGTTGATGGTTCCTAACTTCCAGCGCTGCTGGCTGACCGATTACGTCACTTCCGCCAACTACACCAACACGGCATTCACACAGAACCTGAGAGACGTATTTCTCCCAGCCAACCCGTTGTACTACAACGACATAGTTTTTGACCCAACGAATACGTCCATCATCGCCTCAAGGTGCTACGTGATCTCTGCGTCGATCAGTAGTCAGTACGAGCTGGCCGACGTGATGACAAGGATGAGATCACTCGCTGATGAGTCACCTCTACCTGTCTTTGCTTACCAGCAGGTAGTGTAGAGATGCGTCTATCTATCTATCTCTCTATCTATCCGTTGCCCTAACTCGGTCGTTGGTATTTCCACCTAAAATGAAAGCCTCAGTAAGAACTCTTACAAAACACGTATCTATCTATCTATCTATGGGATGTAAATTACTACACATATTACGGGGAGACAACTTTTTTGGGGGAGGTGTCCATTATGTATATTTTCCCCAAATGATCAAGCTGTTGAATCGTACTTTCTAAGTAATAATAAAAGCTGTATATCGTTGGTTGTAGAGTATATTTCACGGGTACCTTTTATTTTTGGTTCTTTTGTTTTCACAGTCTTTCGTTGCTCTGGAGCAGTACCTTGCCGTATTGCCGGCTACCCTTCAGATGGTAGGAGTTGCAATCGCAGTCATATTCGTCGTCTGCGTGGTTTTCCTCTTACACCCGTTCATGGTTGTCTTGGTAACGATCACTGTTGCTATGATCCTCGTTGGCATCTTCGGCTTCATGTACTACTGGGACACGCCCTTGTCCTCCGTCACCATGATCCACCTCGTCATGAGCGTCGGCTTCTCCGTGGACTTCTCTGCGCATGTCTGCTCCGCCTACCTTGTCTCTGATGCCAGCACGCGCGAAGATCGTGCGCATGACGCCATCAGTCACGCGGCCAGTGCTATTTTTAACGGCGGCGTGTCCTCGCTGCTGGGAGTCATCCTGCTGGTGTTCTCAGACTCCTACATCTTCATCTCCTTCTTCAGGATCATGGTGTTGGTCATCGGCTTCGGTATGCTGCACGCCGTCCTCTTCCTGCCGGCGGTGTTGTCGCTGATTGGTCCTCAGAACAACCAGGTGACTGCTATCGACCTCAAGCCAGACTCAACTGAAGGAGAGCGAAGTGATGATAATTCTGTTACTCCTAGCGAGAACGCTTCAGGAGAAAGTGGACATGACCAAAACACCTCTGAAAATATGGTCGATGAATGCAAAGCAATCGATGAAATACATCTGTCTCTTAATTCTCCTGCGATTGGAATTCCTTTAAAGCAAATCTCAGAAACTGGTTTAAAACAAAGCAACGGAAATGCTGAACAGAAACAACTTAAGAATGAAGAACATCTGGCATCTGAAAATATAGTCGATGAATCGAAAACAACCGATGAAATTCGTCTGTCTCCTAATTCTCCTGCGATTGAAATTCCTTTAAAGCAAATCTCAGAAACTGGTTTAAAACAAAGCAACGGAAATGCTGAACAGAAACAACTTAAGAATGAAGAACATCTGGCATCTGAAAATATAGTCGATGAATCGAAAACAACCGATGAAATTCGTCTGTCTCCTAATTCTCCTGCGATTGGAATTCCTTTAAAGCAAATCTCAGAAACTGGTTTAAAACAAAGCAACGGAAATGCTGAACAGAAACAACTTAAGAATGAAGAACATCTGGCATCTGAAAATATAGTCGATGAATCGAAAACAACCGATGAAATTCGTCTGTCTCCTAATTCTCCTGCGATTGGAATTCCTTTAAAGCAAATCTCAGAAACTGGTTTAAAACAAAGCAACGGAAACGCTGAACAGAAACAACTGAAGAATGAAGAATATCTGGCATATAATGGCCAAAATACGATTATTATTTCGCTGAAAGAATAAAACAAAGCGGTATCGAGAACAGGAACAAGTTTATAAACCATTATAGTTTTCCTTTGTATAATTATGAGATGTGACCTTCTACTCTATTAGGTACGGCTCTTGAAAGTTATTTTCTGACAAATTTTGTGATAATGTGTTTCCCTTTCCTTAAAATGTGCATTGAACATCTTATTTATTTAATCTTGTTTGAACTGAGGTAGCTTTGAAAAGGTCAAGGTCTAACACCACAGTAACAGAGTGTATTGCAGGACTAGTCTGCATGAACAAAAATCCTTAGCCCCCGATCTCAAGTTCGAAGGAACTTCACAAAATTTGGTCTGAAATTTTGGCTTGCTTCTTAAAACAAGAAATTACAAAATACACCGGCGTTCTTGCCAATCTTCGCTGATTTAATTCGATATGTACACATCAATACCCATGCACAAGCTTGTGAACGCGAACACAAATACCGACCCAGCCATCAAAACGCGTTACATGGCACATGGAAAATGGCCACCGCTGTAAATTTTCGTACCGGGTACAATTTATCATCACAAAATATACATGATTCTCCCACTCGACCAAAACAAAGATAAACTCTAAACACATGACGAAAGAATGTTCTTTATTGTGGTTAAAAGTGATATCTCTGTTCGCGATAGTCCATAAAATATTATGAACTAAAAGCGAACGATGTTTGTGCGATCGCCGACTTTCCACCAGCGGGAAGACTTGTGTGGCGGTACCTACTTACAGTATTTAATTTTAACATTTAAATGTTCGATTCCACAAAATATTATCTATACAGCACAGCTTAAAGTTCGCCATCACACACTTTTGTATTCAAATTGCTAAACTAATGTCTAAGAACAACCTGAGTCCAATTTCTAAAAGCAAAAGAGCCAAACCATTAACAAAGTAACCTTTTGAACTCCCCACACAACATGTTTTGATTAACATGTAAATCGTGTGCACTGAACGGAAAAGACAAAATGCGCTTGTTTTATTACTTAAAAATAAAATGAAATAATTACCATTATTTTCAGGGCAATTGCTATGATTGTAATTGGCAGGAAGGACTCAAATAGTCTTGCATGCATCATAAAAGAATTTAATTAGCTTCACTTGTTGTAATGAAAATGCGCTTTACAATTGATATGAGTTTTTTGAGCGTTTACATTTGTCTCCTGTCTGTGTTGTCGTTTTGGGGAGATGGGGGGGGGGTAAGCGCCATGAGCCTGTTCATAGGACCGGGATATGGCGCGATATAAATTCACTGTATTATTATTATTTATTATTATTAAATCTGTATTTAATGTATTACTTTGATGTAACTGTCGACTATGTAACAGGTCGCTAAGAAACAATGATAAGCCGATTGAACTGTGTAAAGCAATATGTAAACTTATTTATTTTTATTTGTGTGATTCATGTAGTAACATTATCCCAGTTTTAAATATAGCCTCAACATTTTAGACACCTGGCACAAAAGCAAGTTCTCTAGCTACTTCTTCTACCACTACTACTGAATAAAAAAAGGAAAGCAATTATTCTCTTACTTACATCCTGGTTTCTGTGTACAGACATTTTTTAAGCAGGTGGGCTAGTTAACTAGTATTTAAATGTAAATAAAATGTTGCTGCCAAATGTTTTCTACAATCATATAGCTCGAGAATTAAAATCTTATCTTACTCATCGTTTGTTGCTTACTTTTAATTGGATTGACTGTGATATTTCAATGGTTTGCATTTACATCACATCCTTAATGAGACTTGCTTTCACTAAATTTTCTTATCCGTGATATTGCCAATCAAAATACGAATTTTCGCCCTTATATACAGATCAACTGTAGTCACATATTCCACAAAATATTTTAGCCTTCTCTCTCTAGGCACTGCCTTCTCTGAGTTCCATGGCTCATAGTTTCAGAATAATGTTGTGTTTATCCATAATGAATACCGGGTTTTCCCTGATAAACTTATGTCTATCCATCGTAATTAATTTTCTCTCATCATCATGAATTCATCAAAAACAACGGATGACTTGCGATAAACATGTGTTTTCACCTTTGACATGCCTGTGCCTTTCGTGCAGCGACATTAGGTTAGATTCCACTCAACCCACCTCATCCCTTTGAGGAAAATTAACTACCTGTGTTCCAGTCAAAAGAAAATTCATGGATGATAAAACTGCAAATAGTCTACTAAGACCTAGCTCAAGGCTAAAACAGTTCTAAATTCTCATTGGCTGCGTTTACATCGGCAAGTATATGCCTATTTGTCAAATATTTTCTAAAAATCTTTCAACAGAACAAAAAAATAGATTAACAAATTTATGAAGATAATTTGTTTTCAAACTTACCTTCTAGTACAACCATTGTATGTTTCTATTATTAACCTCCTGGTGGTGCAAGATCATGATATGCAGCAAGTATGTGTGAATGCATACCTGTGTGTGAGTTCCAACGTGAGTATGAGGGTTTTTCTTGAATACTAACACCATTGAATTGCATGCTCTTTGTACAATAAAAAGATTTTGCTTTTTTTAAATTTGAAAAGCGACGATCCAGAGAAAATTTTGTTAGTACGGGAAAAGAGGTTCTTCAAATGTAAAGCAAGTAATGGCGGGAAATCGAATCTCAGGTAAATCATGATAAAAGGAATTTTTTTATTATGAGCTCGTTTGTCTGTATGTGTGTTTGTGTGTGTGCTCGCACGCTCTTCAGGAAGGGTAGGTAGTGAGCAGAACGTGGAAAACATGGACATTCATGAGATACGTGTTATTATTTGCAGTTTAAGCCCGGGCTTAAGCCCTGACAGCTCAGCTTCGATTCTAGTTTTCCGGGGAATCAAAACTGACTTGTATAACGAATGAACGAACTGTCTTACACACCCTGTCTCTCTGATACTCTGTATAACTATCTTTCCTCTATTTAAACATAATATTAACGAAAACTGACATTTTCACCACAAAAAAGTCTTGATTATACGACAACAGGTTTTATTTTTTGCTTTAAATATAGTAATTTACAGTTGTCATACAGAAGAAAGAAAGAAAGAAAGAAAGAAAGAAAGAAAGAAAGAAAGAAAGAAAGAAAGAAAGAAAGAAAGAAAGAAAGAAAGAAGATTAATTAAAGAATGTTTGTATTTCTAAGTAATAAACATTTACCTTCCTTCCAGAACAAATGAGATGACGATGATCGTTGCTAAGTAAGTCTTCACATCTTCTGTTATATATTAAATATGTTTTTAATCCTTAACCATCTTACTTGTCATTCACACATTGTTATATGTGGAAAAATATGGTTTGGCTGTTCTATAGTGACCAGTTAAAGGCATGTGTTTATAACTCTGGTTTCATCTGTTACATTAAAAAATGCTTTATATACACATTGTTTCTACCACTCAAACCTTCCACTGGTTTCATTTTACTATAAAATACCGAACATAAGCACGAAGTTAGCAGCTGTGACTAGCTTGAGTTTGACAGTTGTTCTAGAGCGACTTCATGTGCCTCGCCCACCTTAGGAAACGCCTGTGCATTCGGCTCTACAGAGAGTCTAAACCAAGGAAAGTCTACATCATCCCAGGTAGTCCCAACATGTCAAATATATTGTAACCTTCTTTCTTTCTTTCTTTCTTTCTTTCTTTCTTTCTTTCTTTCTTTCTTTCTTTCTTTCTTTCTCGGTGCATTTTAGGTATTGTAAAAGAACTAAAACAATTTTTATGCATAAAGGTCGTTCCGTAACCTGAGAGTGAGATGTTACAGATACCACTTTTATTAGCGCCAGCTTTTCCCGATGATTTCTTATCTTCTCCAACCCTATTTGTAGTCAGATATCCATTACCGACTGCTATCCAACCGGCACGCCTCTGGGCATAGAGATCTATTTTCCCGATTGATGAATGAATAGTAATGTAAGTCAACAATAACGACCGAAAGTAAAAGACTACGAAGTAAAAAGCAAAGGCGTTACGCAGCTAACCCACGACAACATAAACCTTAGCTGCCAATACTCATTTTAACCGATGCATAAAACTTAAATATCCCTTATCCTAAAATATTATTAGTCATGATCACTCTTCCTCCTCCTTCTCCTCCTCCTCATCATCAAACTGGTCAACCCTTGGGGCTAGTCTGCTGGTAGCTATCGTTGAGGAGACCAGACTCGATGATGAAGGGACCATGATGTGCCATCTGCGCCGGTCATGGGCAACGGTCAGGTTTTTGCGTGGAGCGAACGGTCCATCCCTTCATATTTGCCATCCAGTTCTTGCCGATGTTTGTAGAACAGCAGGCATTTAAAAAACAGACTGCGATTGCTGCATGGATTTTGGAAAGAAGTATCATGTACTTTACCGAGTCAGGTAAAATGAACTTTACTAGTCCCTTCATTCGAAGGAAAGCTCGTTAATGTGTCAAGAAAGCAAACAGTTTATAGGATTAACAAATTATGTGTTGGCTATGTAAAGTTAGTTCGTGCTTTAAATATATTTTGTTCTTTACTTAAACGATTTTGTGTATTTTTTTGCTGCAGGTCATCATGGAGGGTCTAAACATCAAAGACATGGCCGCTCACAGCATATTTGAGGGTATTGGCTACTTGCACCATGAACGTAAATTTTGTGATGTGAACATTCATGTACAGGGCCAGCTATTCTGCTGTCATCGTGTGCTTCTGGCTTCTGTTTCGAAATTCTTCAAGAGCAATATGGCGCCTGGTAATTCGAATGACTATCCTCTCAATGTGCCCGTCAACGACAACAACGTGACTCCCCAGTTGTTCGGCTCTTTACTACAGGTTCTGCACACAGGCAAGGATCCCGTGACCATGGAGTCAGTAAAAAATTATTTTAAGATGTCTGCCTATCTCCAGATCGATTTCCTAACTAAGTATTGCGAGCTGTTTCTTATGGAAATTCTTACAGCTTATATTGCCATAGATTTTTGGAAGTTTGCTCAAGCCTACAAGTTTGAAAATGTGGCTAAAATTTGCTACACGTGGGCTGCGGAAAACATCGACGCATTGCCACAGGACGAGTTGCTTGCCCTCCCTAAGTCCATGCTTCTCATTCTCTTGTCCCTTCAAAAAAAGCTCAGCATGTACGACTTGTGCAAGACCATCTTGTCCTGGGTAGAAACTGATCCGGACACAAGACAGACTTACATGGAAGAGTTGCTTCCTTTTGTCTGCTTTCCACACCTGAGTCCACCATATCTTGTCGGAAAATCTTCTGTATCAGCTGAACAATGTTCTTTCTGGTGAGAAATTTAAGATCTGTAAGATAATCGATAAAGAAATTAGCAGTAAATTTATTCTACAAACTGCTGCTATTGACCCTCGTCGAAAATCTCAATAGATTTATATATACAAAAAGCCTATATTCCTGTGATGTATTTCCATTTATTAATAAAAGTAAGTGAATATATACATAAATAGATATACGAAACGAGACGTATTGGTTTGTTTTATGGCGAAGGATGTCTTGTCGAGAGCACAAATGTATACATAGACAATATAATCATTTATTTAATGTCAATTTATTTAAAATTAATTTCTGTTCAACGCAGGATTCGTAAAGCAAGGTATCAAGTACTACATGAAAGGTATGCACGGCAATGATGCCAACCTTCAGATGGAGATTCTGGCCCAGCAGACTGTGAAGCTACAACTACCTGATATAGCAGCCTGTTGTGTTGTTGTCGGGGCACAAACTGAAGTGGACCACTCACATCAAGGTGTTTTTACGATTTCTTCTACCGAGACTTACCACCCCTTAGCACCTGTACCTAAGAACACGGGACTGCATTTCGCAAGCTGCACGTGGCAAAATGCAATTTATCTCAGTGGCGGGAACACGCAGCCCACGTTCTTTGCTGTATACAGACCAGAATACAATCAGTGGGATGAATTGCCTGACATTCCTGGCAATGGTCGGGCAAAGCATGTAATGGTCGCTGTCAACTCCTGCATCTACGTTATTGGAGGAATGCTTAACAAATCGATATTTCTCTACAGAAAACAAACATCTCTTGTGCACAAGTACGACTTGAAATCCTCTACGTGGCATGAATTCTGCTGGCTACCAAAAGATGTGAATAGAGCTACAGCAGCTGTTCTCGGTCACAGGATTTACCTTATCGGCGGGAGTGACTGTGATCTTGTACAGTGTGTGGATACACGCAGTGGCTGTGCCTATAAAGCAGGCCGCCTCCCCTACCAACCGTGCACCTCACGCGCCCTTAGCAATGGAGGAATCATTTACGTTGTGTGCAGCTCTGGGAACATTCTGCAAATGTGGGAAAAGTTCGACTTGGCTGAAAAAAAAGAAGAGAGCTTGGCTGTACAAAAAGATAAAAAACTTTGTCAGGAATTGCACGTATGTAACAGTTAAAATATTTAGTAATGTAACAAATCTGTCCTTAAATAGTACAATGCTTTACTCAATCACGGCTCAAAACCAAAAACGAATTTGTTCTATTTCTTCCTCGATCTTGCAGCCTTTGTTTGGTTTTTGTCTTGGTGAATATTGGGTTGAAGATAGGTTGACTTTGTGTTGAGAGCAAATTAAAGTCAGTTATTAAAAGACTGACATCAAACTCTCCACTTGTTCTTCTCTGCGCACCTTAATTGTTACCGGAAGTACCAGTCGTAGGGCAAACATTCTTGCAAACAGCTTGATTGAACTCCCACCAGTGGGGTCAGTCGTTTGCTCCTTCCTGTGAGCATAATCCACGTCTCAAAGCTCTAAATAACCACGCTTTAGAATAATACTTTAATATCATCAACATCAACCATCATCAAACGACTTCATAATTGTTATCAATAATGTTGAGCGCCGATTTGCACTGATGAATTTTATTGCTTTTTTTTGCAGGAAACTGTATCATTCGTTCACGTCAGAAAGGTGACTATGCATACTCATATGGTCCTTGCTTTTTTGTCAGGTTGATATTGCCGAATTAAGCTGCTAGGGCTATTTACTGTACCCGTAAAGCTTTTGGGGGAATAGCCTTGCAAATTATTATTATTATTATTATTATTATTATTATTATTATTATTATTTGTTATTTTCACTAGCGAGTTTGAATTGTTTTTCTATCAGGAAGTAGTCCGTCATTTTATTGAGGAACACTACTTTTCTGCTTGCTTACTCGATGGGATAATAATGTTGGTCAGAGGACGAACTGAGCAGGGTCAGCTACACAGTACTATAAAAAGTATCGATCTTGAAACTGGTGATCTCGCCTGCGAACCGACTGTCCTGGAGGGTCTGGTCGCTTCTGATCTTCATGTTCTGAATGTACCGCGAGTACATCTGACGAGAGGCAAGTTTATCAACAACAGTATCATTAAGAAGAACCAATTGTATTGTACGCAGCTTAAATTGCAGAAACGAGTATAAAGCAATGTGTTTAAGTACCAGGTAATCAATTTAATCTTTCATACAGTCTACACAGTAATGCCACGTTTGAATCGGAGTTTTTAATTATAGATTCGACATCTGAGAAAAAAACTAGTGTTAATGTCCTTAGAACTAATTCTGAAAAGTAAAACCAAGAAAGAGAGAGTGAGAATTTTGTTAAAATGCATGCATATGCTGTATATCAATGTGTATTACAAATATATCATAATAATATATGTTTTTGTATCACTTTGTGTATGACTAATAGTAGGATACGTAACTATGACAGTTCCAGATGAAAATCAAGAAACAAGTTCACAGTCTTCAAACAGTATTTTCCCGTCGCCGCCTGCTGTCTTGAACCCTGACACAGGTATGACAAGCAGAAAGCATTATGTGATAATTTTTTATATTATAAACCACTTGTCACAGTATTTACACATTTAAGATATTGAATTTGTCTTTGGAGAAAGAATGTTTGCTTGAATATAACATTTACCCCGTCCAGATTCACAACTACTAAAATATTAAAAATGTTTGAGAAACTTTAATCTCTGAAAATAATTTTCAATGTGTATTGACCTTTGAATGGGGGATTCTTGTTTCAGCACGCGTGAGCATGTGAGGCAGTCATATGAAATGTGAACATCTTAGAGAGGAATGCAAACGGTTTGCTGGTATGTAATCTTCAGACTTCAGCGACTGTGAATCACAATACAGGGAGTTTCCTGACTAATGATCGTTCCAATTACAGACATTTAAAAAAAACTCTCACAAAGCTCATTGATGTAAAAGTCCGACTTACAGATAAATGGTTCCTAGTAACTATAGCGGGAGCTACTTTATTAGCATTGTTTTCATTCAGTTGTGTTGTGAGATTTGTGTGTTTTATGAAATGTCTTATGTGTGTAAAGTAAGATATATGATTTGTGCTAAGCATGCTATACTGAAACACAATATTAGGAACTTTCTTGTAACCAAAAAGCTTATGAAGGGGAGGAAAAAATGAAAGCACAAGAATTGAGCCTGGGTGTACGAAAAAAAAGAATGATTGATGTATGGTCACTGGATGCTATAAAAAGGAATCACAACAAGAGGAAGATACGTGTAAGCAAAGGCATCAGTTTGGACGATATAGCATCACACAACAACAACAAAGAACCTCAAGAAATTTAAA
Organism: Marisa cornuarietis; assembly: GCA_004794655.1. Classification (NCBI taxonomy): domain Eukaryota; kingdom Metazoa; phylum Mollusca; class Gastropoda; order Architaenioglossa; family Ampullariidae; genus Marisa; species Marisa cornuarietis. The sequence continues at coordinate 1,381,582 of SMMW01000542.1, read as the reverse complement.
GGAAGTTTCGGTGAAGGCTTGTTTCCCTGACATTATACACTTATTTGGGGCAACAGAATTCTCAAAGTGCTGATTGATCTATAATTATGTAAACCGACTTAGCTATTGTTATTCCAAAAGATTATATAATAGTGGCCAGAAGAACCGACGTTCTACGCTGTGATGATATTTTATTCCTATTATGCTTATTATAAATATAACTAGAACGACCAGATACCCATTGCTGATTTGTTTTGCTGGTAAAAGCAACTTTATCCTTTATAGCTATTGTTTGATTTCATCACTATTGTGAACGCATGCTCTGTATTTTCCGTCTGATTATTTGTGCTCAACATTTGTAAGGGGGTTAGCTAGCTTAAACTTTTTTATCTTTTGAAAAACAGGAAGTACTGGATAATTTCTCATTATTTGTGTTGAATGTCTCCATTGCTTTGCTTTTCAGCCTTCGCACTTTTCAATGAGTAATTTCAATGGGTGCATTTATAGTTTCGTTCTTATTTTTCTTTACACTTGTTTACTTTTTCTCGCCTACTCTGATAAATATTTGTTATTATTCTTTGATATATGTTGTCATAGAAGTTCAAAATGTTATGTTCATTAATCAATTTTTTATCGGAACTTATGTGTATAGGTTAACTGAATATTTCAAAAGGTGGAATTTAACGCGAAAAAGAGAGAAATTAAAGAAAACTTAGAATTATTTAAGGTTAAACAAATGTGGAATGCTGTTTAAAGACAAACTCAAATAATAATTACGCAGCGACTATGATAAAAGTGTGTGATAGTTGGTTGTAAGCTGCATGTTGTTTGTAAAACATCTTTCCCTGTCAGTAGTGGAAATATAAGTCAGTGACAGTAACCTTCTTGGATACAAAACTTTGGTAAGGCGGGAGAGGCATCCGCAGGAGTGTGTGGAACAGAACATCACAAGGAAGTAATAAAGCAAATCCATTCAGACCGACTGCAGCCATACCAGATGTAGAAAAAAAAGATGAGGATCCATCAAGACTCCCTTTCTTGCTCTTTAATTTCCCTCAGTACTCGGGATGCTCATGAAGATTAGTGACAAGGAAATAAGTGCTAGAGCCCAGCTAGTAACTCCAGCAGGCAAGGTACATTAGCCACTCCACGGCGAAATTAGATCCACTAAAATAAAGAGCATAGCGCAATGAAAAGTTTGGAAACTTGTTAAATTTATTTTTTTATAATGCCTGTAATCTTGCCGTCTCTCTCTCTCTGTAAAATATCACACTCATCAACATAGGGTAGAAAAGAGACATTTTTTTTTTACCAGACCTAAGCTAACCTTGCTGTCAAGCTCAGGTTTAAACGAATACAGCACAACTTTCTGTTTCATATTCCGTATGTTGATTGTATCAATGTTTCTCGGGAATAACCGTCTGACCGAAAAAATCCTCTGATTTCGCGTTACATTCCACCTAACAAAAAAATTGCCTGTGTACAACCATACAGGTGGCTATGTAATTTTAGAGTTCCCAATAAAATTAAATCAAAGAAAGTATATCCTTTTGTGTTGTTTAAAAACATTCAGGAAAGAAGAGCATAAAAGCTGTGTGGACTGCTCTCCAAATAAAAAAGTAAAGTGACCCTGAAATAACAAGACCTACTTTAACCCACTCGCAAAGCTCGATCGTAGTTAATAACTCTTGAGCTTCCCTAAACTCCTGTTTCACCCCCCACTCACCCACCCTTTAACCTCCTTTTTATCGAGGACTACCGGCAAAAGTTAGAGCGGATCTCGTTTTACACAAAACTTATCTCAGCTACGAGGGCGGCATCAGTGGGCGGACATGACTGAGACGATATCACTTCCTGCTTTGTCCTAAAGATTTATGGGGTTTTCTCCTACCCGGAGCCGCAAAACTTTTATTATACAGGCTCTCGAAACGTGAAGGCCATTCTCTAGTAACTTTTGATATGTAACAGTCACATAAAAACACATTCCTTAGTCTGCTCTGGCAGGACTTTAGAAAATTCGAAAGCATGCTGACATGATAGGGCGTGTTTTGACACGTGATGTTATGACTTCTTATTTGTTAAGCTCGTGTTTTTGGCATGGATGTGCACTGATAAGGAACAAACATGGCTTGTTTGTCTTTTAACTATTTTATAAATGAGTTTACAATTATCAATATGTTTTGCGAGTAATAAGACTTTTAGACAATTGTAATCATCACAGCAACTTGTCGCTTTAAGTCATTTTGTTTTCATTGCTTTAATTTGAATACAAAAAGGCTTTAATAAAATTTTACTGGTAGTGTGGAAGCATAGTTTGTGTTTTGCTATTAGAAAGTTAGAAAATTGCTATCTTCTCTTGTACTAGCGGTATGACATGCATACAGCATTAGTCGATACTTCTTTTAGTTTTATTATTATTTTTTCTTTGATCAACATGTCAACATTCTGGACAAAGTAGAAAGAAAAGTACAGACAAAGTACAGCAGCACCAGCAGCACTCACATGGAAAGTCAGGTCCACTAGAACGTATACCAGGGTTTATTAGAAAGTTGTTCTTGTGTATATGCAAGTAATACTTTGGTCCAGTTTATAGTCATACAACCTATGGACTTTCAAAAGTTTAAATAGCATAAACCAGCACAAGACTTTGAGAGAGTGGAACATGTAAATGAACGTATATTGTGCCATTGTTCTGCATACTTTTGTCAGTTCAGACAGAAAGTGTAGATATGTGTAACAATTCAGACAAACATTCTGTGTTTTTTTATAAAATTAATTCATTTAACTACATCCATAAACTAAGCTGTAAGCAAGTGAAACAAGAATTTTTCACTACATTACAATCGAGGGGGAGGGGTCATCTGGTTTGTTTTTCCAGGATTTATTCTGTTTTCTAGTAATAATAATAATAGTGAAGATTTTTATAGCGCATATTCACACTCATAGAGAGCATGCTCTTAGCGCTTAAAACGAGGAAGAGACGTGGACTAAGTAGACACAAAACAAAGGGACGAAAGAAAACGACAGTACTGACGAAACAGAAAACAAAAGGCATCAAGTAACAGGAACAGAAAAATATAGTGATTCTGCGAGAAAGATGGGTAAAGTAGCAAGAGGGAAGGGGGCGGGGTTAAGAAGGACGAGCATTGTGTGGACTGTGTTAGGAGAAATGCTCAAGGAAGAGGTGCGTTTTCAGTGCAGATTTGAAAGATTCAGTTGTAGTAAAGTTTCATCGACATCCTATTTATTGCTTGCTTTGACAATCTGGAAAACCATCATTATAGTTATAGCGGGGGATTAGTGGAGATATACCATTAAAAGTATGATCCAATCTCTTACCTCTGTTCAACCATCGATTTTGTCAACAGAAATACTCAGAACGCAGTTATAGTCGTTAGCTTATTATTTTCCCAGACTGCCTTGCGTGGTGGTTACAACTGTGTCGACAGGTCAAATGTCGGTTCCCTCCTACGCTGCTATCCCCTTTCCACTTCCCTCTTCTACATTACAGTCGACCTGTAAGGACAAACTAAATCAGCTAATTAAATACTGAACACGAGTCATCGAGGACATTAAGGGACGTGCATTCAAGGATGCGATACAGTATAGCGATTACCCTGACGACATGCTTTATGGAGTTCTTGTGTACCTAGAGATGAGCAACAAGATAAATCCCTTACACTTTACAGACTATCCTGTAACTTCAGGTTAACACACCCTTAAGACAACCCTTTGTACATGTTTTACCAATAATTTATAATCTGATTACATTTACATGGACCTTTCATTATAATTAAGTCTGCTACAGGGACGGGTATTATTATGAAATTATTATAAGGAACGTTAACACTCTTATTCAGCCAGTGGTCTAAGCTGAAACAAATTATATGATCTTGGACTAAATAAAGATTGAACTCGAAACCTTCTCTTTCTCTCGATTTCTTTCTTTCTCCCGTGCTTTGTTTTGTCCTCTTTTTTTGTCTTTTTTTGTAGTCTGTTTTTTTTTCTCGCTTTTCGTTTGTTCCTTGCCCACTTTTACTTCCCCTAACCCAGTCAGTATTTCCTTTTACACGCGATGTTAAAAGGTAAGCAAAACACTTGACTGCCTAGCACATAGATAATTGACTTGCGTGGAGAAGAAAAAAAATTATCAGTACAGAATTGAGAGTGGTTGTATATTTGGCAGATGTTAGTAGACAGGCTTAAGGTAGCAAATATCTTGCCCCAGCCACAGGGGCACTTGTTCAGCTACTTGAACCGTTTTTATGAAGTCATTCTATTTGTTCTTTATGGCAAAGCCAGCAGAGGTATTTCTGCTTTTCCTGTGCCTATCCCCAATTTGTACGTGAGATTGACAATATATATATATATATGTGTTTGTAAGCTGATATGATTTTCATCTCTGGCACGTTTTTACTCTTTTCTTTCCATTTAGTCAGTATTATGCACAATATCTCTATGGTCTATCCAATCAAAACGTACCACAAAAATAAAATGAACGTTTACACAATGCATGTAACGCAAAATTTATAAACAACAACTAAACTATCAATTTATATAAATAATTTCACCATAAAACGTAAAAGAATGAATATATAGTTCAAGTTTTTCTTTAACAGCCAAGAGGCGATAGGACATTTTTACATATAATTATATATATATATATATATTTAATTGATTTGGCTAAGGAGACCATTTTGTGTCTTATTTTCCATTGCCCATTGTGAAACACCGTTTTATTTACTGCTTTTGGTTGAGACGTTTCACTGAATACCAGTCGAAGTTTTCTTTTTAATGATTTTTGTTCAGACCTATTTCAGTGATGACCAGAGCAGAGCATCTGATTATAGTGTAAGTCCTCTTGTTAATTTACATTAGTTTTCTTGCAGTTCTCTCTTATGCCATCTTCAGCAGCTGTTTTCCTCTGTGGACTGATCTCCTCTACGTCTCTCTGGGTCTCCCAACCCTGCGCCTCCCCTGTGGGTTCCAGCCCAGAGCTTGTCTCGTTAAGTTGTCGGCTGGCTTTCGTAAGGTGTGACCAATCCAGCCTCACTTCCGCTTCCTGATGTCGTGGCTGGCAGGTTTTTGATTGGTTCTCTCCCACAGGTCTATATTGGAGATCTTCTCGGGCCATCTGATGTTGAGGATGTGGCGCAGACATCTGTTGACGAATGTCTGTATCTTGTTAGTGATGGCATTTGTCACTCGCCATGTCTCAGATCCATATAGAAGTATTGCCTTTACATTTGTGTTAAAGATGCGGATCTTGGTGTGTAAAGATAGAGCTTTGGAGTTCCAGATAGGTCGTAGGGTGTGGAATGCAAGCCTGGCTTTGTTTGGTCGGCTTCTTACATCCTCATCTGAACCTCCATCTTTGCTGACTATGCTGCCAAGGTAGCTGAAACGGTCAGACTCTGTAATGCATTCCCCATGCAGTTGTAGTGGGGCTTCTTGCTTGTTGTTGACCCGCATTACTTCCGTCTTCTTGATGTTGATTGTCAGGCCCGTCATTGCTGCTTCTTCTGTGAGCCGAGTGAGCTTTGTTTGTGCGTGTTGTTGTTTGTGGGACAGCAGGCTGATGTTATCTGCAAAGTCGAGGTCCTCAAGTTGCCTGGCGAAGGTCCACTGAATGCCTGTGTTACTGTTAGAGGTTGTTCTTCTCATGATCCAGTCTATGACGATCAGGAAGATTCTCGGTGAGAGCATACAACCTTGCCTCACTCCAGTCCTCACTGCAAAGGGGTCAGTCAGCTTTCCGTTGTGGATCACCTGGCATTTCGAGTCCTCATACAGCTGTTGGATGATGGCAATAAACTTTGGTGGAAATCCGTAGTACTGCATCAGTTTCCAGATAGTTTCCCTGTCTACGGAGTCGGCGGCTTTCTCAAAATCCACAAAAGTTATGTATAGTGGTCCCTGCCATTCAATGGACTGTTCAATGATATTTCTTAGTGTAGCGATTTGGTCTATGCATGATTTTCCCTGCCGAAAGCCGGCCTGTTCTTGCCGCAGTCTTTTGTCTAGGGCATTTTTTAGTCTCTCCAGGATGATTCTGGTCAACACCTTGCTAGGAGTGGACAACAGCATAATCCCACGACAATTGCTGCACTGTGTAAGGTCGCCTTTTTTGGGTAGCTTTACTAGGGTGGGTGGGTGGGTGGGTGGGTGGGTGGGTTGGTTGGTTGGTTGGTTGGTTGGTTGGTTGGTTGGTTGGTTGGTTGGTTGGTTGGTTGGTTGGTTGGTTGGTTGGTTGGTTGGTTGGTTGGTTGGTTGGTTGGTTGGTTGGGTTGGGTTGGGTTGGTTGGTTTAACGACAGTCTCATGCAGATGTTTATTTGTCCATGTTTTTAATAAACAAGCAGCGTATGTCTTAGTCCCTGTAAGCCACAAAGAAAACGAGAGTCGGTGTTTCTTTTTTTCTAGTGCCATTAGGGGAAGCAGGCCATAGAAGGTCACTGTGTTACGATCAGACTACGTTAAAGACAGATATCAACCTCTAACCTTTCCTCCTCTCTCTGAAGAATGTGGTACTCGTCACTATAAAGTAAAGATGAAAAGTATTTAGGTCTCAGAACAAAGGGAGGATAGACCACGAGCTCAGTGACGAAACCTTGAGTTTCTGCATAACTCCTGCTCCCCTACCCCTACTCCCTTCCTATCTGAGACAACCGGCCCAAAACGTATCGAATCTCACGCAAAACACAACTCAGCTCCAATGGGTGGGCGTAAGAGACGTGCATGGTGAAGACGATATCATATTTGACTTTGATTTCTCGGACATTTCAAGCACACGAAGGCACAAAATAAAACGCCTGGCCATCTTCCTGTAATTTATGATAATTAACAGTCACTTGAAGACATGTTTGTGCCTGTTCTAACGGGAATTAGGAGAAGTAATAAGCATGCTGACCAGACTTGTGTGTTTGACACCAGGTGTATTAGTACTTCCTTTTTGTTAAGCTGGTGTTTCTGGCAATGATGTGTAAGAAATGTAAGCTGTTCACTGAAAGAAAACGAAAGCCATGAAAAAATGTGTACACCCTTCACATGCTTTTGCAATTCAGCTTTTTATAATCACTATCTGAGAAAACATAGAGCTCGCAAATGGGAATTTCAAGCTTAAGGTACATACGTTTTAGCTTTAGACTGTTAGGTCCAAGGGAATGTTTGTGCATATTTAATCGTAAAAAGCCTGAAAGTCTGAAGGTATTTTTCCAAACACACACATACATAAAGTATTTTCAACAGTCATATTTATAATGCAAAATTATACTCAAATGGTATTCACCGCATGGTGTCAACATAAAAGCAGGTTAGTCGTTTTTGTAAAGGATAGTTCTTTGATAGGTTGCATGTCTTCTTACGAGTTCCAAAAACCGTAAACTTGCGAAACAAGAATTTCACACATTACAATATTTGTGGTTCGTGTTGTTTGCTTTCCAGGATTCATCCTCCTCACTTGTAAAGTCCCATCAATATCATATTTATTGTTGGCATTATAGTTATAGCGGGAAAACTAATCAACCACTGAACACAGACCAATCCCTAACATTGGAAGGACTTCATATTGGAGGTGAGTTCCACACTTTAGTAACCTATAGTCTGAGCTCTCACTAATAAATGATGTTAGATTGAATGAAGAATAAACTCTGAACCTCCCTTTTTTCTTTTTTCACCCTCTTTTCTCTCTATTATCGTCTTCTCTTTTTATCCTTTTTGTCTACCTTTATTTTTTTCTTTTCCCTGAGTTCCTTTCCCTCTCTTACCTCCCATTCAATGACATTATTTCCTTTAGCACACAATGTCGAGAGGTGGACTAAGATGACAATGTCATAGCCTTTAAGCATAAAACGATCTACCTTGACAATTCCAACCGCCTAACTCGAAATGTTTCACCCTCTTCCATCACACACATAGGTATACAGTTTTAGAGCTTTTAAAGACATCATACTTAATTGGTCCTATTTTAAGGCACAGGAATAGTTCAAAACAATTGCATCAAAGCTCTGTGAACTTTTCTCCAGCTAACAATAGTGTAGAGTTATAATGAGTTTTTTGTTTAGGTCTCACTCGCAACGGTCGCGCTTACACACCCTAGATTTTTTACACCGATCTAGCTCCCTCCCCCACAGTCCCTCTTCGTAAAAGGAAGACCAGCAAATGCCAGAAACGGATCTAATATTATGGTAAACACAACTCAATCGCATGTGAGACAATAAATGTCGTGCATGGCTGAAACGATATCACATCCTGCTTTGTGTTGTCAAGATATATGGGTATTTCTTGTACCCGGAGGTTCCTAGTGAAGTGTTATTTTGCACGCGCTCGAAATGAAACTTCTGTAACTTCACACGATTAACAGTCACTTGAAGCCCTACCTCGAGCCTCTTGTGGAAAAAAAGAGAACAGTTCTTAAGCATGCTAACGAGATACAGATTGTCTAGACACACAGTGAATCTGTGTTGGCCGTTTCTCGGAAAGTATCGGGGGGGGGGTAGGGAAAATGCTGACACACTACCTGCATTTACAAAGAAATGATTTAAATTGTTCTGATTGTTACGTGACAGGGCATCCAGTACGTGCCTTAAGTATTTCAAGCTTAATTATTTTAAGTACCTAAAACTTCTTCTGAAAAAAAGAGAACAGTCATAAGCATGCTAACGAGATACAGAGTGTCTAGACACGCAGTGAATCTGTGTTGGTCGTTTCTCGGAAAGTATCGGGGTGGGATGGGGAAATTGCTCACACACTACCTGCATTTACAAAGGAATGATTGAAATTGTTCTTATTGTTACGTGACAGGGCATCCAGTACGTGTCTTAAGTATTTCAAGCTAAATTAATTTAACTACCTTACTAAAGTTTTATAAGTCGGAGCTTAAGTCGGAGTGACGTTCGTGTATTTTATAATGGTGAAAAACCTGTGCAATCTGGATACAGTAAGTTTCTTGTATTTAATTAGTAAGTATACTAATGTTGAATTTAATTTTTCAGTAAAAGAATTCAGTCAATCGTCATAATCACAGCGAATATTCACTTTAAATGAATTGATTGTTTGACTGCAAAAGGTTTTATCGAAATTATACCGGTAGAGTGGAAGCTGAGTTTACACTCTGCTATCGGAAGAAAGAAACCTGCTGACATAGGTATTGAAATAATGATTAAAATGTAAAGTAATAAACTGCACCTGCCCAACGGTATTACTTGTAGGAGTCAACCCTTCCTGAATTATTGATAAAATATTACCACAGGGAACTTGTATGCAAAGACAGGTGAAGGTGACTAGGAGAATCAATAAACAATAATAAATGGTAGCCTGTTAAAAGACGTGCTTATAGTTCACGATGTTAATCAACACAGCCTTATCCTGGTTTCCCAGAAAGGTAGTTTCTTGTGTGCGTTCGATGTCAGCTTTATCATTCTATGAGCAATAACTTTAAAGCTTAGATGTCATGACAATTGTCACTAAAAATTTACTTTATTTAAAAGTATAAGGTGCAGATTATCCTCCTCTTTACTAAGCAAGTATGCAATCAGTCAGTCAGTTAGTCGTCCCTTGCCTGGCACCTGGCGTTGGGGGGAGCACATGGATAGACGCTGCAGCTGATAGGGCCCGCCACTCTTGCCTATATTGGGCAATAGTCAGCAGGTCCTGTACAGGACGACCAGTCCAGTCTTTGACGTTCGTAAGCCAGTTCTTTCTCTGACCACCGCGGCGTCGGCCACCCTCCAAGGTGCCTTGAAGGATAGTCTTCGACAAGGTGTCGCGCCGGGTTACATGGCCAAAGAAGACCAGCTTACGTCGCTTGACTGTTGATAGTAGAGGTTCCTGGTGTCCTACGAGTGCGGCAATCTTGTTTCTTACAAAGTCGTTGGTTTTGTGTTCTCTGTATGAGATCCGGAGCAGCTTCCTCAGACACTTGTGCTCGAATGCCTGGATTCTCCTTTCTGTTTCGGCGAGTAGAGTCCACGTGTCGCATCCGTAGAGCAGGATCGGCACTACCAGGGATTTGTATAGCCTGTACTTGGTAGTGAACCTTATCTTGTGGCTATGCCAGATCCTATCTAGCCTAGCCGTTGCTGCTGTTGCTGTTGCGATCCTGATGCGGATATCTTGCGTGGAGCTGCCGTCCTTGGAGAGGGTGGCTCCCAAGTACTTGAAGCTACTTACCTCTTCGAGCTGTACCCCGTTCATATAGATCTCTGCTTTGCCGTTGCCATTGATCATAACTTTGCTCTTTTCTGTGCTGGTCTCCATTCCATATGCGTTTGAGCTGTCTGTCAGTCTGTTGGTGAGGTCTTGCAGTTCCTTGTTTGTACCTGCTACCAGATCTATATCATCTGCAAAGCGTAGGTTGCAGATTGGTCTTCCACCGATTGATATGGAGGTATGGTGGTCATGAAGAGCTTCAAGCATGATGTTCTCCAAGAATATATTAAACAACACGGGTGATAGGGGACATCCTTGACGTACCCCTACTGTGGTACGAAAGTAAGCTCCTATTTGGTTGTTAAGCAAAACTGTACTCGTTGAGCTGTTATACAACGCTTCAACGACTTGGACAAGCTCTTCCTCAATGTTGAATTTCCGCATCACATGCCATAGCCCCTCGTGCCAGACTCTGTCAAATGCCTTCTTAAAGTCAATGAAGTTGTGGTAAAGGTCCCGCTGATGCTGCAAATGCTTTTCTATAAGAAGACGACAGTTGAAGATCTGCTCAACTGTGCTTCTACTTGGTCTGAAGCCAGCCTGTTCTTCTGCTAGCAGCTCTTCTGCGGTGGTTCTGATGCGGTTCTGTATGAACTTCAGCATGACTTTGCTTGGGTGACTGATAAGGCTTATTGTTCTGTAGTTCTGACACTGTTTGCTGTTTCCTTTCTTTGGGAGGGGAATGATTAGTGACTGCGTCCATTCTCTGGGCTATTCCTTGCGCTCCCAGACTCTTTGGCACAGAACAGTTAGGACTTTTGTAGTTGCTTCCCCACCCTGCTTGAGCAGCTCAGCTGGTACATTATCAACGCCTGGTGACTTTCCTCCCTTCAAACTATGTACAGCTCTTTCGACCTCTTTCCGTAGGACTGGTAGGTCTGCAGGTTCACTGTCTCTAGTCTGGCTGTTTTGGAGAATGTTGGCGTCGGTCTTCAGCTGGTAATTGTACAGGTCCTTGCAGTATTCTGTCCATCGGTTGAGTACAGCATTGCCTTCTGTGAGAAGGTGACCATCGCTGTCTTCGATGACTGAGATCTTCTGCAAGTCTGTCTTAGTTAGGGTCTTTAGAAGTTGGTAGGCCTTTTTGCTGTCACCTCGTGCCATTCCAACCTCTATGTCCTGGCACTGCTTCTCGATCCAGCTCTCCCTAGCTGCCTTCATCCCTTTCTTAATGGCACAATTCACTTCTTTGTATTCGGTTGCTGCTTCTGGTTTGCTTTTCTTTTCCCTCTTCAAGGCCCTCCTTTGGTCACAGAGGTCTAGTATGTCGTTCGTGACCCATGGCTGTTTCTTATTTCTATGTCGCCCTAGAACCTCTTGGGCTGTCGACAGTAGCACCTCTTTGATGTTTCCAGAGAGGGTGTCTACATCACAGTCCACCAGGTTCAGTGCGCCAAATTTTCCGCCAACCGTGGCCTTGAAGACTTCTGCAACCTTTGGGTCTTGCAGCTTCTCCAAATCAAAGCGAATTCGGGGAGTGTTTAAGAGTCGCTTCGCTTTCAGCCTCAGCTTCAGGTTTGCTAGAACAAGGTCATGGTCGCTGCCTATGTCAGCGCCTGGGTACGTCCTTGTCTTGGCCCTGTTGATGCTGGATTTGAAGCGTCTCGGCAGGAGGATGTAGTCGATCTGATTATGAACCAGTCCGTCTGGTGAGTGCCAGGTGGCCGTCCTTGCTTTCTTGTGGGGATACAAGGTGTTGGCTAAGGTGAGTCTCTGGCTCTGTGCGAACTCTAGGAGTCTGATGCCCCTGTCGTTGGTTTCACCAAGGCCAAATTTCCCCCACCGTTCCTGCCCATTGCTGGTAGGCGTCTGGTCCGACCTTGGCGTTCCAGTCTCCGAGCACAACCAGGATGTCCTTTTTTGGAACTGCCTTCACAATCTTGTCCAGTTGTTGGTAGAATTCTTCCACTTCGTCGTCTCCATGTGTGGAAGTTGGAGCGTATACTTGGACAATGGTGACATTATGAGGCTTAGCTGAGACACGAATGGAGATCAGCCGGCTGGATACGGGTGTACAGCTGATGACGGCCGCGGCCACCTTCCTGTGCACAAGGAAGCCCACGCCGTACTCATGCCTGGTGTCCTCCCCACTGTACCACAGTCTGTGGCCGTCTTCCGTCACTGTTTCCGCAAATCCTGTCCATCTGACCTCCGCCAGTCCCACAATGTCCCACTGGTACCGTTTCAGCTCGTGTGTGAGTTGGTGCACTTTTCCGCACTGGTATAACGTGCGTACGTTCCACGTGCCAATGGTTGTTCCTTCTCTTAGTTTGATTTCTGTTTTGGTTTCAGTCTTGGTCTTGGTCTTGGTCTTGGCTCCAGTAGCACACTTTTCGCTGACCCCACGCTGGAGCCTCCCGATAGGGTGCGCGGTCGTTGTTAGTCCGGGCCGCGACCGATCCGGCATGTTATCTCTTTTCTGGCGTATATCCATGGTCCTTACATTGAGCTTATACACTTGGTAGCGCTAATCCCTTCTCCAAGTGAACCACAGCCGATTGTCGGCCTGGTCGTGAACACGTAGGCGCTGGGCCCTGGCCGGTACTCTCGTCGTGGAGAGTCTTCGCCCGCTGATGCCGTGTTAGTATCAGGATTTTCTGTAGGGGTTAACTCCCTTAGCCTTTATCTTTCCCAACATTCCCCCAAGGCAGTGGAGCCATTTTTCCTTGGCTAGGATGAGAGGAAATTGCTCCACATGGTCTTCTAAGTTTCTATACTAGTCACATGATCGTTAAACTAGCCCATCAAACTTTAAGCTTATAGTCTTACAAAAGCCTCTCTCAGAGTGGTTGGAGCATTTATAAAATATAGATTCAAAAATAAAATAGATGGCCTACTTCGCAGTTTGAGACGTCTGAGTTGACCGCTCCATGCCGGCAGGTGAAAAAAAAGTATGCAATGCATGTTTTCTGATGTAGTGAATATAACATGTTTATAAAAGGATTTTTGTTGTGACAAAATTTCTCAGTCTTATTGATAACTTCTCATCCCTTACTCTCCATCCAGACAACTACGCTCTTCGTCTGACGACCGTATCCTAACTGTTCCTGTCACCAGAACAACAACATATGGTCACAGAACGTTTGGCTACTGTGCTGCAAAACAATGGAGCTCTCTTCCTTTCCATATCCGCCACCTTCCTACAACTGAATCTTTCAAATCTTCACTGAAAACGCACCTCTTCCTTGAGCATTACTCCTAACACAGTCCACACAATGCTCGTCCTTCTTAACCCCGCCCCCTTCCCTCTTGCTTCTTTATCCATCTTTCTCGCAGAATCACTATATTTCTCTGTTCCTGTTACTTGATGCCTTTTGTTTTCTGTTTCGTCAGTACTGTCGTTTTCTTTCGTCCCCCTTTGTTCTGTGTCTACTTAGTCCACGTCTCTTCCTCGTTTTAAGTGCTAAGAGCATGCTCGCTATGAGTGTGAATATGCGCTATAAAAATCTTCACTATTATTTATTATTATTATTAAGTGTTGAGACAGTCTTATATCTGACCTTCTCACAGGATATAATCCTAGTCCTTCATTTACTGAGAAAGAGATTCATGTTGAAGACATTCAATGCTCGCTCGCATACACACACCCTCGAAAATGCATATAATTATATATAAATAAAACACATAAAACGCATATGTAGTAAAGCGATGTGATAAAGGGAGATCATTTTAAGACATTGCCGAACATTGCGTCAAGGCAGTACAGTCCCCTTAACGTTTAGTGTTATAGTGCGTCGTTGTTTTGTTGTAGTGTTTGTCATGAGATGAACATACAAAATAAACATAGGTAACATAGTTGTACAGGTATTTCATGATCAACATTTAGCAAAAAAATTTTCTCGACCATCGAGATGGCGACTCAAGTGTTAGTCAACTACCAGCAGACAATAAGCAGATGGAGCTTCGTGCAAATCTCTGCACAGACGATTATCAGAGGGTTTATCAAATGTTGTTGCTTTCAATGACAATGACGCATCACATTTAAATAACTAGTTTAAAGCATATATGCGCTGACTTGTTTCTTTGTGGCTACACTTGTACTTAAATGGCATATGAACAGATTTCTCTAAATGATAGGAAAACTGTATTCTCATTTGTCTACTGTATGTGTGTGGCGAGTATCCTTGACTCACTCCTCACTGAAGACCACGGAAGTCTAAGCGTCGGTTACAAGTTTACAACGATATCATTGTAAGCATTTTGAAATAAGCTATGTAATTAGATAACTAGTTTTGAAATGGGTAATTTATCTATGTTTCTAAAATTTATTAGTCATCAGTAAAACAAATCACATACTTATTGCTCAACGAAACTGTAAAATATTACAATTAGAAACGTAAAAAAGCATCCCATTATGTTCATCCTAAAATAAATACTTAAACAGCTTTTTTTCACATTAAAAATATTGAACTAGATTTCAAATGTCACTGGTGTTGAATGATTTTAGTGTTAACAAAAGATCAACGGAATCAGCAAAATATTAAATAAGCTTAAAAAAATTTCAACTGAAACATATATATATATATATATATATAATAGGCTAAGGATAAATGTTTATAATATGTAAAGTATGGAAATTCATAATTTTATTTATAGCATTTAACTGTTTACCATATGTGAATTATCAGACAATAATACTATTACCTCTGTTAATGATCTATACACTTATAATATAAAATGAGCGTGTCTTTGCTCTGCTCCACACTTTAAAATAAATTCAGCTTACTAATAGTGAATACGATTAAAAACAAATACAAAATGTTATGTAACAAAATGAATAATAAGATTGTACGGCTAGCAACATGTCTCCTCCCACTGTTATTTTTCCGACATGTTAAACATTAGTAAACGTCTTACGGAAATAGTAGAAAACTGAGCTTTTGACAATTTTTATCAAGTTGAGCAATTTCTAATAGGGTCTGAAGCATTTCAAAAAGACTTTATAGTGGTTCATGACACGAAAGTTTGTATTAAGCTTGTTTAAAATAGATTATTTTGTGCGCAACAAAACTTTTCAATGCAAGTTTTTTAGCATCACAAACAAGTCCTTCACAGCTCACACCTGTCACTCCAGCATACCTAAAATTACAAAGCACAGCATGGAAAGGAAACTTGTTCGTCTTAAAAATTACAGGATATTACAAAAAGTCTCAATATGCACTTATAATAAGTAAAGTATACCAACAATAAGAAATCTAATATAAAATAAAGTTTACACACTAGATTTAAAAAACTGTAAAAGTCTTTTAAAGGGGTCCTTCAAAACTATGTTTTCCTGGTTCACCAAGCCCAAAGAGTTCAACCCTGTGCAGATGAGATGTCAACGTTGTTGTTAAGGGCCTGTGCTATGCTGCCAGCTGTAGCCTCCCCTGAGATGAGTGAGATCGTGGGCAGCTTGACGGAAGTGTCCCGGTAGACCTGGTCAACTATCATCATGGAGGACACAGAGTCCAGACCCAGACTTCCAAGACTTGTGTCCAGGGTAACCAGAGCCGGGTCCACGGACAAAACTCGACTGGCCAGTAGTCGGATGTAGGTGGAGTAGATTTCCAGACGAGCCGCCGGGTCTTTTGATCTCGCTGCCGAAATATCCACAGAAACATCGGCTCCCATTGACTTCACGTCCAGTGATGCTGACATTTCAAGGCGCAGAAGCAAGGGTCTGACGTCACTTCCCTTCAACCATTGTAAGTATCGCTTTTCGTCCAGTTTGATTGGCGCGCAGTGTGGCCAGTTGAGCATCAACAGGGGAGTCAAGCTTTCTAGAATCTCTGTTTCAGACAAGAAAGCCCATGGATTCAAGTTTCTGCTGAGATTTTGTATTGTTGTCAAGTAGTCCTGTTGCCAGGGCGCCCCAGCTAAAGGACTGAGCAGGCAACCCAAGATGTCTCCTGTAGTGGGCCAAGCCATCCAGGAACGCGTTGCCTGCAGCATAGTTTGCCTGCCCCTGGTTGCCTAGCACTGATGCTGCAGAGGAGTGCATTACAAAGAAATCCAAAGGCAGGTGTCTGGTAAAAAGATGTAAATTCCAAGCGCCCTTAACTTTTGGTGCTAACGCTTTGTCGAATTTATCTCTGTTCATCAAAGACAATGAACAGTCTTCGAGAACAGCTGCGCCAAAGAAAATGCCTTTCAAAGAACTGTCGTTAAAACTTTTCTCCATGGAGGATAAAGCTTCCTGGACACACTCAAGGCTGGTGACATCAGCCTGAAAAACGCGAATATTGCAGTGAAACTGGCTGGAGACTTGTTCGATGTTTGAAAAGTTTTCTGCTGATGGAGATCGTCTCTGTATTATTGCGATGTTCTTCGCTCCCTGTTTGGCGAGTAACTTGACACAAATCCACCCAACAACAGGCCCCCGACAACTACACATATGTGCTTGCGTACACATAGATGCACACACACACACACACACACACACACACACACACACACACACACACACACACACACATATATATATATATATAAGCGGACACACTAAAACAAACATACACACCAATAGATGGAAGCTGTTGCTAAAGGAAAGGTTTCGGAAACTGGAGACCCTTACAATAAAATTGTATTTTATAGATAATTGTACAGAACGCTCACGTATTACAACAGAATACAATATATTGTTGACTGTAACAACACTCACGTCCTTCAATCGTTTCAGCACCACAATCCCACATCCTTCCCCTCTAGTGTAGCCATCAGCCTCAGCAGAGAAAGCTTTGCTCTGACCAGTGGGGGAGATCATCTGGGTCTTGGTCAGCTGCACGAACATTCCCGGAGCACCGATGTAGTTGACCCCCCAGATATGGCCATGTCACAGTCACCTGTACACAGGGTCAGATGGTCTGGGTTTTGAGCTTTATAAAGAGCAACCACAAACAAATATGACATTAAGCTCAAATATTGATAAAACACGTTAAGCGCATCGGTTGGATACTCGAACTCCTGTCAACCCAAAGTTTATAACTGAGGCACACATCCCGTAGCATAGATTTGATGAACCACTTACCTTTCTCTCCCTATACTTCTTGATTATAGAACAGGATGGGTATTATAAATACAATCAAACCGTCAGGAATTCCTTTAAAAGAATGTGGCTAAATCCAAACTGTGATAGAAAGATATAGACACTGTTATTTTTATCATCATGCAGTCAATACACAATATTAAAACATAGACTCCTCTTGTTACAACACATTTGTAGAATTACTAGTCATGGAGTATAAAGGGTGAGGGCAGAGTAAAGATTAGATGGGATGGAAGCAAGAAAGTAACTCTGGACTGGCGCGTGCTGCTTACCGTTCCTGATGGCCTGAATGCCCTGGTGGATTGCCACGAGTGAGGAGGAGCAGGCCGTGTCGATGACTATGGAGGGACCCAAGAGGTTGTACACGTAAGACACCCGGGCCGCTATAACAGAGTTGCTCAACCCTGTGGCGGCGTAACCGTCAATCTGGCTCGCCCTTCCAAAGTGGACTCCGCCATAGTCTGCGGTCATCGACCCTACAAAATACAGTGAGCCTATGAAATTGTGCAGAGCTCTTTATCTTCTTGTACTTGTGCAGCAACGGGGTTTTCAGTATACAGTAGTTTGTAGTTTATAAAGTGGAAAATAGTTCAAACTCTTTAAGCGAAGTAATCGAGATTCAACCATCACCTACCGATGAAGACACCCGTGTTGGTACCAGCAAGACAGGAGGCGGCGATGCCAGCGTCCTCTAGGGCCATGTGAGTGCACTCCAGTACAAAGCGCTGCTGGGGGTCCATAGAGGCGGCTTCAAAATCGTTGATGCCGAACAGTGCATTGTCGAAATCTTCCGGACTGAACATATCATCATCATTAAGCCAACCAACCAACCAACCAACTGCTTTTATTCTTCTCCTCTATGCCATCATCACCATCAGAACCAAGAACAATGCTACAATTATAGTCTTGTCAAGGCAGAGTTCACTGTAGTACAAACTGTTTTCTTATGGAAGACGTTCGTATCTTCAGGTCTGCTTGCATGTGTGAGAGTGTTTGTATTATTGTCTATGTGTGAATGTAAATGTAAATGTGTGTGAGGGCGTGCGTGAGTGTGAGCAGCGAAGGATGCATGTTTGTTTTGTGCTTAAATGTATTCAAAGTCACTAGCCGCAAACGAAGCTTCGCGTTTCCGAGCATTAGGGGCAGCATGGAGAGGACCAGAAAGGGAGACAGCTTGCGTCAACGTCCGTTGTCATGGTGAACTTACTGTTGTACAAAGCCTGCCCGCTTGACGTAGGCCATCCTAGGCTTGGTGGGGTCCTTGTCCTTGTCGTCCTTGTCATTAAGAGCATGAAAAAAGTACAATACTTACAACTTGCTAGAGAAGTTAGTCTAGAAAGAGGACGACCTGGGTACGTGATTAATTCAAGCCTCTTAATAGCTGCGGTTAATTATCTTCTAGGAATTCCTCAACAAAAATTGTTCACGTCCATGTTTACTGAATGTCTTAAAGTATGCGGTTCAAACCTTTCGATTGTGCTTTACGTGCTAAGGATTCGGGTGGTCAAGGGATGTTTATTAGTAACATTACAATGAAATAAGGTGATGTTTGGGGCTAACATAATGATTAAACAAATTGATGTTTAGTACTAACATTACAGTTAAATAAAGTTAAATAAAATACCGTGAATGAAATCTTTTACACACGTATGTGAATGAAATCATTTTTTTCTGTTCTGTAATTTTTAAGGCTTATTTGATGCCTCAAAGTAATTTGCTTGTTTGGCATTGCCAGGTGTTGCTTGTTTAGTATTCTTTCCTAGTTACGGGAGGTAAAATGCAACTGAAGGATGAGGACTGGCTTCCGACTGAAACTTGTCATGTCTTACAAATAAGGGATTCCTTTTTGTTCACTGAAATTAGTTTGTCATTTTGTTACCGACTGTATAATTGGTTTTAACTATGTAAATATATATTGAACTTACAGCTAATGAAGACATGTAAAGTTTGATAAGATTTAAAATAAAATGACAAATTATATTGTAGCGGGAATGCTAGTTAGGCGGCAAGTACCGCTACAGCCCCTTTGTTCCTTCCATCCTATCCACCTCCCTTTCACCCCACCTGTGGTCGCGCGAGCGGCGCAGCGCGAGGCGGACCACAACCGCCGGTGACGTAGACCCCAACATATCTAGTATAAATAGCAGCCCAAAGGTAGGTGCTGCACATTTGATTGCCGGAGGGCAAGAGATCCTGCTGGGACGAGAAGTAAGCTTGCAGGTTCGAGGTGCGAGAGGTAGCTTGGTCTCTCGTCACCTAGACCAACCCCATCCCTGTACCCCCTCGAGTGCGAGAGAAGTATCGTCTACCGCGAGGTAGCTTGGTCGCTGCAAAGAGGCTCTCGTCGCTCTACCCCCTTGATCCCCACCCAGGAGTTAGGTAAGAGGATTAGTAAAGTAGGGTGGATAGGTTTAGATAGGGAAAGCATTAGGACTAAGTATAAATTTTGTAAATAAACCTGTGTCTTTAAGTTACCTACTTGTGTAAGCGTCTTAGTCTGGACGAGTGATAGCCTGATGTACTCAAGTCCATGTCGTGTAAATGAGTATCACTGAATGAATGAAGTTTGTGTAGTCCCCAGGTAAACACAAAGAAGGTCCGTGTAGCTAAACGACGCACCACAGAAAACACACTTTTGATTTAGAGGAAAGCAGGGTCTTTTGTGGACTCCTAGGTCGGCTGAGTGCGGGTGTGAGCAGACGGAAAAGAAAAAGAACACAACGCGAGGTGTAGAAAATATATGACACACCCGACTAACGAGAGCCAGAATTTTAGTGGAAATTCTCCTTGGGAACTTCTGTCCTCTTTCCTGGAACATCAAAGAGGAACGGACTGATTTTGGCCGCAGAAATAGTAGTAACAGCTAGTGTGTTAAGCCTTGTAGTGCAGTCAAGTCAGTCCGGCTACAATATTATCTCAAAGTCCACTGCATTATAAGCTCTTGCTGCTCCACGCATTCTATAAAAGAGAAAATATTCGGAGCAAGGCTTTTGAAAAATAAATCCTCGGAATATTTGGAAAATTCGTTCGTTTTCCTTGAGTTTATTGAAAATAGTTTTATTCTTTAGCCAAGATTGCAAAGTCTAAATAAGGTGTTCTGTTGGTGTGCTAGAAGAAAAGAAAAGTTATTATCTTGCATACAACTTTATTATATATTACCCACCTATTGGTTCAATCAGAAAGAGCGATGATTTTTCCCTCGGGACACAAACACATCGGTAGCGACATCCCCCTCTTGCTTCTCAACAATCACTCATTGTGGTAAAGGCATTAGTCTTCAATGGATGGCATGTTTGTAGACACCAGGTGAATACTTTATTTACATACACCATGAGCTTTTTTCATTATCTTAGCCCTATTACTTAAGGTCTGTTCTTAATTTTCGCAATTTCACTGAATTAGTTAAGTTGAAAATTCTTACCTCTGCTTTGATCCCATGGGTGGGTGAGGCGTCGACGTTGACACTGAGAAGCTCGACAGAAGGTTCTGCACCCACCTTGGGTGAGCAACACACAGTGACACTCCCAGCGCAGCCCATGTCTGTGGAGGATATTTATGGACTCCTTTCTTCAAACTTATCGGCATGTCCAAAGATACTTTCTTCTTTGCTTGTCTCTTTTTATACCAAAGCTCTAAATGTCCTTTATCTATAATCAAGGTACATCATTGGCCGGATTGTATACTAAGTAAATTACGGTGCTTTCTTGAAAATCCTCGTTCTGCTTTGACCATATATGGCTAGAGAAAGGGGAAAGCGCAGTCTTCTTACTATCTAAGTGGGAGTGGTGTAGCTGTTCATTTCAATGGATATAAAGCCACCACCCATTACATGTATACGAATCCTAAGAGCGTGTTCTCTCTGAGCATTGAAGTATGTTCTGACATGTTCTTATAACATAAATCATTAGATTCATGTATACACCTAAGCTGGAGACACCACAACAAAGAACGGAGCAGATAAGCAAAGTAAGAATACGATGTGAGGTTAGTTTTCGCGCATCTGTGCGATCTCTCGATATACAATGCAAGGATTTTATGTTCACAGTAATTTAACGTTACATAGTTTTCTCTTTGTACTAGACTCTTCTGACCACTCTTATAACCACTTGTCATTACCTACAGTAAAACGAGAATTCGCATCTACTATTTCCAGCCCGAAATGAATTTAACTATAAATATTTTTAATACGTAATACAATACAATACATCTTTATTGTCTATGTCTGGTCACAACAGAGATAGAAATTTTCATTTGTTGCTGGGAGCTCCCACAGTTAACTGGAGAAAAGGATACATAATAAACTGAAAAAAATTACGATCACACCTCATACACTCATACAGTTACACTCATGCTTAGCCCTCGCACACCTAAGACAGTTAGCAGATGCACATTCTCTTCCTCTCTTACACACACACACACACACACACACACACACACAGACATTCAGGCTAGGTACATTTGTTAGTCCTGTTCAGGAGTGCTATTGCGGTTGGTAAGAATGACTTGGCAAAGGCACTCTTCCTGGCGGCCACTTGCTTCCATCTGCGGCCAGAGGGTAACATTTGGAAGTGGCGATGTAGTGGGTGAGAGGGTCTGTGATGATTCTGACGGCCTTTAACCTCACAGCCT
Organism: Marisa cornuarietis; assembly: GCA_004794655.1. Classification (NCBI taxonomy): domain Eukaryota; kingdom Metazoa; phylum Mollusca; class Gastropoda; order Architaenioglossa; family Ampullariidae; genus Marisa; species Marisa cornuarietis. Next base: position 1,359,739 of record SMMW01000542.1, on the reverse strand, counting down.
TGATGTATAAATCACCTAAAGGTCTTTGTGGAGAACCAATGATCTTGCTGGCACTCTTGACCACTCTCATTAAACAAGCTTTATCTTTGAGAGAGAGAGAACGCCAAACCACACTGACATATTGAATGTTAAGATGCTTTCGATTAGACTGCGATATACTGACTCAAGGACAGGGCCGCTGACACCGAAATTCCTCAGTTGCCTCAGCAGGAACAGGCGCTGATGTGCTTTCCTGGAAACAATGCTGGTGTTTTCCTGAAAGGACAGTTTTCTGTCTAGCACTGTGCCGAGGTACCTAAAACTTTGCACCTGTTCTATTGTCTCATTATCAATAATTATAGGGGTGTGGGCAGGTTGATGTTTTCTTCTGTCAAGGACCACTTCTTTAGTTTTAGAGACATTGAGCACCAGAAAGTTTTCTTCAAACCATGAGTGTAATTTTTGAACCTGGAGGAAATAGCTTGCAAGTGACTTCTCGTCCTTGAGCCGAGCAACCAATGCCATATCATCTGCAAACTTAATCAAGGATAGGGCACAATTCGAGAATTCCGTCCGGACTTCACTAGTGTAAACAGAGAACAGTATTGGGGACAAAACACACCCCTGTGGGGCTCCGGTATTTATGATCAGAGTGGTCGAGACTTTGCCTCCCATGCTGACCCGTTGTGGCCGGTCCCGGAGAAACTCCCTCATCCAGAGCACTAGGGTTGAGTGAACGGTTAGTGCTAGGAGACGTTGTAAGAGCAGGTGTGGCTGAATGGTATTAAAAGCAGATGAAAAGTCCATGAATAGGATACGCACGTATGTACCAGTGCCATCCAGATGGTTTGCTACCAGGTTGTAGAGTGTCAAACAGGCATCATCCACTCCTCTTTTCGCTTTGTATGCAAACTGGTAGGGGTCTAGTTGATCAGCAATGGCATTGACTAATTGGTTGCAAACAACTCTCTCCATGCACTTAGCAAGAATAGGGGTCAAGGCCACTGGTCGGAAGTCATTTAGTTCTTTGGCATGTGACTTTTTTGGCACTGGAATAATAGTTGAGGTCTTCCATAGCTAGGGGAAGAACTGACTGTTCAGGAACAGGTGGAACAAATGTGTGATCATTGGGCTCAGCTGCTGGGCGCAAGATCTGAGCACACGTCCTTTTAGGCCGTCTGGACCAGGGGCTTTAAAGGGATTGATTCGGGACAGGCAAGATGTTACGGCATTCTCGTCCACTAAGATATCACATGGTGACAGGGAAGAACAGATCAATTCACATTCTCGAGTAAAGTCTTGTATATCAAACCTGGCATAAAACTTGTTTAAGTCATTGGCAAGGTCTGCAGCCTCACATCCTACCTCCTGTTTTTTTGTTGTGCGACCCATCATTTTGTTTAGTTCCAACCAAGCCTCGCGTGCGTTCCCTTCCCTTAGTTTCGTTTCTACCTTATTCTTATATTCGATCTTCGCCAGCCTTGTCTTCTGCCGAAATTCTTTGTTCCGATCTCTTACCTGTCCCGTATCACCCTGGGTAAATGCATGCTTCTTGGCAACAAGGCAAGCTTTCAGGTCTTTGGTAATCCATGGCTTATTGTTTGCAAACAGTTTGATTGTTTTCGGTTTCACAACACAATCTTCACAGAACTGGATGTAGGCCGTGACAGTTTCTGTGAGTTCATCGTAATCAGAGCAGCTGTCAAAGAACAGCTGCCAGTCTGTTGCCTCATAACAGCCATTCAGTGCCTCGATCTTGTCATGAGACCACTGCTTGATCTCTATGGCGTTTGGTTTAGCAGTTTTCACTTTCTGTCTGTATCTTGGGATAAGATGAACCACATTGTGGTCGGATCTACCCAAAGGGGGCCTGCATCTGCTTGCATAGGACGAGATAGAGCTGTAGCATTTGTCTAACACACGATTCTGCCGAGTGGGACAGCTAACATGTTGGTATAGGGAGGGTAATTCAGCACTAATATCACATTTATTGAAGTCGCCGAGGATAAATACAGCCTGGTCAGTGGATCTATGTAAGGCCTTGTTGTAGCTGGCTGCTATCTGAGCGGCGGCGTCCTTGTTGTCAGGTCCGGGAACGTACACCAAAATGACTGTCACTTGCCCGAATTCACGTGGCAAGTAGAACGGCCGACACGACACAGTTAGGATTTCATACGACACAGTACTAGTTGTTTCACGTATCGTGAACTCCGTGGCCCAATTTTTGTTTACAAATATACACAGCCCTCCGCCTTTATTTTTTTTCCGTGTTTTCGTTATTCCTGTCATGCCTAATCGTAGTGAAACCCTCGAGGTGGACATCCGTTTTGTTGCTACTAAGCCAGGTCTCTGTAACACAAATTAGGCTGCTACAGCGATAGTCGCGGTCGTATTTCACCAGCGTAGCGAGTTCTGTCATTTTGTTATCAATGGAGCGGGCGTTGGTTAAGGTAATCAGCGGCAGCGGGAGTCGACAGCCTCTCCGCCGTACCCTGTTCCTGACCCCTCCTCTAGATCCTCGTTTTTTCTTCGCGGTCTTCTTTCCTGAGTGGACTCTAGTTTTATCACTTTCTTCGCTGTTGGGTGTCTTGATGTGCTCGGACCAGTCGATGCGTGGGAAGTCAGGTGGTGGGACGCAAACGCTGGGCCGAAGAGCAATCAAATACTCACGTGAGAAGGGCGGCTGTCCGCCATGCGAGCCGCCATGATGTTCGGCGTGGTCTAGCGTGGGAAATGCGAAACTCGTTGAAGCAGCGAGGAGCAGCACACAGAACTCCCAGAATATACACAGAGTAAAACCATCCATCTTGCAGTCTTACACTACTAGTCGGTATTAAAAAACACTCATTAAAAATAAGAGAAAGTAAACAAAAAGTGGGAGCTCTTTCAACAGGGTCGGATCGACGAGAGTCGCGCCCCTTAATTTTAAGTATGTTGAACTCAAAACGTAAATATCAGTGTAAGGGGAAAACTATGTGGTTTGTGTCATTCCACTGTCTCGATAAACATGTCATGTCTGAGAAATGAGAACAGTTAAAGAGGTAAATGTTCTAATTTTCTGGATCTCTGGATCGAAAGATTTTTGTTCTTTGTGAAAAATAAATTGTTATGGAAAAGTCTCTTTCCCTTTCTCGTTCTCTCTCACACACACTTTGCCATGATATAGCCTTAACAAAACCAAACCTCTCTCACACACCTAGACATACTCATAAACACATGCACTCATTTTAACTCATTCTTGACACACGGCTGTGAGGCATTCCACCCACTGGGATGCAAGTTTTTAGCCCTTTCTCAAAAAATCATAAAAAAATAACTAAAAGGGGTAGATGAACAATTTAAATTGATAATGATAGATCGAAATATGTAGAAAAGAAACAGCTTACCTTGTGTTTGCTTAAAAACATACTTTTATAGTATTCCCAACCGAAAATGCCATGATAATGAGTGCGTCCCAAATCATTTTCGTGGTGACAGTACATGTTTCTAAAAGCAAAATTGAAAATAACATAAGGGAGGTAACTACTGAAACAGTAAGGAAATAGTCCACAATGATTCTCTTCCTTGAATTGGCAGTGAATCACGCGTGATCACGTGTATTTTGGTGAAAAAAAAAGGCTAACCGCCATCTTGAAGCACGTTGTTGTGTCTCACTTTGACATGGATTTGTACTTCAACAACCGCAAAGGAGACGAAAATAGTAAGTAATTTTAAAATTATAATGTATATTCTAATGAAACATATATTTGTTTGGTACTTTATGTCTGTATATATTGTGTAAATAATTTTATATAATATATATAATATATTAACACACATATATATATATATATATATCAACATTGACTAAGCTGCGTGTTGTTGTTACCACAGGTTGTTTTACCCCCACCTTCCCTCTCTGTTTTTCCCTCTATATCGTTCTATATGGTGATCGCCCATTCACGGCCTATCCTATATCAAAAGACCGTTGCTGTGTTGACAGGTTGATTAGATAGTGAAGTACATGTCAGCTGTTGCTCATGTAAGAAACATGCCCTGTATGCACAATCTACATCCAGCGCAGTGTGCACAGGATGCACAAGATCGTGTCTTGGGTTGTTGTGTCTCGTGCCCTCTGGTGTCAGGTAGACACACGTCCGGGCCAGAGGTGTCCGGTTGAGATTCAGTTTCTTGAGCTTCCTGAACTCCATCGTAGCTCGTGTCATGACTAATAATAGATGAATACATCTTTTCACAGTCTCTGAGGATTATGCTTAGTGCAAGTGGGCGAGCAAACATCCGTATGTGTCTGCTCTCTTTTGTTATTGATATGTATGGTGAAGTGTGTGGGTACTGTATAATCAATGTGGGTAGTGTATGTGTTACTGGCTACTGTCTGGTCAATGTAGGTAGTTTATGTGTTAGTGGGTGCTGTTATGAACATGTGTTACCACCCCTGAAATGGATGTAACGAGGTTGTCACCTTTGTGTATATTCTTGTTTGAGTAGGGATTGTCACCCCTGGATTCAATGTTGACATAGGGGGCGTTGTTTAGAACTTGGAGGAGAGAAGCAGACGTGAGAGTCTGGTAGAAGGAAGAATTTTTGAAAGAGGTTAGAACTAATATTATCTGTGTGGAGAAATATTAACGCATTGCACTCGTGGCTGCTACAAGCCTGTAGTGTCTTTGTCTTGCACGATTATACCCACTTTTCAAAAAATCATAAAAAATAACTAAAAGAGGTACAAGAACAATTTAAATTGATAATGATAGATAAAATGTGTAGAAAAAAACATTTTTACCTTGTGTTTGCTTAAAAACAAACTTTTATGGTATTTCCAACAGAAAATGACATGATAATGTACAGTCAGAAAAGTTTTTAGACAGGTTTCGCGAGCCAAAATAAAAGTAACCTAAGAAAGAATACTACTAAAACCATTGGGAAATCGTCAAACATGATTCCCTTCCTTGAAATAACAGGAAATAAATGGATTTCGTAGCGAACAAAGAAGAAATAAAGCGCCATTTCAAAGCACGTTGTTGTTACTCATTTTGACATGGATTTTTACTTCAACAACCGCAAAGGAGAAGAAAATAGTGAGTAATATTAACATTCTAATGTATATAGTTATTCTTTGTTTTTCGCTCTTTCCAAATTTTCAATGTGTACCAGATTGTGTACCATACTTCTTGCTGTCACTTTGTGAAAGAGAAATAAACAGTCTAAAAAAAAAACAAAAAAAAACCATTATAATGTATATTCTAACTAATAAAAAATATGTTTGTTTGGTACTTTATGTCTGTATATATTGTGTAAAAACTTTTTGTTAATTTCCGACCGGCGCAATTCAAAAGTTCGAAAGCGCGTACTGTCGTAATCTTTCATTTGATTTTAATACTCAAAGACAAAACCTATGTATCTTAAAATTTACACCAAGTGAATGTTTCAAAAAGCTCTTTAAAACGGGGTATTACTGATGGTTGTCTTTACTGTAGGTTAATAAATATAAATTTTCATAGCTGCCAGTCGAACTTTCTACCCCTGGTATTCGGTAGCCATTTTCCAAACAGAAAGACAGGTACCGTGGGAAAACGTAAAAAAATGTCTGTCAAACATGCAAACTTCGTCATGAAAAGAAGATCACTCCATAGAAAAATGAATGAACTATCGTCTGCATTAAGTTCTCTGGCGTTGATCATACGAACAGCATACATCGATGAAACAACTCTGACAGTCTTAACGGCAGACAAATGATCAATTCAATAATAATTCCCACAGTAGGTAAATCCACACAGTTATACAATCTTCCCAGGAGATCAGACAGCAGCTGATGTGTGTGTGTTCATAGGTATGTGGAGGAAATGATTTATTTCGGTGTATAAATAACAGGGCGAGGAGTGACGTCTGCAAGTGTGGGTGTGAGTGTGAATGGTGCTTGTTAAGTGGCGCCTATCATCAAGTCCAGTTCCTGTCAATTGACAATTACACGAATTCTTATCCTGTTTGTTTTTCTTTTTTCTTCTTATACTTCTTTTTCTTTTTTTTTTTCTTTTTTTTTTTCTTTCTCTGTGGTTCTCACGTTTCTGTCACCGTCGGAACATGTTACCACTCGGAGTTTTCGGAGATGTACAGATGTCTGTTGTCGAGATGGTGTCTACTGTGTTTCTTACTTTCTGCCGGGTTTCCTGCGCTACCTCAAGTCAGATGTCTGAACAGATCTCTTATGGAATTCATCTTTTCCCACTCGCAGTCTACAGTCCTTTTCTATGCCGAACCCCTGGCATGTTTCATGCGCCGATTTTTTCCGTTTTATGTCTGTTGTTGTGTCTGTAGCAGGTTTCTTGTTGAAATGGTTTGGTCTGTCTCGTCAGTATGTGTGTTACATACATTCTGTATCGGTTTGAATGCCTCTTTTCGTTGTTTTTTAATCCAAAATGTGTGTAAAATGCATTGAGTCTACAGTACAGTAGAGGAATGCGCTATATAAATCTGCAGCATTATTATTATTTTTATGTGAGAATTTTGCTCCAGAAGAATTACCAGACACAAGTGTATACAATGTGAAGATTATTGGTGTGTTAAAAAATTGTCTTAGAATAATGGCTGTAATGATAAAAGCTGTGCTTTAGTTTCGACAAAGAACAATTTCTTATTTCTTTGATTGTGTTCCTTCTTTTATAATAGCTTTTCATAAAGGAAAAGTATTTTCAAGGAGCATTTAATTTCAAGTTAATGTCCGGTGTTTTTAAAGCCTCGCCAATCATTGAGTCAAAGTTGAGCCTTCTCTGGGTAAGACTACTTCGATCGTGGTCTCCAGGCCAAAGCCAGGAAGTGTAAAAGAAATGTCAGTCTCTCCATTCCTAGTTGTCAGTCCCGTGGACTCTAAAGTAAAACGTTGGTGATTCGAGGCCTCCTCGTTTCATTTAAAGCAGCCATGCAGATAGAAAGAGGCACCGCTTTTATCAGGGAATATAAAGGAATGAGAAGGAAGGAGTTAGGCACGATTTGTTTTTTTATCTGCTTTCTGCAGAACTATTTATCGTAGGCATTGTAGATAAAAAGAGGAAACCTTGGAGGGCTTACCTTTACTAAAGATTCTTAGCATGTTTCACGAAAGTGATTATTGCTTTCTAAAAAAATAAAAACATAGATTTTTAAAAATATTCTGTTTTGTGCTCCTCTATTTTATCCCCAGATGGTAAAATAATTTAGTGAAAGGCTTTGCCATGAAGTAAATATATTTCGGTCAACGTTCTGGCTTGTTCAGAAACCATCTCAAACACTTCATAACTCTATTAATACTGTCGTTTAGAGGTTATTTCTGAATGTTGCCCTCGGAGGATAAATAGTCTTATCGCTTCTGTTTTCAAAATTAACATACACAGACAAAAACACAACATATTTCACAAAAATGGTGTTTAAAATAATTATATGTAAATTCATATTTGAGCTTACAAATTTAAAGGAAGAACATTTGTTATTCTACGTGTGTTGATATTGTTTGCAATCTCAGAGAGTATAAAGGAAGACTATGTGGTTGTCAATGGGAGAAATGCTTATGCGATAGCGAAAAATTAAAATACACAATAATGCTGCTACTTAATAGGTAACTGTATATAAGCTGTGTGTATAAATATATATAGCTATGTGGGGACAGGCTTAGCACCCCACATGTGCTTTTGGAGTGTCATGAAAACAAAGAAGAAAGAGAAGAATTAAGACAGGTCTTAAATAAACATAGGCTGGCACTGAACATTAACAACTGTCTTAACCCACCAAAAGAGCAGTGGCATACTATACTGTCATTAGTAGTAACAATGGTGACAAGCCACCCTCATGCTAAGCTCATATAAACAGATAAAAGGGTATGACTAAATAGCTCCTCCCCCTGGGAAACTCTGATAACTGAAACAAAAACCCATAGGTTAGGATATATCTGAACAAATGAGCTTGCTAGCATAACATTATTCTTCAAATCAGTATAAAAACATTTTGAAACAGTGGTCTCTCATAACCAGAGCTGAAAAAAAAGGCCAAGCATAAATCTCAATAAGTCCTCAAACTAAGTCTAGGATATAGAAATAGGGCAACCTAAGAGATCCGGCAACCTGGACAGTACGCCACCTCTGCGGACTTGACAGGCCTACAGGACATAAGAGCACGGCACTACAGATGGCAGAGGGCACCAACACCAGTAAACAACACCTGCGGCGAAAGAGAACGACAACCCTTCTCCCGGTCCCTTCCCTTCCTTACCACCACCACCTCCAGCTTCCCCCTCTGCTCCCCCCTTGCCCCCCCCTCCACAGTGCGAAATCGCCTTTCGGTGGAAGCACTTTCCCTTTCAAAGACAACAACAACAACAACAACAATATATAGCTAGCAACCATGCAATTGTGTCAGTTAAACGTGTATTCTCACTGGTGTCACTTCATATATCCGTTCTGTTTGCTATCATTTTACGTGGTCTGTTGTTCCAAACATCTGGAAAAATTCAGTCATCTTCAAGTTCCAAAGAATAATTATTATCTTATTTAAGCGGCTATGGACCACCTGCGCTTATTAATAATTTAATGAAATATGTTAGTGTATTGTATTCGCCATGTATTCCAAATCCTCCGGTCTCCCCACTACTAAGGAGGGGAGGGGGAATTGGTGTTTTACGCCGAGCCAGGACTAAGGCTATATCGCAACAAGACAGCTAGCCCTGTAAACAGATGATGTATGCAGGGAAAGAAAAGCCTGCCCGAGACAAAAGCTGAACCCAGGACAGCCAGTCCTCACTGTGTTTATCTAAGGAGATCAAGGAGCAGGGAACACTCTGCTTAAATACACATATACCTACTAATTTTTATTTGAAGTCAGATTAAGAATAAAAACAAGGAATATTCCAATTCTTACTTCTGACAGAAAAATTCAGACATACACATTTAACACCTATCATAAATGATTGAATAAGTTTTGAAAGGTATTAGCAAACTCATGAAATGGGTCAGATGATACATAACATACATCAGATATTTTAACATATATAAAAATATATCCTCACTGATTAGGAACAGTGTAAAGACACAATGAAGGTTGTTTGTTTCGGTTGTAAACAAACCTTTAAGCCCTCTTTCACTGCTTGACAGCAATGTCTCGACACAATGGAGTTACGGTCGGTTGTTAACAAACCTTTGAGCTCTCTTTTTAAAAAACACAATTGATTTTTATCACGTTGAATATTCAACACACAAAAAGACTACTTTGTGATTTCATAATTAAATTAATTTGTCTAACGTTAAAAATACCGTTGTTTAAGCAATTCTTCAATGTATGCAAGTAAAAAGTATATACAAAATCAAAATCATACATATTTAGTACGCCGGGGATAAAACTGTGGTCTAAAATCTGAACTGCAGAACAATATGTTGATACCAAAGCTATAAAGTAGCCAGCAACATAAATAATAGTAATAAGCCTCCGTGGGTTTTCCACAATAAAGCACCTACCTTAAATCTAAACTACATCTATTAAAGTTTTATTTGTACCAAAAATACAACAAAAAGCTGACAGTCACATATTTTTTCATCAAAAGTTTGATCAACAATATTTGATGCTAAAGTTTTTACATTACAGATAGCATTGTACACATTGGCAGAATGTTCGAAAAAAAACCTGATACCGAAGGAATATCCTTTATTAACTGATTACAGGCCTGGCAAAATAGGCTAATCGAACTACTAGTGTACTAAAGAAAGGTTCGAGTTGAAAATGTTTTTGTCAAAGGATATTCCTTGCTTATAGGAAGTGGGAGAGTGTTATTAGTTATAAAAAAGAAATATAACAAACATTCAATGCAAAACAACAATCAATACTTGGCATTACCTGTTCTAGGTAAGAATTCTCCATTAATAATGTTACCGCCATTTACGAAAGTGTTGTGCAACTGTCGTCTAAGGGCGTCCTACAAATATGTTTGTATAGCATTCGCACATTCTGTGCTTTCATTCACTTCCGTCTCTCAAAAAAGCTGTAAAAATTTTTACGTTTATTACCAGGTGATTGTCACTATTTTACCTTTACAAGTTGATTTTTAACAAACTTATAATTTAGTAACATTGATAGCACACGTTGAGAGAAAGAGAAGAAAGAAAGCGTACAAAATCTCTTCGATAAAGTAATACTTTTAAATTGGTTGAAATACAATAATTACACTAGTGAGAAATAGCTGAAATATATTAAAAGCATTTACCTCATAAGGGAGGTTAAATACAATGTCATCACAGTAGGAAATGTTGGTTAAATGTTTCAACATGTTGGTTATGGGTTAGAAAAAAAAGATAAAACAGCCTTAACATATATTGGATCAGTGTCAAATCAATAGAATAAATATTCTGCGTTGATATCACGACACCCATTGTGGGATAAGTGCACGACCATTTTTCTTGTTCAGAATTGGTAGAGATTATAACAAACTGAAGAAGTGATAAGAGCACTACATTACTGAATTCACAATGTAATAAAAAGTGTGTATATATATATATAAGAATAGCTCTTTAAACTAACCAAGAAGCTATCCGCTTATCCTTTGACAAAGTATATCTAAAAATAAGCATGGATGTACTTTTACTTGCACACGTCATAGCATAAGATGAATACCTGTTGCCCGACTGCATTTTTCTTGAAAAATACTTCGATCTGACTTTAATTAATTCAACATTTTTTCTGAAGAAAGAATTTTTTTACTTCTCGAGTTTTCATTTAAATCTGAAGATCACGCAATCATTTTATTCATAATTTGAGCAAGCGTGTGAACTGTCGCCTCTCCAGTGACGAAGGGGAGTAAGGTGAGTTCCACACCTGTGTCTTTGTAGACCTGGTCAATCATCATTCTCGACGAAATCGAATCAAAACCCAAGTCTACAAGGCTCGTGTCCATGGTAACCAGTGAGCGATCCGTGATGGTCAGGATCTTGCAGGCCAGATTGGCGATGTATGAAGAGCAGGCCTCTTGTCTTCGCTCAGGATCCAGTGATTTTGCAGCATAAATATCGATAGTGACTTCCTTCCCTCTTGTCTGTTCATCTACAGGTACAGATATTTGCAGACGCGCTAGCAGAGAGTGGTCCGAGTTTGCCCCTAGCCGCTGGGCAAACCTCTTCTCGTCTAACTTCACGGGAGAGCAGTGAGGCCAGTTCAGCATCAGCAAGGGAGACAAGCTGTCTCGAATTTCATCATCTGACAATAGCAGGTAACCAGAGGACTCAAGTTTCTGCTTGACGGTTTCCTTGTCGTTCAGTAGCCCGACATTCAACGGTCCCCAGCTCAAAGACTGAGCAGCCAGACCGAGGCTACGGCGGCAGTAGGCCAACCCGTCCATAAAGGCATTTCCTGCACAGTAGTTTGTCTGCCCTTGGTTTCCCAGTACTGAAGCAACGGACGAGTGCATTACAAAGAAATCTAGAGGCATATCTCTGGTTAGCACATGGAGGTTCCATATTCCCTTAACCTTAGGTGACAGTGCCCTTTCAAATTTTTCTCGAGTCATCGAAAAGAAATGACCATCGTCAATGACAGCTGCCCCAAAGAAAATACCTTTAAGTCTGGCCTTAGAAAATCTCTCTTGCAAACAAGTCAAAGCATCTTGTGTTTGAGCAAACTTGGTTACATCTGCTTGGAAGACCTCGATGTTACAGTTAAATTTTTGGCAAAGTGCAGTAATGTTTGAAATGTGGTCTTCGCTGGGGGATCTTCTTTGCAGTATTGCAATATTCCCAGCTCCATTTTCGGCGAGGTAGTTTACACATATCCACCCAAGTCCAGTAAGACCAGCAACAACAATGTAAATATAGTTTTTATCAAACAAATTTGTCTTTTCCACTTTAAGAGGCAGTTGCTGTAATCTAAATTCTTTGAACTTTAAAAGACAATAAAAACTGTAACTTCTTGAATCAGTCGCCATCTCCCTACAAGACTGCAAACAGTCAGACATCTCTGACAAGCTGCTGACGTCCTGATTCTTCAGCCAGAGCTTTACCTCTGGAACAATCTTTCTCATTATTAATGGCTGGAACAAGTGTTGTGTGTCAACGACTTCATATTCAACGTTGGAAAAGCGGCACACAAGATGGGAATGAGCAGTTGTTGTCATCAAATATTTGCAGGTGACAAGATACTTTGCATTTTCCCATTGTCTAGCGAGAAGCCCCATGATGATGTCATCAAGCAGGACGAAAGACACCAGCGTCGTAGACTTGACGTTTGTGGTGTGCAGGTCTTCTGAGGTCATGACCAGTACAGATGCCAGGATGTCTCGTGACTTGAGTATCATCTCCATGAGTTTTGCAAGACTCCTGTTTGTGTCTGGTGCTATGATAGTGACGTCAGTAGTCTTGATCTTCTCAGCCAATGAAAACAGAAGTACTAGTGTTGTCAGGTCACCAGGATGGTAGTCAGGAATGGCTGATGCCTCAATCGCAGTATCCGAGGGAACAGTTACGGTGGTTGCTACGTGAACCGGACAACAGGAAACGATGAGGTCTTGTGTTTTCTCTGTAGAGTGCCAGATTGTCTCCAAGGCAAAAACAGGGTGCTTGTTTGGGCCAACAGTACTTTCTTCTAACAACATGCCCATCGTCAGGAGGTGAGATGAGGGAAGTCCAAACAAATGTGGCTTTACCATAAGTTCACTGGCATCAGCTCTGAACGGTCGATCAATTTTGACTGCAACAGGGCTAGCTATACCATTTATGTCTTGAGACATTATAACAACATTGGAGTTTAAATCCAAGTTAACTTCTCTGTACAGCGGAACACCTGTACCCTTATCAATCATTGAAACATGATTGAGAAAGACTTTATCTTCTGTTATGATGTACTCTCGGTTTTCTCTATGTGCAGAAGTAAAGTAACCTGACACGGATGCAAAAAATTGTGAAGTCATCTTTTTCACTGGCACCTGAATGTCAGCGATGAAGACATTGCGTAAGCCTTTTCAGCTTGCACTGTGCGCACCAAGCCCCAAAGAGAGGAAGCAGCTGGGTGTACTGTTACTTCTGATTTCCCATCAGGACTTGGCCATGCCCCGAAAGTGCAAACAATTACTGGTATAGTCAGCTTCTTTTCGGCCGCTAGGCTCAACACACTTTGAATGATGCCACAAGTATTCATTACAGACGCTCCAAGTTCATCACATGTTATGCCATTTGTTACACCAGTGTGACAAAGAACAAGGAAGGCTGAATAGGTGATTTCCCCTTTCATCATTTGAGACAACTCGGTCTTGATTTCGGTCCACTCTCTGGCATGGTTGGTTTTTCCTATGATCTTCATTTTGCCATTTGTAGGTATGTCAGTGTCTGAGCTGGTCACCAGGATCAATGTATCTGCAGCAGCCGCATCGCGATCCCATAAGTCAGGCACAGGATCCCATTTCATGGACATCAGCATTGGGAGGTTGTTGTCTGATTCAGCATTTGTTTTGTTGACCACGTATTCATCCAGTATGGCCAGCGTGCGACCGTCGGCAGAGTAGAGTACACAGGTGTAGCGAACGCGCTTATTCTCTTCACTTGCGATTCGCGTGTGAACATACATGCAAGTCTCCATTTTGCCGAACACCTTTAATTTGTTAACGGCTTCAGGTAAAGGTTGCTGCTCGACCTTGACACTGTTTTCCATTAAGACCACAGAGGACTGGATCATGGCATCCAGGACTGCAGGGTGTATTGTTGTACTGAGGAAGTCTTGACACACTTTTGGTGTGGGTTTGATACAAACCAGACACTCACGATCGCCTTTGAAAGCGTGGTCGAGTAGAGAAAACGATTCACCGAAATTAAAATTTAAGTTTCTTAAAGCTGCTTTTATGGCATCTTTTCCCACAAGCTCTTTACACTTTTGCTGGATGTGAAGGAGACTTATTTGATCTGGAGCACAGGTGGCTGCGGGTATTTGATCGACCTTTATCGATACAACAAGGCGTTCATTTCTTCTGACATCCAATTGCATAGACGATTCCTTTGAAAGATTTGGAATATCTACTTTCTTGATGTCGAGCTCAATAAGATCTTCTTTCTCGGCTGACACTGGACTCACGAATGTAGCTGAAATTAATACCTGGCTGCAGAGATCTTTGCTCATGAATTTAGCTACTGCGAATCCCGCTTCGAGATACAGCGCTCCAGGGATGACAAATGTGTGACCAACAATGTGATCGTATACAAAGCTGGTTGTAAAAGTAGAAAGCACAATCTTAAATAAATCTCGAGTCTTAACGTTAATGGGATACAGAAAAAGATGGTGGTTCACCAATGGTGTGCCGCTTAGAAGCATAGCCTGGATTTCTGACCTTCTCAAAGAAGTTTTCTTGTCGAAAACATATCTGGGTAGCTCGGTTATCACGTGCGAGTTTTTGAACAGGGCTTGCCACTGGATGTCAGAACCCAGTTCGTATAACGATGAAGTTGCTTGTAAAAACACTTTCTTCTCTGGCTGTTTAGACATTGATGCGACTACTGGTATGTCTTCATTTGAAAATATATCATGTATGTGTGCTTTTAACACTGGCCGAGGGCCAATCTCGAGAAACACCGTTTTCCTGGGATTTATCTTTTGAGCATTTTTGACAGCCTTGGAGAAAAGAACTGGTTGTCGAAGGTGACTGACCCAGTATTTCTGATCAGGAGCAGCCGTCAGCTCCTCCCCAGTCAAAGCAGAAATGTACTGTACCGTAGGAGCCGAGGCCTGCAAGTTTTCAAGAGCCCTAGCAAGCTGAGGGATGCATGGATCTACAAACTGACTATGGTACGCTACAGGGACATTGAGGCTGATAATTTGCAGCTGTAAACCATCGCTAGGGGGAATAGCAGTTAACTTTTGGTGGACCTTTGTTAGTGTGGCTGGGTCGGCGCTGACAGCGCAAGACACGGGGCTGTATTCTAGAGAAATGTTTGCGTTCTTGAATTCTTTCAATGCTGCTCGAACTTTGTCCACGTTCAGGTTCTTTACCACTATCATTTTTCCGCCGGTGACTTGTGTTAAGATTTGTGACCGAAAGTAAATGATGGCTACAGCAGACTCGAGACTTATGCATCCTGCAGCATATGCTGCAGCCACTTCTCCGACACTCTGTCCAAGTACGCAGGTTGGCTGGACTCCTAGACTTCTCCAAACAGCCACTAGCGCCACCTGGCAGGCAAAAATAGCAATGGGGGACAACAAGTCGTCCTTTGAGCAGTCTTCTTTTCTTAAACGCTCTACCAGTGACCATTGGCCTTTATTGAGTTTTGCCAGAAGAAAGTCAATTTCATGGATGGTGTCCCTAAATGAAGGAAACTCATCCATCATCTGTAAGCACATACCCGGCCAGGCTGTCCCCATACCACAAAAGACAAAGACATTATGTGGGTCGCTTGCTGCCTTTGCGGTAATACCGCTGGCAAGACATTGGGATATGTTGTCGATAACATCGTGGATGTTTTCAACAACGAATGCCTTTCTGAAGTGATGGTGATCACGTCTCATGGTGCTCGTGTAGGACATGTCTAGAAAATGATCTTCAGCGTCAGAGACGCTCTTGAAAGAACCGTTCAACAACAAAGCCTCCTCCTCACTCATCATTGCCATTGATTGTTTGAGCGACAGAATGCTTTTCCCCGAGAAGCATATAATGGTTGTCTCATGTCTGTTGGTATTTATCTTTTTCGCATGACAGATTTGATGAGTTTGAAAAACTGCATGGGCATTTGTCCCTCCAAACCCAAAAGAGTTGCAACACGCCATCTTCTCTTCCTTGTTCCATTTTACTGGACTTTGAGGGATAATGAGACCAAGTTGATTAAGGTTGATCTGAGGATTAACGTCTCCCCAAAGTAGCGAGGGCACTATCAGGTCGTGTTTCATCATCAACAGGACTTTAATGGCCCCGATTACGCCTGAAGCAGGTTCTAAGTGACCGACATTAGTTTTTACAGACCCGATATACCTGGGACGGGGATCACTTGCTTCTTTGAGAAATTTACCCACAGCATTTGCTTCAATGGGGTCCCCTGCCTGTGTTCCTGCACCTGTAAACATTTAAGATGTGACACAATGTATGTTTAGCTGCATGTATAATAAAGGCTTTTAGGAGCACAGTACAAAGAAGAATGGTTAAGAAAATCTAAACCGTTCATTATTTAAAATTTGTTCGCAATAGGATACTGCAAACACTGCAAGCTGAACGTAAGGTAGTTAAACCTGTTGGTTTTGAACTCAGTCCACTGTTACAAAAGATTCAGCCCAAAAGTTATATCATTGACTGAACGCGACTTCAAAAGAAGCAGTTATATATATTTTTAAGACAGGACCTGTAAGAGAAGTAGATATCTCTAAGTCCATCGGGATATTGGGTGACCATAAACACCGCTACATTCGATGTTTCAGTTTAGATTCTTGCTTAAACTTCCAAAATTTGAGCAACTACATCTGAAACTGCATGAAGTCAAACATGAAAGGCACAACTTTGACAGAATTTCTGACAAATCTGATTTGAAGTGCAACAAAAGGACGACGATTACAACAAAGAAGAAGTCGACGGCTATAATGATGATGATGATGAGGAGGAGGAGGAGGAAGAGGAGGAGGGGGATCGCTTATACCGATTCTAAAATAATTGTAAATATCTTACCATGGGCTTCAATATAATCAACTTTGTAAGCGTCGATTTTGTATTTTTTGTAGACTCGCTTCATGAGCTCGACTTGCTGTTTCCCAGAAGGGGCGGTCATGGGTGTCACCGTGTGACCATCCTGATTGATGCCCGACACAACCGTGGCCCAAATTTTATCGTTGTCTCTGATTGCCTGAAACGTTTACCATGACAGTATGTAAACTATCAAACAACAATAATATGATAGATGTTAATAAGCGTATTCGTATCTTATTCCTATTCTAATTTGATTAATACTTGAAAACACGTAGAAAGATTTGGTATTTTAACATTTTAAGTGAAACAATCATTTGAGAAAATAGTATTATTCAGCTAATTGTTTTTCGCCAAACCAGGAACTAAGGTTTTTCTTTCAACACGACAGAGAAACCGCTCCTATATTCAAATCTATTCAAGCAAAATGTTTTGTATCTATTCGATACTTTGGTGTCGATACTTACATCTTTTAACCTCTTTAGAACCACGATGCCGCAGCCCTCAGCTCTGGCATACCCATCAGCCTTAGCGGAAAACGCCTTGCTTAGACCTTCAGGTGAGATCATGGCGCTCTTACTCAGCTGAATAAACAGTCCCGGTGTGCCCATGTAGTTGGTCCCTCCACAGACAGCCATGTCACACTCACCTGACATTCCGATCACACGTCTATTATCAAGCAACAGATTAAGCTCAACAGAAGTATGCACTCAGGCATCTACAGTCTTTGTTACAATGATCTTGCGTTTCTCTCTGCATTTCTATTTAAAAAATCATTAGCAAACAGCCTTCAACCAGATTTGGACGACAACAATAATACTTTTTCTAATTGAAAACTGACTTCTGACCAGAAAAAAATCATAGTCAAGTTTCTCATAGCATGCTTAATAATAATAATAATAATAATAATAATAATAATAATAATAATAATAATATGTAGACATTTCCAAAAGGGCTTCTTAAATCTGTTTGGTGTGAGTGGGTTCAATGTTGAAGGGGAACCAAGGGAGACAACCATAAGGATTTGGTTGTGCAATGACAAACAATTATCTAGGATTATAAATTATTTGTGCAAAATTCGCGGGCTGCTCAATAGTTTGTAGTACTACTTACCGTTCCTGATAGCTTGGGCGCCAGCGTGGATGCAGACGAGCGCAGATGAGCAGGCGGTGTCGAGAACCATGCACGGGCCCTGGAAATTGTAGACATACGACACTCGGGCCGCAAGTATAGCGTTTGTCGCCCCTGTCACGCCATACGTGTCCGTCTGTGATCCAGCATTCAGCAAACAGCTGTGATCTGAGTTTAATGCCCCTTGAGAGCAGTAAAAAAATGTAAGCGGCCTTTTAAATTCTTCATGCATAATAAAGTGGACATGGGGCTGGCTGAATGCCAAAGAGAAGCAAAACGCTAAGCTGAACTAATAATTTTATCCACCTGTACCTATTATAAGCATATTGCTAGAATTGCAAAATTTGAACGTGTTTGTATTAAAAATTTAGTTGCTATAAATGATTAATAGAATGGTTCCTCTAAACCTAAATTTTCTGCGATTTTGCGGTAGCAAGTCATTGTCATTTTAAAGACTAGGATCGTAATCTTTATTAAATGAATTTTAATAAAACATTATTACTGTTAGTAAATGAAATAAGGTAAATAACAAGCAATCAATTTATTTTTGTTGTAAATTTACCAATAAAGACGCCAGTATTTGTGCCAGAGATTTTTGCCTTTGTCAGGCCGCCATCTTCAAGCGCCATGTGTGTACACTCGAGGACAAAGCGCTGCTGGGGATCCATGGAGAATGCCTCGTAATCGTTGATCCCGAAAAAGCCATTATCAAAGTCCTCGATACTGCATCATCATCATCATCATCGTCGTCGTCGTCGTCGTCGTAGTTAATAATCCATTTATCAACAGTCTAATGTCATTGAACTATAACCAATTTATTATCCACAAAACGCATATTAATCCGCCTGTCTCTATAAATAGATCAGTAAATCAATTTAGGCATGGTTTTGGACATGGACATTGTACCATCGTTCACTTGTCTCCATGTCGAAAGTCTTGCTAAAGAAAATTAACTTAAAACTGTTCTTTTGCCAGTCAACATAAATTTATGCTTGTATTTACTGAGCAACACATGAATCTGTGAATACTCACCCTTTGATAAATCCGGCTCTCCTCACATTGGTTCTTCCTTGTTTTGTGGGATCCTCATCATAAAACACTTCCCCATTCCACCTGGACGGCGGTACCTCGGTGATGGTGTTTTCGCCATTCAGGAGAATTCGCCAAAAGTCCCGGATGTTCTCTGCTCCCGGCGTCTTACATGCTATCCCAATGATTGCCACTGCATCTTCGTCTACACTTTCCTTAAAGAGGAATGTTCGTGATAAATGTAATCACAAGACAGTCTTGTCAAGTTCTGAAGACAGACCTCAGTCCTAAAAGCCTAAGGAGAACTAAAGCGCCCAAAGGCAGCAAGATAAATATTTTAGTCAGCGGTTTAGGTTTTCCGTGGGCTTCAAATTAATTTTTAAAACGTGCATTTTTTAGCATCGGAAATAATATGGAAAATTATTTTGTCAATACCTACTCTTCATCTTTGGTGATGAAATTACGAAAAATTGAAACATATATGCGATTGAAAGGTAACACTTCTACATAGCAAGATTGTAAATATCAGTTTAAAGCAAAATTATAAACCTTCAGGAGACGTCCCTGTCTCTGTTCTAATTTTTTCTATTTTCTTTCAGTTCCTCACACTCATTTCAAATTACAATGTTAAATCTGAACTGCATACTATATGTTTCAATTAGCTCTTCAAAGTGTGTGTGTGTGTTTAAATTTCTTCTTTCGACACCATCTTTGAACAAGAAAAATAAACAGCAAACCTGCACAAAAATGTTACACAAACAATGGTCCTTAACCAAATAATAGCTGACAATTTATCGGCCGAATCGAAGTAAATATTAACAAAAACTTATATCTATGCCGATAGGTATATATATATATGCACTACAAATTTCCCATCATCCTAGAGCACTACTTTCTCCTAAATCTCTAAACACGGGGGTTAGTATCAACATCAAAGTCTCTTACCTCATTTCCATTTGTTGACTCACTTGGGTTAGAATCGCTTACTTTTATTTCTAGTAGCTCAGGGAGAGAGTCACTACCCTCCTTTGATGAGTTGGACAGAAGAACACTTTGAGGGCATCCCATTTTCGTGGGTCCGATACACTCATATTTTTTTCCAAATCAACTGGTTGTGTCCACAGATCACGACTGAAACCAGCTTGCAGTGCCCCTGCCTCTTATAGACAGGTAAATGATGTATTGATGGTTGTCATCCTCTCTCTTAATTTTGATTGGCTGAGATATATCTGGCTATGTGCACGTCACCGATATTTCAACCACTTGTTTTTGAATGTTCTTCTGCAAAAATGATTTCCCGAAAGGTCTTTACAGACAGCAGCATTAATGTCCCACGTCTGATCCGCCCTTTGCTGTGTTCGTTGTGTGTGGCATGACCTATTTTATGAGTGGCGTGACCTATTTTGAAAGTCCAGGGGAAGACTGATTCAGATGAGAGCGTGGAAGGCTGTCTGAGCGCTCAGCTACCAGCTTAGGCCGAGTCACAATAAATTTACCGGCGGAATAATCAACACTAGAGAAAAACAATCCGGGTGTCTGACTGTATTAGTAACCATCGCTCGGCCCTGTAGTCGCCAGCTCACCGACTGTCTCAACTGGTCTCAACAAGAGAAAGAGAGGAGATGAAATAACCGTGCCTGACTCCAAACAGGTAAGTGGAGTACGTACATATATATATATACTTATAATACCTTTAATGCATTGTGATGATAGAACAAGGGATAATAAAATCAAAGATTTCAATAAAACTCTTATTACTGTCTCTTTCATCAGTTATACCTGTTTGTAATAATAATAATAATGAGACACAGCTTACTCCTCCGCGCATGCTCTAACATGTTGTAGAATAGAGTTTTTACAAACCACTTACAGTTACAAACGCGCACTATAAAGTCTTTGAAGATGTCTTAGATAAATATGGCTAGAAGATTAAAATACAAAAACTCGATCACGAAGCCTTCTAATTACTTTTCATACGAAAAACAATAATGACCACTTATTTTCAAACTCTACAATACACGACACGTGAGGGATTGAAAAATTCCCGTATAATAAATGAGCATCCTCTTAAGCTGAGTAAGAACTGGTAAATTTGGCATATCAAACTGGTTTTTTGTTATTTTTGTTAATTAAATAAATTATATCATTATGTGATAAAAGTGTATTCATTTGTAAGGGGAGGTAAGTGGTCCGTTAGAGTCAGCAGGTAAGACGAACGCCTAAGGCTGTGTTGGTGGACAGTTATGTTACTTTTTTGAGAAAAGTACGCAGTTATTGTTTCATGTTTTTTATTTATTTTATTACTTCATTGTTAGCAGCTCGGTGATAAAAGCCAAAGGATGAAAACATTTAGGCTAAGTATATTGTCAGTGGTTCAACGTATCTACAACACAGCTTTTCAACAAAGTTATCACGTGGTTTTTCTTCTACTAACTTTAGGAAAAGGCTCGTAAAAACATAAAGATCGAAAAGTCATCCAACGAAGCTTTTTAGATCATCGGAGAATGATGTGTCAATCTTCTGGGAGCTCAATGTGATGGCGGTGCACCTCTCCTTTCGCTGTCTCTCTCTTACCTCCCCTACCATATGTCATATACCGATACTTGTCAGCTACGTCGACTGAAAACACTTGCTTGCGCCACACGGGTATCGAACCGTGCCTTTAACCATAAACACAGGCCTCCATTGCAATATCAGGTAATTACAAGATTAGGCAGAAAATTTGAATTTTTTTATCTTGATGGACACTTTTATGTGACACTTTAAAGTTTTCCTTTCTTTTGTAATTAGATTTAACACAGAGAAGCATTTGATTGTTTTCGGGCTTTCAGGTTTTAAATTACAAGGCCTCTGACAAAATCTTTGTTACCGGCGTTTATGGTCCAATAATTTTCTGTTCATTCGCTCTGTCTACCTCGTGAAGAGTTTTAAGTACAGTTAGTGCACGTGGGTCAAAACGACCCACAGGGCAAACTTTTGGCGACGATTCGAGATGACAGATTATCATTTCAGGTCACCGGCAAGAGCTCACCCTCTTTTGAAATATGAAGTGTAATGAGATGTTATAAAAAAGTTAACAAATTAGCATATGAAACGAAATTAACAAAATTGAAAAACAATTGTGAGAAAGCATGATGCATTTAAAAGGAGATGGTAATCAGATCTATGAATTCAACATTTTCCACCATGTTCATTCATTAAAATATGAAAGGATGATACTAGTCATTTAAAACACTTGTTCAGCGAGCTACTCACATATTTTGACGATATTTGATTGTTTCAAGCATCATTGAGTTTTATCTACACGCAACTAGAGTCTACATTAAATGCAGAACCCTTTCACGACTAAGTGCAAGCACAGTTTGAGGTGAGAGGGAATAAGCGTTTTAAACCGATTTAGCAGTAAAGGTTACATCACAATAAAGCAGCCAGACCTGTAAACAGATGTCACATGCAAAGAAAGAGCAAC
Source organism: Marisa cornuarietis (assembly GCA_004794655.1). NCBI lineage: Eukaryota > Metazoa > Mollusca > Gastropoda > Architaenioglossa > Ampullariidae > Marisa > Marisa cornuarietis. The sequence goes on along the minus strand of SMMW01000542.1, from coordinate 1,337,480 downwards.
GTCGGGATCTGAACCCAGAACATCTAATCCTCACTGTTTTGGTGACGGGCGCAATCTGCTGCGCTGCCTACCCCCCACCACCTACCACCTACCTGACATTCTTAACACCCTATTAAGCTGCTCTGAAAATTCCTTCTCTCGTGACCGTGACACAGAGAAGTGAATATAAAAAAAGATGAAGGTAGTCGCTTAGTTAAACTTTTCGTCCTTGTGAAGTGTGAGGGACCATATCTTTCTCGGGGCCTGCTATTTGTGAGCGGGGGAGGAAGGGACGGTACCCATCTCTCCCTCTCACTTCCCTCCCCTGGGTGCCCTTGGGGAAAATTTACGATTTCACACCTGCACATCTGTGGGTTTCAACCACAAAACTCTTCTTACCGGCCGGCGAGAGAATTAAGAAGAGAAGAAAGGGTGAAGAAGAGGATAATGAGATTCATTATGCACGTGTCCTACGAACAAGGAAGACTCAACAGTTGTTGACACAACATCCTGCAAGCAGAAACGCCTATAATTCAATTGCTAACAGGCTAAAAACGGTTCAGTTACAGATAGGGAAGAGTTTTTTCAGGGGATCTATGTAACCAATAGTTTTCCATTTTCATGCATTAAGTGCAACCCTTCAGTACCTGCTTAAAAATACAATCGACCCTGACTATGAACAGTGTTGTGTGACTTGACTGTTTACAGTTCTTCCTGCTCATGTTGTTTACCTCCAGTGGAGCTGTGTCTCGTGTCGCGCCTGATTCACAGTCAGCTCTTTTTTATTCAGTATTTTCTGGAAATTTTTTAATGATTCAGAGAAAAAAACTTCCTCGTTACTGCTAACCGTGCTATATTAAGAACATTCCCTCTCTCCCTAGTTTGTATTTCTTTAAACTTCATAAAAATGAGTTGTAAACAGCGCAAAACTTGAAATTTTATTTCATATCACAATACAGTACAACAATACAATAGCACTAACAAAGCTCCCACATAGATAAGAAACAAAAAAGCACATAAACAACAAAAAGAAACAAATCAAACACACACACACACACACACACACACACACACACACGCACACTTTTACATCTACTTCCCTCATTTCTTCTACGTTTGCTTGCATACAATGCACAAATAAAATTGTAGTACATGAAATAAACTGTCACCATCACTCTTCTGTGGACAAAACTTGAATTAATATTATTAAGATTTGTACGAAAACAAACTTTGCTTTTTTAAACTGGCGATCTAAAAAGAACCCTTGCATATAATCAAAGTGCAATGCTTTGAGACTGTAGTATTGAGAAGAATGAGTGGATATGGAAACGGACTAGAGGCGTGCTGTCTATACGACAGACAGACGAACAAACAAATTGTAAGAGAGGGAGTCACACACACACACACACACACACACACACACACAATGGTAGGTGGGCCTTAAGAGACAAATTAAACGGAAGAAAGTATGTTTTCTTTGAATATAGACTCACAGCTTCTTCCAGATTGAGAGTGATTGAAGGTAGAAAAGTAACGGGGACCAAATGTAAGTCGTCTTGTGCGAGGAATGCAAAGCCTGCGGCGATCAAAAGAGCCAAGAGCATCCATAGATACAAAATATAAAATACAGGATGAAATCTATCAAAGTGGCAAGTCCAAAATATTGACTTGGTTTTCCACGTGTTAACTGACTTTTTAAACTGTTTCTTTGTTGTCTCTTTGTTTGCCCGATTGTGATACCTTTCATAGCATCATTACCTGCTGCTCCTTGTATCATTTAAAGCTGAATTTGCACCCGTGTGGGACAATGCGCCAGACATGCGTGTTTAAGTCGGAGGAGTAGTCTACAGAGAGAAGGGGCCACGTGACCCAGGGGACTTAAGATTTTGGGGGATGAAGAAAAGAGCTAAAGAGACACCATCGTCAACCGACCCATTGACCTGATAGACAAATTGAAGAGGATCCACAATTTTAAGAACTTTTATTACGACTGTTGTCAAAGCCACCGGTCTGTAGTCGTTTAGTGACGACACAACAGTCTTTTTGAGGACAGGGACGATGACTGATGCTTTGAAATAGTTGAAAACTACATAGAGCTAGAGGGATGTGTTGAAGTTATCAGTGAAGACAAAAGAGAGCTCGTCGGCGCAATGCCTCAGTGTTAAAGTAAAAATTTTGTCACGGTCTGCTGCTTTCCTGCAGTTTTTTTTTTTTTTTTTTGCTGGAATGAGCTGCGCAACTCCTGCTCGCTTGCAGTGGCTGTTACTGCTGTGGATGTTGCTGGTGCTATACATCGGGTTATAAACCATGTTTCAGTGAATCAGAATATTAGGCAGTCTTTGAAGTATCAACGAGGTTTAAGTAAAAGGAACAGCTTATCTAGACAGACACATTGCAGACAATGGAGATTAACTAGAGTTGTTGCGAATGCGAACCAACGAGGGGGGAGCTTACCTGTCTTGCGCTTTGTCAAGTCTGGCGGACCCCTGGATGCAAACGCCGATCGAAGAGGTATGTCAGGTTAAATGAGATGAACAGACTCGTACTCACAGTCAATAGTGGCTTTTACACTGACTGTAAACCAGTGTACATTTGGTTCTCTCAAACAACAATCATACAACAAAGGACAGATCAATGTGGGCCATTATCAAGTCGCCATGTTTGCACTCCGCTATCTCAAAGATGTCATTAATTTATTATGTCCACCATATTGCTTTACTGCTTTTCCTCTTCAACTCTTATTTTGCTGTTCATTCTGAAGTATTTAAGTCTGGGTCACGTCTGCTTCGTGAAATCGCGACGGTCATGAACTTGCAATTTTTGTTTAGCGAGGATCGGGTTAACCCGGAACAATAGCTGTACCCGTGCAAGTAGTGTTTGCTCAGGGTGTAATAAGTGTTGGATGCATTTTTAACGACCTAAGATCGTAAAATAAAGAATGTATGCAGAAGGGATTGCTAAATATGGAACCTATAATAATGTTCAGGAATAAATGACAAAAGAGTCATTAAAGAAGAGATACTGTGTCTGTGTTTTGCAGCAGGGTAAGTTGAGTTGATCGTTTAACAGTATTTATTTATTTATTCTTATCGGAATTTTATTTATATTTACGTTTAATAACAGGGCCATATGGATAGGCACAGTACGAAATCGCCTGCCACTAATTCAGATGTTGACAACCAGCAATGTAATGTAACAGTTCCAGAAGACAATCATTCTAAAGGTAAGAAAAATAGACATTGCTAGGCTTTATTTTGTCAAATAAAAAGTTTCCTGTCCGTAGCTTCTGGAAACTTTTGGAAGTGTTTTCATCCGTCTATAATGTAAGTGTCCGAGCCCAGGAAACACCTTATGTGACAGTTAAGCGAAGTATCTCATCAATGTTTAATATATATATATATATATATATGTGTGTGTGCTTAGGAGATAGAGGGGTAGAAGATAATTACTTTTATTGTCGAATCACAAATAGAGGATAATTAATGCAGTTGTCAATCAGGGCACTAAAATAATCATCGCGTTTGTTATCTTACTAATGATTTTTCAGCACTTCGCATGGCTTAGAAACCGTCCGCAGTGACCTTATGGCAATACAATACTGATGTTTACAGTGACCATTATTTTAAAATTTTGTTTCGAAAGATTTCCCTTGTTTTATTTTGTATGAAATAAAATAAACATCTTTAAATGATGTAATACAACTAACAACTAATAAGAGAATCTTCATTACATGTCTAAACATATCAGTCGCTTAATATTTTCTGGTATACAAACTGAAGAGAAATACACGAGTAATTAAAATAATATAAAAGTATGGCAATAGATCACTATTTATTATCGCTTTTCAATCACTTTGTCAAAGTCTTTAAGAAAGATAAATGTGTATTAACTGTTATCACAAGCATCTTTACTGAATATATTTATTAACCTACGTCTTTGAATTATCCAGTACGTTAACTCAGACTTTTCTTTTAGTGAGGAATTATTGAATGCAATGTAAAGAAATTTAACACTGAACATCAAGATTTCTCTTTGTTGTAAAGGGAAAAAATATTTTAACCTTTAAAACTGCACTTATAAGGATTCACAGGCGCCTGGTGTTAAATGGTGGGACAACTTCACCAGCTACGGTTCTACTGATTGAATAAACTAATTTATCTTTTAAAACAGAAATTTCACTACCAACTAATTGATGGATGCAATAATTTTCAGATTAAATAAGCAGTATATAACAAGTAAATATCTGTCATTCTCAAAACTTTCAGTGATAGCTGTTTTATGCAACTAAATAAAAAGAATCTCTACAGTCTACTTATCTCTTACATCTTCACTGATTTTTTACCCATCAGAGGTAACACATATTTGAAATGTATAAGATTCCTCTCTGTCGTGGTAATGTTCTCAGCCTTCAACCGATTCACACCCTCGGGCACACGCGCACCTAACACATTCAACGGTGATTTGTTTACCCAAGGCGAGCAGTAAGGAAAATCTATCCTCGGAGAACAAACATAGACACATATTAACGATACAATATACACATTCATTTAAAAGAAGAAAAACAATAAAAAGAGAACATACGAAAGCCACCCAAAATAAAGAATGACATTAGACAGACAGGACCAAAGAACCATCCAACAAACCAACGAACTTTTGCTAAGTACGACCTCAGTTTTGCTTCACTCTCAGCCCTCACTTGTCCCTCCTCGAGTCTCGTACCCTCAGAGCAGGTCTAAAAATAAAATACAGTAAAGCCTGACTAGGCCTGGACATAAACAAGTGGTTAGAGGAAATGAATAAAAAATAAGACAACATGTACACAACATGATTCCACGAGGGCTCTGTTCTTGGTCATGGATAGTCTTGAATAGTCGCGAAAATCGATGCTGCATCTTGATCCTGGTGAAGGATATCTGTCCATGTCGAAAATTTGCTGAAGGATGAGGGGGATGTTGACATGGCATGACGACCCCCAGAGCGACAGCCCTTAGCTAACAGGCCGGACAAGGAAGTAGACTGTAAAGTAAACAGACGAAACAGGATTCCAAACAGAAAAATGAACACCTAGTGGGCAAAGATTCTTTGCATATGTCTCCCACAGCTTAAGTAAACCCGTCGTCTTATTGTAACCGATATGAAATTGTGATTCTGTAGTCTCTTCTTTTCCTGGTTTGACGCGTGAAAATCTTTTTAGCAACAGTTTACAGAAAGTTACAGTCTCCAGTTTGGCTGGATTTGCTCAAAGAGAAAACGTTTATGCCTCAAAGTGATTTTTTTACATTGTTAAAAAGTGATGAAGTACTTTGAGAAATGAACATTGGTAAAATATTTAGTCAATAATTAATAATAACAGTCTATAATGTTTCTTTCAACAATAAAGTTTGCCTGTTTAAAAATGTATACCGTTATTTTTCGAGATATTTTAGTAGCGCGTTTGCTTTCTTACCAAGAACTAATTGTGGTTGTGTTCTCCAGATAAATCAGGCCTAGTTTGCAAGATGCCAAACTGCTGTACATCTGTCAAAGACAAAATCGTTGGTGCATTTGAAAGATATGGTGTTCTTGTCGGCACGTACCCTTTACCGTTTGTCATCATTCCCATTGTGGTGTTTGGTGGTCTGGGATTCGGACTATTCACCCTCAGTTTTGAAACAGACCTCGAGACCCTTTATTTTCCGAGCAGCAGCAGGGCAATAAATGATCGTCAGAAAGTTCGAGATCTCTTTCCTAATGTCAATGAAGTCAACTATGACTCCTTCGCCCAGAGTGATGCAGCTGATGAGGCGGTTTTGATATTTCAGTCCAAGAACGGTTCAAGCATTTTTGAAAATAAATCTGTTGAAGAAATCAGAGAGATTGTAGCCAAAGTAAATAATATCTCTGTGAACAAGAACGGACAAAGTGTGTCATACAGTGATGTTTGTGCCAGAGCAGCCTCTCAGTGTGTCATCGAAGGCCAACTACTGCTTTCTCCTGGATTTCAAGCAATGCTGTCGGCTGGTTTAATTACATTTCCAAACTGGTTACCTCCCAGTTCAAAAGAAACAGTCGACCTCTCGTTTTACCTTTCTGACACAACGACGAACCCTCAGAATGCTACAAATATTCTCCAAGCTGCCGGAATTCTTAAACTGTCATTTAAATTGAAGGAAAATTCAAAAGAATGGATGACAGAGTTTCTAAGCGTCATTGAAAAAACATCGTCAAACACCTCTAACATTTTGTACGGGACTACCGACTCTCTAAGCGAGGAGCTGGACAAGGGAACCAAAGGTGACATTTACCTGTTTTCCTTGACCTTCACCCTCTGCATCACCTTTGCCTCCGTGGTCTCTTCTGGAAGAAACCCAGTGTCCACCAGGGCGATGCTGGCCAATGCAGGGGTACTGGCCGCAGGACTGAGTGTGGTGGGGGCGCTGGGACTGGTCAGTCTGTGTGGTGTCAAATTTGTCAGTCTCGTTGGCATCATGCCTTTCCTAATTATAGGTAAGCCATGCAGTCTTGAACAACTTACTTTTTTGTCCCAAACTATATTGCTTCCAAATATTTCAAAAAAAGTATTCAAACTCCATCAGTCTTAATCCCACATTAGTAAACTCCACGTACTTTATTATCGCTTATTGATCATGATTATGTCTGACTGAGGTGTTTAAGTGATCTAATTTTTTTCTAAAATACCAAAAGCTTTACATTCAAGGTAAGATACCGGCTTATTGGTATTATTTTTTAATATTATATCGTCAAACTATTCTTCAAACTGTTATTATTCCAAACAGGTATTGGTGTTGATGACATGTTTCTGCTGATGTCTTCCTGGAGTGAGACCATTTCGGAGAAGGTATTTAGTAAGACAAAAAAGGCAGTACCAACACACCTTGGTGCAACTTTCGCTAGTGCCGGCATCGGTATCACGGTTACATCGCTGACAGACTTCGTGACTTTCATCATCGGGACATCTTCTACGTTTCGGAGTGTGACAAACTTCTCAGTTTACACAGGTAATAATACTTTTCGTGAAACAATATTTCGTTGATACAGTAGAAAGGTCTATACATGAAGTTCCAAAGAATGGCATCAGTCTTTACTAATTAGTTACTAATGCATCTACTTGGCATCCCATGTCGTTCATTCTTTCTGTATTGTCGTCTTTACTTATCTAGTAAGGCACAATGTTTTTATTGTTTTGTTTTTTATGAGGGAAACAAAAAGTTCCAATAAGTTGTATTTCATAATTGTTGCTTGTTTTCTAATTTTTCTAACCCTTTAGCCTCGATATCTAATTAAGAATCTCTCTGCATTTCGTCCCCAAAATGAAAATAGAAACGGGAGATACTGAAGCGAGTACAGGTGCCATACATCTTGTATATAGAGGAAATGGCGAGTGCTGTGCTCTTTTATCTTCTCCTAATCAATAATTCAATTTCATATTTCAAGCCTTGAACTGCCAATGATTGTGCAGGTGTGGCAGTACTTTTCTGTTACATTTGCCAAGCAACATTCTTCGGAGGATGTCTGGCTCTACACACTCGGCGGGTATTGTCCAAACGACACTTCCTGACCTGCATGAAAACAAAGAGTAGAAAAGAGCTGAAAGAAGAGGGAAGATTATCCTGCGTGGCTTTAATTTGCGGAGGATCGATTCCCCAGTCTCCACGGGATGACGAAAGCATCTGCGAGAAACTGCCTCGTCTGACATTACCTAAGATAGTCATCAACTCCGTGGGCCGTGTTGTCATCATTATTGGATTTTTGGGCTACCTTGCAGCTTCCATCTACGGGGTCATCAACCTTCCACAGGGTCTGGTCCTCTACAACCTTGTACCAAAGTCCTCGTACTACCATTCTTACCTCGTCTTAAATGAGAAACATTTTCCTAGCCGTCTACCTGTTGCTTTTGTCGTACATGGAGAGGTTGATTACTCTGGAGATGATGGCGATCAACTCCAATTCCTCATGACATCGGCTCAGAAATACAGGTTGATGGTTCCTAACTTCCAGCGCTGCTGGCTGACTGATTACGTCACTTCCGCCAACTACACCAACACGACATTCACACAGAACCTGAGAGACGTATTTCTCCCAGCCAACCCGTTGTACTACAACGACATAGTTTTTGACACAACGAATACGTCCATCATCGCCTCAAGGTGCTACGTGATCTCTACGTCGATCAGTAGTCAGTACGAGCTGGCCGACGTGATGACGAGAATGAGATCTTTCGCTGATGAGTCACCTCTACCTGTCTTTGCTTACCAGGAGGTAATGTAGACATGCGTCTATCTATCTATCTATGGAATGGGATGTATAACACTGCACATATTACAGTGACACAAATTTTGTGAAGGAGGTGTCCATTATGTATCAAGCTGTTGAATTGTCCTTTAGAAGTTTTGATAAAAGCTGAATAACGTTGGTTGTAGAGTATAGTTCACGGAGACTTTCGTTTTTTTCACAGTCCTTCGTTGCTCTGGAGCAGTACCTTGCCGTATTGCCGGCTACCCTTCAGATGGTAGGAGTTGCAATCGCAGTCATATTCGTCGTCTGCGTGGTTTTCCTCTTACACCCGTTCATGGTTGTCTTGGTAACGATCACTGTTGCCATGATTCTCCTTGGCATCTTCGGCTTCATGTACTACTGGGACACGCCCTTGTCCTCCGTCACCATGATCCACCTCGTCATGAGCGTCGGCTTCTCCGTGGACTTCTCTGCGCATGTCTGCTCCGCCTACCTTGTCTCTGATGCCACCACGCGCGAAGATCGTGCGCATGACGCCATCAGTCACGCGGCCAGTGCTATTTTTAACGGCGGCATGTCCTCGCTGCTGGGAGTCATCCTGCTGGTGTTCTCAGACTCCTACATCTTCGTCTCCTTCTTCAGGATCATGGTGCTGGTCATCGGCTTCGGTATGCTGCACGCCGTCCTCTTCCTGCCGGCGGTGCTGTCGCTGATTGGTCCTCAGAACAACCAGGTCACTGCTAGCGACCTCAAGCCAGACTCAACTGAAGGAGAGCGAAGTGATGATAATTCTGTTACTCCTAGCGAGAACGCAACAGTAGAAAGTGGACATGACCAAAACACCTCTGAAAATATAGTCGATGAAGGCAAAGCAACCGATGAAATACATCTGTCTCTTAATAATTCTCCTGAAATCGAAATTCCTTTAGAGCAAATCTCAAAAGCTGGTTTGAAACAAAGTAACGGACATGCTGAATAAAAAAACAACTTAAGAATGGAGAATATCTGGAATATGATGGCCAAAATACGATTATTATTTCAGCGAAATAATAAAACAAAGCGGTGCTGTCGCTAATTTGTCTTCATTTTTTGCGGAATGTCGTAGATAAAAGAGCACATGCCACTAGAAAAGACGTATTGAGAACAGGAACAATTAGTTATGGCTCTTGATGGTTTTTCTGAAAAATCTTGTGATAATGTGTGTTTTCTTTTTCTTACAATGTGCATTGAACATGTTATTTATTTTATGCTGCTTTAATTGAACTATTTTTAAAAAGGTCAAGGTCTAACACCAAAGTAACAGTTTATTGCAGGACTAGTCTGCACTTGGCTCCTTGAAATAAACAAACATCCTTAGTCCCGATCTCAGATTCAAAGGAACTTCACTAAATTTGGTCTGAAATTTTGGCTTGCTACTTGAAACCAGATATTAAAAAATTCACCGCCATTTTTGCCAATCTTCGCTGATTTAATTCAATATATACACATCAGTATCCATGCACAAGCTTGTGTGTGCGAGCACAACTAACGACCCAACCATCAAACGCGTTACACGGCACATGGAAAACGGCCACCGAGCGACTGCAAATTTTCGTAAAGGATACCGTTTATAATCACAAAATACACATTATTCTCCCAGTTGCCCAAAACAAAAACATACTCTGAACACATGACAAAAAGTTGTTCTTTATTGTGGTTTAAAAGTGATATCTTTGTTTGCGATAGTCCATAAAATTTTTTGAACTGAAAACGAACGATGTTTGTGCGATCGCCGACTTTCCACCAGCGGGAAGACGTGTGTGGCGGTACCTACTGACAGAATTTAATTTTAACATTTATATGTTCTATTCTACAAAATATTATCTATACAGAACAGCTTAGAGCCCACCATCACACTTTTGTACTCAAATTGCTTAACTAATGTCTAAGAACAATCTGAGTGCAATTTCCAAATGCAAAAAAGCCAAACCAGTAACAGAGCAACTTTTTTAACTCCCCCCCCACACACACACACAACATGTTTTGCTTAACATGTAAATCGTGTGCACTGAAAGGAAATGACAAAAGGCGCTTGCTTTATTACTTAAAAATAAAATGAAATAGTTACCATTATTTTCAGGGCGATTGCTATGCTAGTAATTGGCAGGAATTAATCAAATGGACTTGCATAAATCATAAAAGAACTCATTTAGCTGCACTTGGTGTAATGGACATGCGCTTTACAATTAATAATAGCTTTTTTGAGCGTTTATATTTCTTTAACAGGATATTATTATTATTATTATTATTATTATTATAATAACACTTGATATCTTGAAGCAGATTATAAATCTGCATTTTAATGTATGACTTTGATGTAACTGTCGACTGTGTAACAGGTCGCTAACAATGATTGGCCGATAAACAGTGTTACCTTATTTACTTATTTATTTTTATTTGTGTGATTCATGTAGTAATATTATACCAGTGTTAAATATAATCTCAACATTTTAGACACCTGGCACAAAAGCAATTTTGCTAGCTACTTCTTCTACCACTACGACTGAATTACTCACACCCTGGTTTCTGTATACAGACTTTTTTAAGCAGGTGGGCTTGTTAACTAGCATTTAAATGTAAATAAAATGTTTCTGCCAAATGTTTTCTGCAATCATATAGCTCGAGAAATTAAAATCTTATCTTACTCATCGTTTGTTGGTTACTTTTGAGTGGATTGACTGTGATTTTTGAATGGTTTGCATTTACATCACGTCCTTAATGAGATTTGCTTTAACTAAATTTTCTCATCTGTGGTATTGCCCCTCATGATAAGAATTTTTTTCCCTTACATACAACTGTAGTCACATATTCCACAAAATATTGTAGCCTTCTCACTTTAAGCACTGCCTTCTCTGAGGTCTAGTTCCATGGCCTCATAGTCGAAATAATACTGTTTATCCATAATAAATATCGGTTTATACCTGATAAACTTATGTATGTCCATCGTAATTAATATTCCCCCATCATCATTTTTTTATGAAAAACACGGATGATTTGCAATAAACACATGTTTTCATCTTTGACATACCTGCGGCTTTCGTGCAGCGACATTAGGTTAGAGTCCACTCCAACACATCTCATCTATTTGAGGAAAATTAACTACCTGTGTTGTGGTCAAAGGGAAATTTATGGAAAAGAAAAGCGGGTTCAAAGATTTTTAGCGATTCCACTAGGTTTTCCCTTAACAACGGGTACTTCTAATTGTTCAAACTGTACTAAATTTTGCCTGATGATAAAATACTGCATGCTACATCATTTCAAATAACAAAAAGAACATAACAATGAATATTTGTGTGACTTTTAGTGCCTTACTCTGATAGTGAGAAAAACGTAAATAGAAGAAAACTGCTACTGTATGCTAATTACCAGCATGCACACTCACAGAAAAAGAATAATATTAAAAAATTATCTACTATTGTGGCAAAAATGAGTAGAAAGTTAAAAAAAAAAGAAAACTGCATACTTTGACGTAACGAAAAACTTAGAGAACTGGCGGGCCACACAAAAATAAAAATTTCTAAAAGCACAACTTTATTTCATGCCAAATCATGTGTTTGTTCATGCACATGTTCTGTTAATTCACTCGGCAGTGAATAAAAAATTTCCCCTTTATTTAAAAAAACACGAAATGTTCCACTGGCTTCATGGATTAAAAGCTAAAAATGCTTCGTCACTGAGATTCTTCTTCTTCTTCTTATTCCTGTTCGCTCCCAGTGGAGCATAGGGTCGCAACCACACCCCGCCAACGGACGCGGTTCTGGGCACACCTTTCTAGTTGGGACCATGTAATGCCAGCTGTCTCTGCCTCTCTGTGGACTGATCTCCTCCACGTCTCTCTGGGTCTCCCAACCCTGCGCCTCCCCTGTGGGTTCCAGCCCAGAGCTTGTCTTGTTAAGTTGTCGGCTGGCTTTCGTAAGGTGTGACCAATCCAGCCCCACTTCCGCTTCCTGATGTCGTGGCTGGCAGGTTTTTGATTGGTTCTCTCCCACAGTATTGGAGATCTGATCAGGCCATCTGATGTTGAGGATGTGGCGCAGACATCTGTTGACGAATGTCTGTATCTTGTTAGTAATGGCATTTGTCACCCGCCATGTCTCGGATCCATATAGAAGTATTGCCTTTACATTTGTGTTAAAGATGCGGATCTTGGTGTGTAAAGATAGAGCTTTGGAGTTCCAGATAGGTCGTAGGGTGTGGAATGCAAGCCTGGCTTTGTTTGGTCGGCTTCTTATATCCTCATCTGAACCTCCATCTTTGCTGACTATGCTGCCAAGGTAGGAGAAACGGTCAGACTCTGTAATGCATTCCCCATGCAGCTGTAGTGGGGCTTCTTGCTTGTTGTTGACCCGCATTACTTCTGTCTTCTTGGTGTTGATGGTCAGGCCCGTCATCGCTGCTTCTTCTGCGAGCCGAGTGAGCTTTGTTTGTGCATGTTGTTGTTTGTGGGACAGCAGGCTCTTGTCTAGGGCATTTTTTAGTCTCTCCAGGATGGTTCTGGTCAGCACCTTGCTAGGAGTGGACAACAGCATAATCCCACGCCAATTGCTGCATTGTGTAAGGTCCCCATTTTTGGGTAGCTTTACTAGGTAGCCACGCTTCCAGTCTGCTGGAACTTGTTCCTGTTCCCAAATTGTCTTCAGCAGTGGGTGTAACATGTCTGCTGCGGCTGTTGGATCTGCCTTTAGTGCTTCAGCAGGAATGCCATCTGGGCCTGCCGCCTTGCCAGACTTCAAGGACTTGATGGCTTTGATGATTTCTGCCTTGGTTGGTGGGCTGGTGTTTACTTGAAGCTGTTCGGCGGCTGGGGGAATGTCCAAAGTGGTTGTTGTTGATGGTCGGTTAAGCATTTCATCAAAATGTTCCACCCAACGTGATCTTGTTTCTGCATCTCCGGTGATGGTGCTGCCATTCTTATCCTTTATTGGTGTGCACGCATTGGTGTTTTTTCTTCCTGCCAGAATTCTTGTAATTTCATAAAGTCTCTTTGTGTTATTTTGCCCAGCTGCTTGTTCTGCCTCTTCTGCCATCTTGTGTGTGAACTGCCTCTTGTCATCTCTTGCGCTCTTTTTTACTTCTCTGTTTATCTCCCAGTATTTTGCTCTGAGTTCTTCTTTTTCCTGCTGGTCTTGACATTGGTTGATCTTCTGCTTCAGCTCTTTCCTTTCCTCTATTTTTTGCCAGGTCTTTATATTCAGCCATTCCTTATGCTGTTTTCCTTTCTTCCCCAGAACGTGTGTGCAGGAAGTTTTCCAGGTCTCTTGTATTCTTGTCCAGTGGTTGGTCACTGTTTCTTCCAAGAGTCCTTCCAGTGCCGCAAACCTGTTTTTTACTTCGCAATTGAACTCTTCTTGTTTTTTCCGATCTCTGAGGAACTGCACGTTGAATTTGTGGTGCGGTCTGTCTGATGAGTCATGGAAGGACCTCAGTTTTATCTTCATGGTTGCCACAAGTAGATGGTGGTCTGTGGCTGCATCTGCACCTCGCTTTACTCTGACATCCAGCAGACTTCTTCTAAACTGTCGATCGATGGTGATGTGATCGATCTGGTTTTCTGTATTTCCATCTGGTGAAGTCCAGGTGGTCTTGTGAATGGTTTTGTGAGGAAAGACTGTGCCTCCGATTACAAGGTCGTTGAACAAGAAGAAGTCTGTGAACAGCTCACCATTCTCATTGCAGTTGCCCACACCGTGCTTTCCCATTATGTGTTCTTTGTCCGTGTTGTCATCTCCAACTTTGGCATTCATGTCGCCCATGATGATCTTCAGGTCTCGTCTTGGAGTACGATCAACAAGCGCTTGAAGGGAGTTGTAAAAGTCCTCCTTCTTCTCTTCTTTTGCTTCGTTGGTAGGTGCATAGAACTGGATGATGGTGATCTTTCTTCCTTTGGAGTTGAACCGAGCTGACATGAGTCGTGGAGAAACTGGTTCCCATGCTATTAGTGCCCTTGCAGCCTCCTGTGTCATCAGTACTGCTACTCCTTGTGAGTGGTCATGGTCAGGATCTTCATGTCCAGAGTAGATGATAGTCTCCCCTGACGAGAGTCTGGTCTGACCACTACCATTCCATCTGGTCTCGCACAGGCCAAGGAGCTTGATGCCATAGTTCTTCATCTCCTGTGCTACCTGAGCTGATTTACCTTGCTCGTATAGGGTTCTGATGTTCCAGGTCCCTATCCTGGTTTTTGCCTTGGCCGTGAGAAGATAGGTCGGCGAGCTGACTTCCCGAGGGCTTTCGTCAGCACACGTCATAGGCCCCTCCAAGGAGGGATCTTCCCGTCCAGGCTCTCGTTGTGGTAATGTTCTTTTTGCGGTTTCTGTAGCAGGGTTGTTTTACAGGGTTGTTTTACGCCCAACTCTCCTCCTTCATCCGGGCTTGGGACCGGCAGGTTACCCGGGGGGTTTCCAGGCAGAGTTCGTCACTGAGATACGAGTTCGCAATGCTTTCAATTTAAACAGAACGTGCGAACAAAACCTGGCGGAAGGAACGAGCTTCTTCCCCTTCAGCCAATCGCTAAGCGCCTTTCGTTTCGTTACAAAGGAAATTTCAGTTTCTGATTCTCCCATTGGATAGCGTCGAGATCAACGACAAGATTTGTTCACTTCTAAACTTTAGTAGATAAAGCATCTGAATAACTAATATTTGAATCAGTCATTAAAGAGACTGAAAATACAGACTCCGGGCTGTCTGGGAAGGTATAACACGATGGGGTTCTGACAGGGAAATGGTACTGAAACAGCGTTTGAATTTTGTCATTTTTCTAAAGAAATCGGGACGGATCGCAGTGGGGTACCTCGATTAAATCGTATTTTAAGACAATTTCTAACTTTTATTTTAACATAGCAGTGTATTTTCCTGTTAGTTTAATAACTAAGGAATCCATTTTCAAAGAAAAGTCAAACTGTACAAAATTGACCTTAATCACCTTTCGGAGCCTCTAGCACGAAACTGCTCCGCTTCGTCGTGGAGGGTCACAATTACAACCAGCTGTTGTGAGCAAATCTCGTTAATAGTCTACAATAGATTTAAATATACAAGAAAAAGCCTTATTCATTCGTTTTATCTCCAAGAATAATAATAATAATAAGGGAATATGTACATAAATAGATATACGAAACGAGACATATTGCTTTGTTTTATATCAAAGAATGTTGTCTTGTCGAGAGCACTCATGCATACACGGGCAACAGACTGATCGATTTAATGTCAATTAATCAAAAATTAATTTCTGTTCAACGCAGGGTTCATAAAGCAAGGTATCAAGTACTACATGAAAGGTATGCACGGCAATGATGCCAACCTTCAGATGCAGATTCTGGCTCAGCAGACTGTGAAGCTACAACTACCTGATATAGCAGCCTCTTGTGTGGCTGTTGGGGCACAAACTGAAGTGGACCACTCACATCAGGGTGTTTTTACGATTTCTTCTACCGAGACTTACCACCCCTTAGCACCTGTACCTAAGAACACGGGCTTCATTTCGCAAGCTGCACGTTGGAAAATGCAATTTATCTCAGTGGCAGTAATACACAGCCCACGTTCTTTGCTGTATACAGACCAGAATACAATCAGTGGGATGAATTGCCTGACATTCCTGGCAATGGTCGGGCAAAGCATGTAAAGGCCGCCTTCAAATCCTGCATCTACGTTATTGGAGGATCGCTTAATAAACGGCGGTTTCCCAACAGTAAACAACCATCTTTGGTGCGAAAGTACGACTTGAAATCCTCCACGTGGCATGAATTCTGCTGGCTACCAAAAGGTGTAACTGAAGCTACAGCAGCTGTACTCGGTCACAGGATTTACTTGTTCGGCGGACTGCGCTCTGATGTTGTACAGTGTGTGGATACACGCAGTGGCTGTGCCTATATAACAGGCCATCTCTCCTACCGCACGTGCACCTTACGTGCCCTTAGCAATGGAGGAATCATTTACGTTGTGCGGAGCTCTGGGGAAATACTGCGAATGTGGGAAAATTTCGACTTGGCTGAAAAAATAGAAGAGAGCTTGGCTGTACAAAAGGATAGAAAAGTTTGTCAGGAATTGCGTGTATGTAAAAGTTAAAATATTCAGTAATGTAATATATCTGTTCTTAACTTTTACAATGCGGTCCTCAGTCACGGTTCTAAGCTAACAGAATTTGTTCTCTTTATTCCTCGATCTTTCAGCCTATGTTTGGTTTTTGTCTCGGTAATTATTGGGTTGGAGATGAGGTAACCTTGTTAACATGTGTAGAGAGCAAATTCATTAAAGTCAGTTACTACAAGACTTACATCAGATGTGTATAAACTCTCCACTTGTTCTTCTCCGCGCATCTTAACTGATACCGGAAGTACCAGCCGTAGGGCAAAGACGTTGATAGACAGCTTGGTTGAACTCCCACCACCGGGGTAAGTTGTTTGCTGCTTCCTGTGAGCAGGATCCACGTCTCGGAACCGTACAGTATGAGCGCAGCAAGAGCCTTGAAAACCCTCAGTTTGGTGCGGAAGATTACACCTGCTATCTCAAATTTTGTTGAGCCTGGCCGTCGCCGCTGCCTTCTGTGATCCTGATACATACTGCAGCTACCGACTTTGGAATTGGTCGCGCCCAGGTAACTGCCGGACTGTAGCTCCTCGTTCCGTACTCTCTTCCTTCGGATTTCTGCTTGGCTTCATCCGGCGGCGTTCACCATGACTTTGTTTCTGTCCGTGCCGATCACCACCCCATACGCGCTAACACTGGCGGCGAGTTTGTCAGTGAAGGTCTGTAGCCCGCTATTGCTGCCCACCATCAGCTCGATGTCATCAGCAAAGCGGAGGTTACTGAGCGGCATTACCCCGTTCTACAAGGAGGTGTGATGGTCCTTAAGTGTTTGCAGCGTGATAATCTCTAAGTAGATTTATAAGAGAATTAGTGATAAAGGGCAGCTCAGCAACCGTCGTGGCAAAGAGTTTATCCGCTTGGTCGTTGAAGAGTACTACGCTCTTGGAGCTGTCGTACAATGCCTTGATGGTGTGTACAAGTCCTTCTTTCCCATTGAATGTCCGTAACACATTTCATAGCCTCTTGTGGCACACTCTATCGAAACCTTTCTTAAGCTATGGTAAAAAAAAACTTCCATGCTGAAGATGCTTTTCGATGAGGATCCGACTGTCGAAGATTTGTTCAACAGTGCTCCTGCCGGCCCGGACTTTTGTTAGCATTTAAGTGAGCAGCGATTCAGGGGCCAGTTGCACGATATATTTCTAAAACTTGAAACTGTTTTAAAGAAGAAAAGTTAAAAACATTATTTCAAAATTTCTTAAGACCTAAGGCCTAAAAATGCGATAAGCAACTTGCTGGAAGAGGTTAAAGCATTGTGTAATCACGCCTTAGATTAATATTTTAACATCATCAACATCAACCATTACCAGACGTCATCATCATTGTTATCAATAATGTTGAGCGCCGATTAGCTCTGACGAATTTGATTGCTTTTATTTGCAGGACACTGTTTCATTCGTTCACGTGAGAAAGGTGACTATGCACCCTCATCTGGTCCTTGCTTTTTTGTCGGATAGTTACTGTCGAATTAAACGTCGAGGGCTATATACCGCATTTGTAAAGTTTTTATTGGTGGAAATAGCCCTGAATAATAATAATAATAATAATAATAATAATAATAATAATAATAATAATAATAATAATAATAATGACTAATAGTAGGATACGTAACTATTACAGTCGTAGAAGAAAATCAAGAAACAAGTTCGGAGTCTTCAAACAGTATTTTCCCTTCGCCACCTGCTGTCTTGAACCCTGACCCAGGTATGACAAGCAGACAGCCTTATTTCACAATCCTTTTATATTATAAACTACGT
This sequence comes from Marisa cornuarietis, assembly GCA_004794655.1. NCBI lineage: Eukaryota > Metazoa > Mollusca > Gastropoda > Architaenioglossa > Ampullariidae > Marisa > Marisa cornuarietis. Next base: position 1,319,388 of record SMMW01000542.1, on the reverse strand, counting down.
TTAACAGCATTTACACATTTAAGATATTGTATTTGTTGTTGGAGAAAGAATGCTTGCTTGATTATAACATTAACCCCGTCCAGATTAACAGCCAGTAAAATATTTAAATTGTTTGAGAAACTATAATATTTGAAAATAATTGTCAAGGTGTATTGACCTTTGTAGGACGGGGGATTCTTTTTTCAGCACGCGCGAGCATGTGAGACAACCGTATGACATGTGAACATTTTACAGAGGGATGCTAATGGTTTGTAATCTTCACGAATAAGCAAACTTCAGCGACTGTGAACTGACAATACAAGAAGTTCCCCGTTCAAATTACGGACTTTAAAAAAAATGAAGCTGTCACAAAGCTCATTAATGTAAAGGTCTGACTTACAGACAAATGGTTCCTAGAAACAATCCTGGGAGCTACATTATTAGCATTGTTGTCATTAAGATGTGTTGTGAGATTCATGTGTTTTATGAAATGTTTTATGTAAGATATGTAAAAAGTAAGATATATGATTTGTGCTAAACACAAACCGTATGCATACTATAATAAAGACAATATTAGTAACTTGTTTGTAACTAGAAAGCTTATGAAGGGGAGGGAAAATGAAATAAGCATTGGAATCGAGCCTGGGTGTACGAACAGGAACGAAATTCTACTGGTAGTATGGAAACTTAGTTCGTGTTTTGCTATTAGAGGTTTAAAAAATTGCTGTCTTCCCTTGTACTAGCGGTATGACAAGCAGACAGCATTAGTCGACACTTCTTTTAGTTTTATTATTATTGTTCTTTGATCAACATGTCAACATTTCTGGAGAAAGTAGAAAGAAAAGTACAGACAAAGTACAGCAGCATTAGCAACACTTAAATGGAAAGTCAGGTCTACTAAATCAAATACCATGGTGTATTAGAAAGTTGTTCTTGGGTATATGCAGGTAATACTTTGGTCTAGCCTATAATCATAGAACATGTGCACTGTGAAACAATTAACTTAAAATGATATTGTGTAGCTTTATTTATTTGTTGTCATTTTATTTTTATACGTAGGTGAATGGCGGGTAATAAAGGCTTGCAACTTTCCTTTTGTATTGGTTTATTTGATAAAGGTAATGAATGAGCACCACTTAACAAATGTAAAAAGGAGAAAGAGCTGAATTATCTTTTGGCTTCTAGCATAAGTCAGCACAAAACATTGAGAGAAAGAAACATGTAAATGAACGCATATCGTGCCTTTGTTCTGCATACTTTATAAGGATCATACAAATAGTGTAAGAACACATTCTGTTTTATTTATAAAATTAATTCCTTTACCTTCATCTATCTGTATAAAGTTAGCTGTAAAGAAGTGAAACAAGAATTTTTCTCTACATTACAATCGAGGGGTGTGTCTGGTATGTTCTTCCAGGATTCATTCTATTTTCTAGTAAAGTTTCATCGACATCATATTTATTGTTTGCTTTGACAATCTGGGAAATCATCATTATAGTTATAGCGGGGGACTGGCGGAGATATACCATCAAAGTATGCTTCAGTCTCTTACCTCTTGTTTAACCATCGATTTTGTCAACAGAATAACCAAGCAAGCAACCATAGCCGTTAGCTTATTATTTTCCCAGACTGCTTTGCGTGGTGGTTACAATTGTGTCGGCAGGTCAAATGTCGGTTCCCTCCTACGCTGCTATCTCCTTTCCAATTTCTCTCTTCTACATTACAGTCGACCTGAAAGGACAAACTAAATCAGCTAATTAAATACTGAACACGAGTCATCAAGGACATTAGGGGGCGTGCATTCAAGGATGCCATAGATTATCACGTGCTGGTCACTGACGACATGATTTATGGAGTTCTTGTGTACCTAGAGATGAGCAACAAGATAAAGCCTTTACAGACTATCCTGTAACTTCTGGTTAACAGTCCATTAATTAAGGACAACCCCTTGTGCATGTTTTAACATGACTTCATAATCTTTTAACTTCTGATTACATTTACGTAGACCTTTCATTGTAGTTAAGTCTGATACAGGGATGGGTATTATTATTATTATTATTAACGTTAACACCCTTATTCAGCCAGTGGTCTAAGTTCAAACAAATTACATGATCTTAGATTAAATAAAGATTGAACTCGGAACCTTGCATTTTTCTCGATTTCTTTCCTTCTCCCGTTCTTTGTTTTGTCCTCTCTTTTTGTGTTTTTCTTGTAGTCTTTTTTCTTTCTTCTTGTTTTTCTTCTGTTCCTTGCCCGCTCACCCAGTCAGTATTTTCCTTCACACGCGATGTTGAAAGGTGGGCCAAGTACTTGGCTGCTTACAGCCTAGATAATTGACTCCGACATTGGTAATTGCGTGGAGAAGAAAACGATTATCAGTACATTTTCCTGTGCCTTTCCCCCATTTGTACCTGAGATGACAATATATAAATATATATCTGTTAGCTGCTAGGATTTTCCTCCCTGGCACGTTTTTACTTTTCCTTTCCTACTAATCAGTATCGTTCACATGATCCATCCAACTAAAGCGTAGCACAAAAATAAAATTAACGCTTACGCAATGCATATAACAGAAAATTTATAAACAACAACTAAACTATTAATTTATATAAATAATTTTACCATACAACTAAAAAGAAAATGAATATATATTTCAAGTTTTTCTTTAACAGCCAAGAGGCGATAGGACCTTTTTATACATAATATTATATATATATATATATTAAATTGATTTGGCTTAGAAGACCATTTTGTGTCTTATTTTCCATTGCCCAGTGTAAAGGACCTTTTTATTTACTACCTTTGGTTGAGACGTTTCACTGAGGACCAGTCGAAGTTTTCTTTTCAGTGGTTTTTGTTGAGACCTATTTTAATGATGACCAGGCAAGAGCATCTGATTATAGTGTAAGTCCTCTTGTTACTTTACATTAGTTTTCTTGATGTTCTCTCTTATGCCATCTTCAGCAGTTGTTTTTCTCATTCTTTATGAAGACTGCCGTCTTCGTCATTGCGGTTATCATCCACTTAGTTTTATTTTCATGGTGACTCCAGAAAATATGCTTTAAAAATAAACACTGGTTGGTTGGTTGGTTGGTTGGTTGGTTGGTTGGTTGGTTGGTTGGTTGGTTGGTTGGTTGGTTGGTTGGTTGGTTGGTTGGTTGGTTGGTTGGTTGGTTGGTTGGTTGGTTGGTTGGTTGGTTGGTTGGTTGGTTGGTTGGGTTGGGTTGGGTAATATGTGCTCTGAGAACCATTATGTTACAGCTTTTGACAAGAGAATAGCAATTTAATACTATCTACAGCACTGCTGTTATATATCATTCTCCTTCAATCAAGACTATAGACATGTAAATATATTGATGTCAGTGTGATATGCTTTTTATGTGTGCGTGTGTGTGAGAGAGAGAGAGAGTGAGAGAGAGAGAGAAAGTGAGAGAGAGTATAAAGCAATCAACAAAATATTTTACCTGGACATTAACAGAAGGATAAATGTTTTCCAGTAAACATATTTGTGTTGGTTGGTTCTTGGAGCATGCTGTATTTGTACGCGCATTTCACTGATGCAGCTATTGGAACATTCGCAAAAAGCAGCTGATGTCTGTTGTCTCGTAAATTAATCAACCGGTTTTCCATATGATGCAGTGTTGTTTGTCACATTTTAATTAATCCAACAAGCTTGTCTGCTGAAAAACTCTTGTAACAGCGACACACACGCACCGACATAAGCACATCACGTAAACACAAAGGACGAGTCGTCGGGGTCGCGATTGGAAGTTTGGAGGCGGAAGGCAAGTTGATCTGCCATCTCTAGCGAGTCACGAGAATGAAAATAAACTTTTGATACACTTTTATGTCGTCGTCTCTATGTGTTGGATACGTTCTACCACTAATTATTTTAATTATTATTTTATTTGAAGATTCCCTGGCACAAACAAGCTCTAGCCGCCATATTTCACAACTAGTCTCTAGGACTTAAAGACGGGGGGGGGAGGCAGGCGTCTCTAGATTGATCTTAGAGCATGCGCGGAGGAGTAAGCTATGTGTCTTTATTATTATTATTACAAACAGGTATAACTGCTGAAAGAGACAGTAATAAGAGTTTTATTGAAATCTTATTATCCCTTGTTCTATCATTATAATGCATTAATGGTATTATAAGCATATAGGTCTGATTTAAAAATCTCAGTTGATTGTACGCGTGCATTTTGGATTTCCTATGGAACGAGAAATTATTTCACTTTATGACACTTACAGTAATCGCCATATTGAAATTAGAAATTTATTTTTACAACATATGGGGTGTGGGATCTTGTCCTGTTGTCTTACTTGTCTTCTGTCTATATTCTCTGTATTCTTACAAACGCGAGTGACAACACGTGTATCTGCACAGGTCTACACAAGATAAAGGTAAAGGCAACAGGTAGACCTTCAAGGCGTTTTTTATTAATTCATCGAAGGATGTAGAAAAGAGGGTAGCAAGCAATCATTTAGATAGGAAAAGTGCACTGCACAACAGGACTTTTGAACTGGCAAATGTTGAAACCGCTGAATTACTCTTTCCACCACAAACATAAGCCTGCTAATGAGAAAGAGGCATATTTTCCCTAATGAGAATATTCTCGAAGTCATTCCAATGTCTCTTAACCTTTGTAACATAAGACTTGTGCTCAGATAGTTCCAAAAAATAACTCAAACCTAGATACACAGACAACAGGGCAAAAGATCGTTTTATCCCCTCTAAATCACGTTCTTTCAAACTAGCGGACAAAAATTATGGAAGATCGTGAGCAGGTCATAGCAAAGAAAGCTCCAGACACCATAGAGAACATCTTACATGACTTAGCACCTCACATGTGTTGCTGGAGTTTAATGAAAATAAACATGAATGAGGAGAACTGAGGCAGCCCATAGAAAAATACAGTCACCAAGTATTAATAGCTGCCTCACCCTACCCAACGAGTTCTAGCACTGCACTGTGATTACTAGAAATGATGTGGATAACCCATACCAATTCTACATTCATGTAAGCAAACAGATAACATATACAAACTGAAAACTGAAAAACAGCAAAATTAAAAAGAAATAATTGTTAAAAAAAACCTGACTAATAATCTATCTCACGAACTAACTGAAGTTCTCCAAGAACCAGCACCTTCAGTGTGAAGTAGTATGGTCACGTGTCCGCTGCCAGATGTCTGGGCCCTGCTGCCTTGTGGGCCGCCATGGAAGATGTGAAGGCTAGTTCAGAAACCATGAGCTGAAGACCACACTTACATGTCTAATTCGTTCGATGGGATAGCAAAAAGTGAAGCTGGAGAATCTGGTGTAAACCGTAATGTTAATAATAAATAGGTAAAGGCTTATATTTCATACTTTTGATGAGGATTATTGTATTAAGAAATGAAAATAACTTTTCAAATTGCGAATATTTCATTCATTACTAACACTCTGGCACCCTTCTTTTACACATTTTTTATCAGAAAAGTAAAAACAGGCTGGACCACTTAAAAGCAGCCCTGAATGTGACTAAAATTTCTGAGGGAAGTCACACAGGTGATCAGTCCAAAGGTGATCCCCCCCCCTCTACAGTGCGAAATCGCCTTTCGGTGGAAGCACTTTCCCTTTCAAAGAAAACAACAACTAAAATTTCTTAGATTGTAACAGAGTCTATCATTCCATCATTTCTCCCTCTTCGTGTTTGTGTTTGTGATTTTGTGTTCACTGGTGTGTATTATTGAGAGAATTATTGTTCAAAGATGGATATAATTCATATTAAGCCTCTAAAGTCGGACGAGAAGCTGTCTCGTTACTGTAGGCAGCACATATCAGCTTCACCAGGATGACAGTGGGTGACATGTATTGACCTGTCATCCCCACCTCGCTTTTCTACCCTACCAAGTGTTTGCTTTTTTGTCAGAGGTTCCGTTTACAAACCACAAATTTACAAAAAACTTTAACGGAACTAATGAAATCGTTCATTTCGTTCACTTCAAGAAAAGTGAACATGGATGCTGTTTTGTTTTTAAATGTTGACTAGGCTACAAAGAAATGCACATTCAATAAAAATGAGGTTTGCAAACATTGAACAACACTGTTGTAGGTGTAGCATAGTTGTCTAATTGCTCAGTGTGCACCAACTTCACAAGTGTTCCCCTTCTCTGGGCTCCTCCTGTCTTAACATTAAGCCGACTCTGCCTCGCAAATTCCTTTTTGACCATCTTGTGAGCATCAGCTGAAGTAGCAGCATTAGCAACAAACACTCTGTGCTCATTTTGTTATCGAACAATTTAAGAGTGCTGGCAGGAACATCAGCATACAACTCTTTCATTGAGAGGGAAGCGGATGGCCGAGTGGTTAGAACGCTGGCGTCCGAACCGAGAGCACGCTGGTTCGATTCCCGATAAGCGCAGCATACTTACTTGCGTTTTCTGTAGTTGTCTTTTATTCATCGTCAATACTTCTTCCGTCCCTAGTATGCTGTCTATGTCTCATCCCTGTTTTATGCACTAAGAGATTGCTCCTAATGAGTGTGAGTATGCACTGTAATTATTATCATTATTATTATTGGAATTAACCCGTCAAATTGCTTCGCCGACTAAGAGAGGCAATGCACCTGAAACTTAAATAAATTGATGGAAATGTAAGACCATGAATTCATAAAAGCTGTGTAGACTGTTCTCAAGGAATTCCAAAAATGAAGGAGTGAAGTGACACTTGAGTTCCCTGGCTACTAAATATCCCTCGAAGCTTTTGAATAACTCCTGCTTCCCCACTTTCATTCCCTTTCCATCAGAATAACCGCTAATGGCCACAGATGTTACGAGGGTGGCATTAATGGTCGAGCATGGGTATATGGCGATATTGCTTCGTACCCGGAGACATCGCAGCGAAGTTTTATAGACGTTCTCTAAATAATACTTAAAGGTCGTTCTCTTGTCACTTCTGATGATTAACAATCTCATCAAGACACACACCTGAACCTACATGAACAGAACATTCGTAAGCATTCTGAATAGGTATGACATGTTTTGACACGCGGTGCTCTCGTACTTCCTCTATTTAAGTTAGTATCTCTCGTAACGATTGCATTGGCATTAAAACGAAAAATCAGGGTCAGGGTCAGGGTAAATATTGTGCACACTCCACCTGTATTTACGAAAGATGATATTTAAACTTTCCTCCTTAACCCTTAAAGATAAGATTTTGGTCCACCTGTATTAAAAAATTTGTGTAATGAGAAATCATTTATGAAAAATCTTTGACATAGTCTAGGTTCACTTCTCTGTTTTTATTTTAATTTTTTCTCTTTTTTTCATTTTTGGGAGTGAATGGTTGGTAAGTGGGCACTTAGGACTTGCACCTTTTATTTGCATTTGCTTATTCCATAAACGGAGTGAATAAACATGAATTAACAAATCTAAAAAGGAGAAAGAGTTGACTGACCTTATGAAAGACAGTTATGAGAGACTACATTTCCTAGTTTTTTTGCAGTCTGCTCAGACGAGAGCCACATACAGAAGTATGATCTTTCTTTTTTCATATTTGTCCGTTTCCTTCATTTATTTGTTCAACCTTAGGAGGGAATTAAAAAGACACGATTGACCAACAGGAAAACTGAAACTTTTAAATAAAATGAGAAGAGAACGGAAAGAAAATTTATTTATAGTCTATACATATAAAGGAAATAATTAACCAAAACAAACAAAAAAACAAGTAAGCACAAGACATTGACAGAGCGCAACATGTTAATGAACGCATATCGTCGGGTGGCTCTGTATAATTGTTAGGATCATACAGAAGGGGTAGACTTGTACAGCAATTAAGCAAATCCATTCTGTTTTATATAGTTAATGTATTTCTTCAACATGATGAATATTTGTGACCTATAAACATGTGAAGTAGGATTTGTGGGGTATGTTCTCCAAGATTCATTCTGTTTTCTTGTAAAATGCCACATGTATAATAAAAACATCATATTTATTGTTTACTTTGACAATCTGGATTATTGGCATTATAGTTATAGCTTGGGACTTGCGCAGGGATCTCCTTAAATTAGTAGCGAGATCGAGTCTCTGACTTCTGCTCAACCATCGTCTGACAACAAAATAACTAAGCAAGCAGCTATAGTCATTTGCTTTTTTTATCCCATTTTCCCAGAATACTTTGCGTTGTGGTTACAATTGCATCTTCAGGTCAAGTGTCGGTTCTTTGACCTATTCTACCCCCTCCCCTCCCTACTTCTCCCACCTATACTACAGACGACCTGTAAGGACGAACAAAGTCAGATAAAGAAGCAATGAACACACATCGTGGGCGGGCGGCAAAGGAGCGAGTATTGAAGAACAACACAATATCACATCCGGGTCTCTGACATCATGATTTATGGAGCGTTTTTCGTACCTGGAGATGTACAATGAGATAAATTCTCTACAGACCATCCTGTAACTTCGGTTAACACTTGTGCAAGTTCTAACATGACTACATTAACTTTTAATTTCTAAACTATTAAATTTGTGTGTAGAGATCTGTTATTATTGTTCTGTCTGTTGCAAGTACGGGAATCACTGTTGTTCTTGTTCTTGTTCTTGTTCTTCTTCTTCTTCTTCTTCTTCTTCTTATTATTATTATTATTATTATTATTTAAATTGTTTTATGAAAGTAAGTTTACACTCTTATTTAGCCAGTGATCTGAGCTGAAACATTACACGATCTTAGAAGCAATAAAGACTGGATTTTTTTCTATCTCTTAATTTTTTTCTTCTTTTCGATTTCTTTCTTTTCCTCTTGTTTCTCGTCCTCTCTCCTTTCTCTTTTTTTTGTTGTTTCTTCTCCCCTCCGTTCCTTTCCCTCTCTTACTTCCTGTCGCCCGTTAGTATTTTTATTCTTCATGATAAAGCCAGCAGAGGTATTTTTCTGTTCTTATCTTTCCCAATCATCCTGAGATTGATAGTATATTTCTGTTCCATGATAGGCTTTTCCTTTCTGACATGTTTTCACTATTTCTTTTACTACTAGTCAGTATTGTCTGTAATATTTGCATTGTCTATTCAACCTAAAACTTAAGATAACAATAAAATACAATTTACACAATTCAAATAATTTTAAAATTATAAAACAACAACTTTTAATTTATAGATAATAAGTATCTATAACTTCGAATTTAAAAGAAAATGAAAATATATTTTAAGTTTTTCATTAAAAGCAAAGGAAACAATATGACCTAGTTTATATCACATTTTACATATTTCTTAATTGATTCCGATAAGGAGATCCTTTTTGAGACTTGCTTTTTTTTAGTTAATACCAGTGTAAAGCCCCTTGTAAGTAATTGCTTTTTGTTGAGACGTTTCACTGATGACCAGTCCAAAGCATATTTTCTATCAACTGATTTTGGTTGAGGCCTAATTTTGTCAGAGTAAATAAAGACAGTCGAAGGCGTCTTGTTATTTAATGTTATTTTTATTTATTTATTTATTTTTTAGTTATTTTTGGCATTTCGACCGTTTCTTCCTTTTTCCTTGTCTCTTTATGCCGTCTGCAGTAACTGTTTCCTTATTCTCTTCATGATCGCTGTCTTCATCACTGCGGTTATCATCCATGTATTTTAATGCTTACTGAAGAAAATATACTTTTATAGTAAACTTGCTTTTATTTTTGTTTTGTTTTGCTCGTTTTATCGACAGTCTCATTACGACGTTTATTTGTCAGGCTTGGTACTGAACAATCAAGATATATTTTAGTTCCTTTATGTCACATAGAAAAAGGAGTTAATGGCTCTTTTCTTTGGTGATATTAGGGTCAGCAGGCTATAGAAGGTAACTGTGTTATGATCAGGCTTCGTTGACGACAGATACCCACCTCTAGCCCTGCCTTCTCTATCTGGAGAATAAGGTACTCGTCATTATAAGGTGAAGAAGGCAAAGAAATAGGAAGAAAAAGTGAGGATAGATGACAAGAGACATCCTCTGATCACCATCATAACTTCTGTCAATCTCACCCCCCCCCCAACTCCGACTCCTCCTTCCATCAAAGACCACCAGCAAGAACCAGAAAAGGAACTAATCTAACACAAAGCACATCTTAGCTGCAAGGGTAGCATCCTGCTTCGTGACACCAACATTTTTTTGTCTGTAATTTCTCATGATTTATAGTCACTTGAAGACACACCTTGAGCCACTTATATAGCATGACTCGAATACTCATAAGCATGGTGAGGAGACACTGAATGTTTTAACAGGTCGTAAATTAGTGTTTTCTGTGTCAGCTCCTTAGCAGGTTATTGTTCACACTTTACCTGCATTTACTACTTGTATTCCTCTTTATGTTAAAGGAGAAGACACCCATTACAGGTCTTTCTTACTTCAAGCCTAATTTGTACATTTTTCGGGTGGGACTGTAAAGTCCAAGTGATGTTTGTTTATTTTATATGGGGAAAAAACTTGTACAATCGGGATTTAGTCTTTTTAGCTGTATCATACAAAGAAGGACACTAATGTTGAATTTGATTTTTTAGTAAAAGGACTCAGACAATCATAGTAAGAACGGTGAATTTTTACATAGAGTTAAACTGGTTTGATTGTTTTGAATACCAAAGATTTCATTGATGCTTTACTGCAAGAGTGTAAGCATAGCTTATACTTTGCTATTAGAAGAAAGAAAGCTGCTAATATAGATATTGAAATAATAAATGAATGTAAAACATCAGTGGAACTATGAAAGAATTAGACAATCAAAGTTTATAGTAGCCTTCTGCGTCTTTAACTGATTTCTGTAGATGGGCTCTGTAGTGTAGTAGTATTGGTGTAGTTCTAGACGTGTGATGTGCAGGTGATGATCGGGCACAAAGATTCTTGCAGAATTCCTAAATAAAGCAGCAGAAGAAATTGTCATTAATATTTTAATGAATCACTTTACCTTTCGTATAAGGGACGTGTGACAAGAATGATTTCGCCTCAGCTAAATTCGAAAAGAAAGACTCAAGGCACTAGACAGAAGATTCAGAATCTGTATTGGTAAGTCGTTTACCAAATCATAAGCTCATTACAAATGGGTGCTCAGCACTCAGATCTCACAGTTAGTATACAGTGAGTAGCACAGAACAAAATTAATGCACGAATTTATTTCGAACAGAAAGGAGGCAGACTATCTTGCAGACTAGTTCTGCTATTCTTTTCTCGAAGAATCATGAACTGGTCCAATTGCTCCAATGTTCTAAGCACGTCTTTGCCAAAGCAAAAAGAAGACTCATCTCCACATGAAAAGTGAAATACGTACCTAGAGAAATCATGCAATCGTTAGAATGTACAGCTTGTGTGTGTGTGTGTGTGTGTGTGTGTGTGTGTGTGTGTGTGTGTGTGTGTGTGTGTGTGTGTGTGTGTGTGTGTGTGTGTGTGTGTGAGGGTCCAGGGCAAGCGAAGCTACCGTTTACCAAATGAACAACACATTGCAACTTCTCTGTTCTTCGTCCCCAATAATTTATAATAGAACTCGAATATCCTTGTGGCTGTCATCTCGTCATTGTCGCAGTTGCCCGTTACTAGTTGTGAGCCTTAGAAAGATGGAAGACAGGGCACTAAAGCAATAAAATACACCACACGACAGCCTCACACACACATTTGTCACGTGACCAACTTAAAAAAATCAATAAACGTGGTTAGAGATATTGTATATGTTGCACTCTAGAAAAATAAAGTTGCGTTTGTATGCGATAAATAGCGAAATAGGCTTAACTCAAGTGACAGATTTTGAATGAAACATTTAGGAGTATATAAACGTGTTCTATTAGATACAAAACATTGGTGAAACCGAATTGATAAACAGTGTATACCTTTTTGTATTTATTATATTTATTATATATTATCATTACTTTTAAACAAATAATTAGCACATTTGTATAAAACCTTTCTCCAGCATCAGCCAGACCCAATGAGCTTTCCATATAAGCAGGCTAGCACACCTTTTGAGGGCGACATCTTCATGAATAAATAAACATGCAAGAAACCTTTAGCTCTAGAAGACTTTTGCTAAATGTGATCAAACGATCATCCATATTTATCCAATTAAAATTCGCCTGTAAGGTGACAGGACTTTACAGATGACTGCAGTTTCACAATACCAGTGGCGATTGAAGCAGCAGCAGTCTCTGAAACAAATGGCTCATGGGAAGCAGCGACGATACAAAAGCAGTGAAAAACAACCCAGAACAGAGGTGAGCGGCATAACAAACATAACAACTCAGTAAAAGAAACTAAAACTCTACGTAGAGCCATTGACAAAACAATACGACAGAGAGATCACCCCCTCCAGCCAGTTTGGCAAAAGTACATCACTGTATTATTATACTTGTAATTATATGATACTATCATTATAGAATATATTGTAGTATACTATATTACTATTACTATCAGTATATTACACTTCTATTACAACTGATAAAATTACATAAAATTACATAAAATATAGTAGAGAAAATATACTTCTATACAATTTAAAAATTCTCTTTGCTTTCTTATATCTTATATTAATGATACCCGTTATTACCCCCTATTAAGCTGTATCAAGTCCTTAACCTGTATAATCACGTGACCTCAAGGAAACATATCCGAGATATACGGGTATATACGACTATTTGTATAAGGCCGTGAAATACAAAACTTCTGCTTTTTGTTATACAAAAAAATACTCTTTAGCAATATTTCCCAGCATTTTAAGCATCTTTTAAAAATGGATGCGAAAAAGTTATATAGTGTAATATTTATGCACGCTATACAATGGATATTGAGTCAATCATTTCACTGTTTTGTCATCTACTTTCCTGGTGTTAGAGACAGCTTTGAGGTCAAGTCTTGTCTCAACATTTCGCTAGCTAAGCGGAGAAGATGGATTTCAGTCGGTTGGATTTTTAGTCTACTATAAATACAAACTTTTTTCTTCGTCTGCTTTCTGTAAGGAAAATGTTGACCAAGAGGCAGTAGCAACTGATAGGAAAACAAGAAAGATTCCAGGAGCAGAAAACATCCGGGTCTTCTTCTGAGTGGCAAGAACCACATGAGTGAAGTCCCGCCGTATCGGCGAAACACCGAAAATCACTTCTTAAAAAAAAGTGGGCTTGACACTGGAACACATTACAGCCATTCCACAAGACTTGTGTACCGCCATACAGGCTTCGTTAGGGCTGAACAAGAGAGCAGTGGGACAGAGTGATAATTCCAGGTTCACTCAGGTTCTCTATGATGGCAGACAATGAGTGTGGCGCCAGGGAATCCGATCGTCATAGCAGCATCTTTATCTGATTGTCTTAGGATGGATTTATGGGAAAGAAAACATTTAAAGTTTTCTTAGCGCTCGGACTGCCGTTCAGTAAGGAAATGTTATTTTGTTGCATCTTATCATACCAGTCTGACAGACAAGGGTCCAGCCTGCTTGCTGCACGATGTCAGTCACCGGGGAGAAAGTCAAAGGGAGATCATTTGTGCTGACATTGCTTGGCTTAGTCTGAAGCAGTTCAGGCCCATTAACAACATTCTCCAGTTTTCTCATCGTTCCTGTTGCACCATGCACTTCCAGATTTGTTTGGCGATGTGTGTCTTTGTGTAGTTTTAAAATTCCATTTATAAATCTAAGCTATGTGTTTTCTTGGGACTGAAGCCTCTCTCTCTCTCTACTCTGTCTTTCACTATTAGCAGTCTTTCATCCACAATTGTGTCTTTCATAAAACCCATAATTATAATAAAATTTCGCTCTCGTTCTCTCAGTTCCGACCATGTGACTCCACTTTGTATTATGACTGTCTGTGTGTCCGTGCCCGCGTTCACTACAAGGTAGCCTCGCTCTGATATAAGCTTTGTCTTTTTATTTATTTCTGACCCTCAAATTTTTCATGCGGAGACTGTGTTTTCAACTCGGAATCTGCCTAACCCTCAAGATCGATCACATAGCACTAGTAACAGTCTCGAGCTAAATGACCAAGGAAACGGAGGTATAGCCGACCTTATAGCAGTTGTTAAAACGAGCGAGAGAATGATAAAGAAGTCCCCATCTTAATCGTATTACAGTCTGTATAATAGTGATACCGAGGATAAAAAAGAAAAAGTCAGGAATTTTAGTAACTCAGTCCTTACTGTAGTCTTGTGTGTGTGTGTGTGTGTGTGTGTGTGTGTGTGTGTGTGTGTGTGTGTGTGTGTGCTCTTTTATTTCACACTGTCTCTCAGTTGTATTTTGTATTCATTGCCTGGTAATGTTAGGCGCGGAGAGCCTAACCATGCGCTAGAATTCCATTCTATACCAACATCTTCATTATTATCTTTTATCTTGGATGGAACCAGCTGACTTGATAGCTTTAGTTCAAAGTACGACTTCCAAAATAAATCCCATTAGTTGATTTTAAATTTATTATCTATATTTTTTTCAGATGGCGCCTGATGGAAACTTTTATACTTTAAGAGGTTTATGCGACTAATGTGTGTAAAACACTGCGTACTGTAAATTTAAAAAAGCCACATTTTTCCGACATTAGGAAGTGTATCTTAATGATAATACATTTGACAAAGTGTGAAAATAATAAACAGACTTTTTACAACAGCTGTTTGCAAATAGGATAATGTCATACAAAGCATTAACTAGGCGAAACTGACAGAATACATAAGGGAAAAAACTACTGAAACCTTTAGAAATTGTTTCACCATGGATTAGTTCCCTTCAACTGTTGGCTCTATCGTAGATGACTGTCTTTATTGTAGATTAATAGAAAAAAATAGAAAAAATTATTTAAATACACCAGTCGAAATTTCCGTCATGGGCTTTTTCGGGCAGAATATGTTAATACTCAAACTTGAGAATTTAACATAGCGTGGAAGTTATCAGCAATATGTCGGATCGAATGGTTCAATAAACACTAACAACAAATTATCTTACGGTGGACTTCCATTGTAACATTACCAACTGAATATCGCATTGTGAAACTAAGTCTTTTTATTTGGTTTTTAATGATTGCATAGTAAACAAATTTAATACTTTTTTAATAAAGAAAATGGAGAAGAAAGAAAATTAGAGGAGAAGCTAACCAGTAAATGTAGAAGAAAAAAAGAGGCCCATTAATGGGAATATTTTCAGGCAAAAATAATCTCAAACGTGGTGTCATATTGGTTAATTTCAGTTTTTGTTAGTTACTTTTTCCTGTGGATTTCGATAGTAAGTTACATCTGCTCCAAAGCTTAGACACAGATGTAACCTGAAATGAAAAGAACAAATATACAATCAATACAAAATGTCAAAATATCAACAGTTTTTGATCTTACAATTGAAACAAAATATCAAAATATTATTTTCAAAACGATTTAAATTAAATAAAATAATATACAAACCTGCTTTTTTAACCGGGCTTCATTTACTAAAAGTTTGCTTCTGTCATTTTTTTCCTTCTCTGCTATTAAGATTTGATGATTTATCTTACTCCTTTTGTTATGTATGACATTTTCTGTGTTTATAAAGCTGATTCATTGTCTTTCTTAATAGTCTGGCTTATTTATTTGTCTTTTATTTGTCTGGATACAGTTAATACAACTAAGTTAGAACCATGTAAAAGACCATAAACTAATCTTTAACAACTTGTGAAATTTGGCTGAAAATCATCACAATCTTTAGCATCGTTATTCCCAGTTAATTTCTTATTTTATGAGACTTGCTATTGTGCTGGGGGCACAAATCTGACAAAAGTCCGTAAGTTTAATCATCAACTCAACAAACATTTTAACCAGCGTAACATCTACCAAATAGTTTAATGTATCACCCAAGCAATCGTATGATTTCAGCTTACTTTACACTTTCTCCTGGTCTGGTGCCTTCTATTCTTTCTTTTAGTTGTATGGTTGCTGGAAGACATAACGGTGACAGCATGAATAATAAGAAAAAAAGAATGAATGAAAGAACTCTCTATAAGGTATGTAACATAATAGCAAACTATAATGAAATGTAAAAAGCTAACAAGTGAAATAAAGATATTCTGTAAGGATGAATCCGTTTTGTTTCTGTCTCGCCTCATGGCAATACTAGTGATAGTGAAGTATTATGACTTAACAGTTTGGACAAGACTTCCTTCGATTCTAAGGGTATTAGAGAGGTACAAGGTAAAACTTCCAGACTATCCGTCAGTCTTTCCTTTGATATCATCATAACAGCTTTTGTGTAGAACATTCGAGCAACTCCTCCTTTTAGTAGAATATAGCTCCATCTTCACCCTGTATAAAATCTGATAAGCCACGGATTATGATCTTTCTTGGTCAGTCTGCTTTGGACTCCCGTTCGCTCCTGCAACGTGGAGACGTGGAGCCTGCTCTCAAGAGATTGATGGCCTAGTATTGACCACAGTCTCTAGGACCAAGGCAATTGATGCTGAATTTTCCAGAAATACAAGCCTTGTATGTCCTCTTATTATTAATTATTAACTGCATTACCGTTGACTAAGCTGACCACTTTAAGTTCGTGGGGCCGTCATCTCCAGAAACCTGACATGTCCACCCACCGCAACTTGTGCAGCGCGAGTGATTGTGTCCAACAAGAAATATTCAGGAAGTGGTTTATTTTACCGCATGAAGTAGATCAGACCAAAGTTATTTTAAAGATAGAAATAATTCTTTCAATATTAATCAAAGTTTAACATAGTGTTTAAAAATATTTTGGTCACCTCACAGATGAATGTTTTTGATACTGAACAGTCCTCGGCAAACCATTGGTCAGTTTTACGAAAGACTGCACAATCACCAGCTGAATCGCTGGGCTCATTATTCGCCCATTTACTAAAGGTTAGAGAAGTACCGCTGGTGTTGTATACCCATTCTTGTTGGGAGTTTCTTGTAATTCCAATCCAGGTTTCGTTATTTCCATCTGCGAAGACAAAAAAGGGGGAAGGAAATATTCGAAAGCGAACGTAAAGAGTCAAACATTGAATTGCCTGTGATGTATTAGTGACAAAACTACATATTGAAATTATTAGCATATTGATAAGACCTTCGTAACTTTGAAGTTAAATGGAGACAGATTAAGCCACGGTTTTAGTAATCCGAATGTTAAATAAATGACGGTTTAAAAGAAATCACTGTTGGTACGTTTAGGAATGGTTTTATTAATGATTACTTCCCTTAGATATCCGAAAAACTGTTATATCTGAAAGTAGGCAAACTTTCAGTTCAACGAGCAAAAAATTTTGATTCTTACGAAAAAGCAGGCCGTATTTTTGTAATGGCAGAATGATCAAGCGCTCATTTATTTAAGGATTGTACAGTGATACAAATAACTAAAGAAAAGCGAATGTCAAACTCTTTATAAACTTTTAATAAATGCATTAAGTTGATGAATTCCTTTTGGAGTTTCCGTACATTGTACGCCTTCATCTGAGATGTCAAATGTAGTTTGAATTTCTGGTCAGTCTGATTTATGGATCATGAAGTGATCCGTAAAACTACGTTTATTATTGATCTGCAAATTGCTAATTTTTTTTAAATTTTGACAGCCTAAACAGAATATAAGTAACCGTTAATACCCCAAACAAGGGATAGGCACGTAGCACTAAGGGAGATAATGTAGGATAACTCTTACACGAGAGGTCGACTGACGTGGCGGTAGGAGGGAAGGGTTGGAGAGAAATGATTCGCTTACCTGCCATAATTCGAGCATATCTGCTGATATCGGAGTTTTCTTTCTCATCGTTGAGTTCAACAAGATTCGCGTTTCGGTCCATGCAGTAATTCTAAGACACGTAGACACACGCACCCGCACACAAATAATAACAAACAAAATAAACAAACATAAATACATTTATGTTGTTCCAAAGGCCTACTTACAAAGTTATTGCATTAAGAATTGATAGAAATACTCATGCCAGAATAAACTATTTACAGCTCATTCGTACAGTAAATACTATGTGTACTCGGCGGATGATGATGAGCTGAGAACTTGACGAGTTAATGTCCTCAACATAGTCTCGGCGTGAGACTAAACTAACGAGCGTACTTTTGCATAGCACGTACTTTATCAAGTTTTGTAGTCAGTATGTGACCACAGAATATATTGAAAGGATATTTCAAAGACTGGTGACTCGAATTTGGAAAAAAAAGTAACACAATTCTGTACAAATAAAGCGACAGTACATAAAAAATTTACTAGGGTTTGAAGTCTGTCAAAAATAAACGATTTATTTTTGCAGTTGGAGTTTCATATTTTACTTACTCATACTTTGTAAATCAAGAACACTTTTCTGCAACTGTTGTGAACATTAACAGTGTACAGAAAAACCTTTGCAGGTATTTTGCTGTAAAATTTTTAATAAACGACTCAAATATTATATGTAATCCTGGAAACAGTAATAGAGTTTATAACAAGACCGTCCAGATTTTCTGTGTTCTTTTTCGTCAGTTATGTAGTTTGTTTACCCTCAGCGCTCAATGCTAAAAATCAGAGATGAGTATTAGTCTTCAACTTTATTTATTAAAGATTGATTAATTGATTTACTCATTCATTGATGGATGACTCATGTATCTCTTTATCTGTCACGCTCTCACAAATACAGTGACTTTGACTAGAGTTGGTTTCGGTCTTTGAATTTTTTCTGTGAAAAATTTGTCTCGGTTTACGTCGGTTTCCTCGGATTTTGTTGGCGTGCCCACGTGACCTCGCTACTATTTGTGCAAAAACAAAGATCAAAGGGCGACTCATTCGTCCTCCTGCTCAGTGTGGGGTTGTTGCTCGTTGTGTGAACATCACCCCGAGGGTCCAGCCAAACAGTTCCATTGCTTTCCAGTGTTTTGGTGTTATTTTTATTGATTGCGAGTGCTAATACTACAATTACTAGTCATTAATTACAGCGTATACATTATTTGGTGTCATTTTTATTTTACGGTTTTCAGTTTCAAAATGTACGTAGTGAACGTAAGATAAAATCATCTATGCTCAAATCTCATTGTCCCTGTGAAGTGTTTACCCTGCTAAGTTAACCCTTTCCTTTTAGCTCCATCATGGGGCCAAAGTTTCCAGACCCAGCAGCTCTTTACATTAATCTTTAACACTAATTTTATATTTTTTAGTGTTTTAGTGTTAAACACTCAATTTATTTTGATAAAATGTGGTTTTGGTATGTATTTTGCAATTTCAAGAACGAATAATTGCATGTTCATTGATTCTTATGAAAATAGTTGCCTCAGATTTCGTCGCTTTCGGATTTCGCTGATTGTTTTCAGACGGATTATTGACGAAAACAGAGGTTTCACTGTATATAAATAATATATAAAACAACGATTACAATGAGCGACAACATACATATTACCTGTGCGTCCTGATACTTTTTTCTGCGATACATATAGAGGTAGCAGCGGTTTTCATACCGTGTCCATCGGTACAGGCTATTTTCAAATTGTTCCAATGGGATATTCTGGCAGACAGGTTCGCCCCAGACTTTGAGCAACAAAAATCGTTAATATTTGTTTACAATCCAGTTTCATTGTCCATAAGTTGTATTCTAATAACTTTTAAAACAATATATCAAGCACACACTTGTTCCACAATTGTTAAGATCAAGTTTGTCTTACAGTGCTTATTTCGTTAGTTTTCTTTTGATACCTTTGTGGGGGGCTGAAGGGTAGACATAAATGAGTTAATTCGACCGGTGATGTTTACTTTATAGAGTCCTTTTGCAAGATAACTCGGCATATTACTACCATGCATATGGTCTATATTATGATTATGATTATGATTATGATTATTATTATTATTATTATTATTATTATTAAATCCAGTTTGCGAATTGCTTTATTCTATTGTTTTCTCTCCTGATAATTGTTTGGAACAAATTGCAACAACTTGGTATTGAATATGACAGCTCTTAGAAAAATGTAAGCAACATGCTTCACTACAGAAAAAGGATAGATAGATAGATAGATAGATAGATAGATAGATAGATAGATAGATAGATAGATAGATAGATAGATAGATAGATAGATAGATAGATAGATAGATAGATAGATAGATAGATAGATAGATAGATAGATAGATAGATAGATAGATAGATAGATAGATAGATAGATAGATAGATAGATAGATAGATAGATAGATAGATAGATAGATAGATAGATAGATAGATAGATAGATAGATAGATTTTGATTGTACAGGTGACGTATTTACCTAATCCGACAGACGTGCACAGCTGCACACAGATGGCGAGGACAACCAGCACACAGCAGCTGATCCACAACCTCATTCTTTTCCAGAGTCTTCAAACTTCACAGAAATGTATTAACTGTCAATAGAAAAGCCTTACTCCTGCTTCCGTATGGATAAGAAAGATAATTCCGTATAAAGTTGAAAACAAGGTTATCTGGAATAAACTGAGCTCTTAAACTGATGGGGAAACGAGATGGTTTTCTGTTTTATGTAAGAACGAAATGCTTGCAATACTAGATAGTCATAGATAACAAAGGGGGAAGGATTTTCAGGTAGGTGTATCTACATGGGGAGCATTGTGACACCAAGGATGATGTGTCATTTAAATGTATGATCGTTATTGCATTCAAGTCTTCAGGAAGAAAGATGAAATGCTTTCAAACGCAATCGTTGAAGTAAAACAGACACACACATACACACCTACTGACGAATTGACTGACAGACAGACAGGCAGAGGTCCCAAGACTATCTTTCTAACGTTTGAAAATAATAAAATAACTACATAATATTTACTCTGTGTTTTATACAACCTCATTGAAATGCCAGGTGTATGTGGTAAACATGCAGAGTACATGAGCTCTCACGTGATGTCAACGTGACATGTTTTGAAAGAAAAATAATTTTGAGGCTTTGAATTTGAAGCGACATCTGTGACAGTCTGTAAGTACACTTGGTTAGAATTTATTTAATAAACTCTCGTTTATGTCAATCATTTGCTGGGATAATTTTTCATCTCAGTTGTAAATTATGCACAGATGGTTTTAAGACAGAGAATATTGTAGTCCTGAAAATCATTTGACTAGGGCTGACTGATTGCATGAGTGGTTTTGGGTAAAATCCTGACGCTTTCTATTGATCATGGCATGAATACAGGGCTGGCATTGGGTCAGCATTGGCTATCACTGGACTAATATTTCAGGGCAGAACTGCGATATCCAGTAACTCGCTGCGTCAGAGGCCGGTCCATGCTATTTTGTCAGAGGGGAGAGCGGGTATGATCCATTTTTGAGAGGGGAGTCTTTGATGATATGGGAGTGATTCGATTTTATGTTTAGGGTTAGGTTTAGGATTTGGGGGTTAGGGTTAAGTTTAGGGGTTTGGTTTTGGGTTTGGGTTTGGGTTTGGGTTTGAGTTTGAGTTAGGGGTTAGGGTTAGGCGATAGGGTTAGAGTTAGAAGTTAGAGGTAAGGGTTTGGGGTTTGGTTCAGGGGTTAGGGTTTGGGGTTAATTTTAGCTAACTGGTCAGAACATCGGCTTCCAAACCCTCCAGGCGCTTTGGTTGGATACCCGTGAAGCACCGAATCTCCATCAGTCGACCGAGCTGTCCGGAATTTAAACCTCATAAAACGGCTCTTTCATCATATTTTGTAAGAACGCCTCTGGTTGGATACCCGTGAGGCACCAAATTCCCAACTAAGCGAAAATACTTTATCCGTCTTTATGAGTATCAAACACCAGTCTGATTTTTTATTAGAATTGCCGCTTGATGACAGTCAAGTATTAGCGATTACTTAGCTTGGAAGACAAATTATACATATGAATCTATAATTCTGACACTTTACAATACTTTTTTTCTTTAGAAAGTTATCGGAATTGTCTTTTTTGTCAGATAAATCTTAAAATTATGCTCAGTAGCGCATTTATCATGTTTAACCTTAACAGAAGATATATTATTTTTTGCCAGTTCGATCCTGGCGATTCCAGCATCTAGTTCCTTTCTGTTTCTTCTCACTGGATGGATCGCCTGCCTAATTGTGTATTTAGTTAGTTAGTTAATTGTTGTTTTATGCCAAGTCAGCAACTAAGGCCATCTCATGGCAAAAACAATGTGCATGACTATTCAAAGATTGATATAAAGAAATTTTACAAGTCTAGAGATTTCGCTTTTCTTAGTTTTATAAAATAACAGTTTTTTAACACATAAGTTCTATCATATCAGGTGAAACATCTGAATGGACTTTACATATGCCAGGATTGATTTGGAAGAGTGTTTGGCAAAAAAGTCAGCGAGAGTCTGTGCTGTAAAATAGTTTTGACGGATTGTAGCGAGTTTTGAGCAGGAGATGAGCAAATGTTCTATGGTTAGGGGGTCTTTACACCAAGGACAATGTGGGGGGATTTTCTCCTGAAAGCAAAAATCGGTGAGTGATAAATGAGTGTCCAGCTTTTAGCCTATTTATAGCCACTTTTTCTCGTCGGTTTAGAAATTCTTGTGTTATACAGTCTGATAGTTTTGGAAAAATAGCATGAAGTTTGTTGTGCTTCATGGAGTCCCAATGAAGCATCCAAAGCTGCCTTATTGTGCAAGTCTCTAACAACTGCTTATACTAACTACTAACCTGCTCTATTTGCAGACACAATGAGTTCAAGTTTGTGGATAACACTATGGGGCTCTTTTCTTTGATAACAACGAAGCCTGGATGGTGACCATGGAGAAAGAAATCAAGAGTTAAAACCTACTTCTATACACAGCCCCTAAAGCAACAATAACCTTTTAGTCCCTTTACATATTTACCAACCATAAATTCTTGTTTTTAGTGCACTGAAAAGGTTTTGCAAACATGATTATGATGTCAAGCACTCACCGCCTTTAGTATAAACAAAGCCAGCAGAACCAAGAATCCTGGGTCCGTTATTGCACCACGAAATATATTCTCTCTCACTTGGTGGATATACCAGATGGTTAGTAGGATGAAAAACTCGTTTTGTAGTTTAAGGCAGGCAGTAAATATTATGTTTTTTTATTGACAGTTAAACTCACGTTCACCTGAGACACCTGTGTGATCCCTGATACTGCTCAACCCTTCAGCCTCACGTTGCGATCACGTGTGCGGTTAGCATTAGTCGGACTCAAAGCGCTTTACAGTAAAAAGAGCACACACGGGAACAACAAGAACTCGATGCAAACCACAGGAAGATCAAGTCACAAATCAGTCAGTGGGAATAATACGATATTTAAAAAAAGGTCTTCTTCAACGAGTTTGCAAAAGGGAGATGACTTTAATCAATGACGACAGAACATTATCTAAATATAATCGCTTATTTTTCAATCGTTGCATCAAGGCATCCAAACAAATAAGTCGAAGAAGGACTGAAGCATCACATTGCGTCAACAAGTTTCTGAATATAGGGAAATAGAAGAATGGTATAAATCCCACACCATTTCATGTTACCGAGTACCATTTTATCCAAGGACCTCATGTGGACAACACTGTGGCATTTTCATGAAGAAGATTCAGCATCTACTCACTTCCCTGCAGAAACTAAGCAAGTTTAGACTCCGGTTGACATCCTGGCTAATTGTATATGTATATATAATAATGCAATATATATATATATATTAAAGATACAAAATGCAGGATGTCTTAACAGACTTAAAAAATCTGATACCTTTGTGCAGAAGTGAATAATGAGACATCAGTATTTTAATGAGAGAAATTCTTTGACACTAAAAGTTGAAATATTTCAGTCACCTTACAGATAAAGCTTTTTAATTTCGAACACTCTTCGGCGTTCCATTTGCAAGTTTTGTGCAAAATCGCAGAGTTTCTAGATGAGTGTTGGGGCTCATTAACCTACCATTGAGTATAAGTTAGAGGTGTGCCACCGCCGCTGTATACCAGTTCCTGTTGGTTGATTCTATTTATTCCAATCATGGTGTCGATCTCTTTATCTGCACGGCAAAGGCAAAGTGAAAGGAAATACACAAGAGCAAATTTCAAATATCAAACAATGAAAAGCCTGTGATGTACGAGTGAGCGAATGAATTTATTGATAAAATTCTTTAAAGAATTTTTTTCGTTTTAAAACTTATGCAAATTCTTACTAACATTTAGACAAAGCATATGCGACTAAATAACGATTAGTTATCAAGCAATTTTACAAACACGCATACAATACCATTCAACAAAAATATCATTCAAACATACTATACACCCCATATGTCATAGGTGGGAAATGTATTCTGGCTCCTTAGAGGATTGTGGAAGGTAGGACAGATACTAAGATGAGAGAGGCACCACCTTTATAAAAGTAGGATGTCTGACCCTCTCAAACACCGTACGGACACGGCTCTTTGAAGAGAATATGTAAAAAGTGTATTCTTTTGTATAGTTCTACCTAATTATGTTATAGGCATAACAAACGATTATAAGACAACTGTTATGATTCGACATGAATACCAGGAGCGTTGATAAACACCTCGAGTACGAAAGTCAGAAACTTTCGGAGTAATGTGTCCTAGAGAGCTCGTCTAAATTTTTTTACATGGAGCATAAGATAAAGATATATCATCTGATACGATCGATTCCAGAAATTTCTGAGAGGTCGACTGATTTGATGGGTAAAGGGTTTAGCAAGAGTGAATCGGCATGTAGAGAAATAGTCCTCTTACCCACTTGTAGGGTATACTAGATGATGTAGGCGTTTTTTTCATCATCTCAACGAGTTCAACGAGATTTGCGCTTCGATTCTTGCAGTAATTCTCTCTCTCTCTCACACACACACACACACACACACACACACACACACACACACACACACACACCACTGACAGCTCATCTAAGATTAAGCAGCAGGACTGCGGATGGCACAAATGATGTCAGGTGTCTGTTACTCTTACATATAGGCCTGGCATAGCGTTGACCTGAGCTTAGTAATACAAATTCTGTTGTTAGTACATGTTCAGGTAATGATAAAATGCATGAGACTTTCCCTACTATTTGCTGGTCACAAAAAGAAGCTAAATCCCTCTGTTTGATGCCAATGATCTTTGAACAGATGTTGACAACACTGTTCAGACTGTTCCTATCATGGACAAAGAGACTGCGAAACCAGCAGACAAATGAGAAAGATAGGAGACTCTCAATGAATGACTGGTAAAAACGGCCTAAGATTACTTGGCTAACTGAAAAACTCTTTAATTTATGCAAAAGATACATTCTTTGTTGGCCACGTTTAACAATGTGTTCGGTGTTTAAATTCCATTTGAGCTGACTGTCAAAAATAGTTCCCAGATACCTGAAGGAGTTAACAGTTCAACCGGTTTACTATGAATCACACTAGTAGTAACAAAATCCTCTATGATCTTCCTGAAGTCTATAACTATTTCTTTGGTCTTATCTACATTCATCTCTAGACAGTTCACATCGCACCACTGTAGAAAATTCGTTAAGGCATTACCATGATCTTTTGTGTGTTCCTGTAAAAGAGTCAACAATGCAGTATCATCAGAGAACTTGATGGGGTAGCTATTCTCCTCCGTGCTTCTGCAGCTGTCAGTGTACATGATAAATAAGAAGGGTGATAAACAACAGCCCTGTGGGGAGCCAGTGTTAGTAACAACTGTGTCAGAATAATTACTATTAACATAAACCCTCTGCTGTCTAAAAGTCAAAAATCCACTATCCATAAAACCAGTTGATGAGGCAGGTCAAAATCAGAAATCAGTCTCAAAGCCAGAAGGTGTGGTTCACTGTATTGAATGCAGAACTAAAATCTGCGAAGAGTAATCTGGCATGTGACTTGAGCTTTTCTAAATGTTTATACAGTGTGTTCAGAATGAATAATTTGGCATCGTCAACACCCCTCCCACTTCTTGTAAACAAATTGCAGTGGGTCCAGTCTACTCTCTACAGATGTTAAGATGAGAGTTTTCACAATTTTCTCAAGAGTTTTCATTACAAGGGAGGTTAGAGCTATTGGGCGAATATCATTGGGTTGACTAGGATTAGGTTTTTTAGGGAGAGGGACGATGTTAGAAAGTTTCCAGAGTGCTGGGACGTGCCCTGAGTCGAGAGAGAGTTGAAAGAGATGTTAAAGCACTCCTCCTACTTGAACAGCACAGAAGTGCAGGACACGCCCACAAATCCCATCAGCACCCTGCGACTTGTTGACCTTGACCCGCTTTAGCATTTCCGTCACACCGACTTGAGAAATGACTATGTTGTTATCTAAAACAAGCGACTGTCTAAGTTCCATATCTCTATCAAAAAAATCATGGTTGTCGAAGCGTGCATAGAAGTTATTCAAAACATTTGGCAAGTGCTGGTCGCTCACGCCGTTGAGTTTGACTGATTTTCTGGTGCAGTCCATCTTTTGATTATTTTTTTGTTATTTAGTCCAAAGTTCATCTGTGACCACTTTGTGTGTGTGCGTGTGTGCATGCGCGCGCGTGTGTGTGTGTGTGTGTGCGTGTGTGTATGTATATATATATATATATGTAACACAGAGATATTTAGCTTCTGTTAAAACGCATTGAGCTTCCGTTTGGCAGGGAAATGGGATATAGAAATCATCATCATTATCGTCGTCGTCATTATCATGGTCGTCTTCTTCTTCATCATCATATCATTCTTGGGGGGAAAACTGGATTTAATAGACTTTATGTGAGAAAGTCATTTTCACAAGACTTCCCTTGTCACTCACACTGTTCAAGACACCTTTCTCTATTAACAGACCGCTTTGGAACACACAGAAAACACAAAGAAAGAGAAAATAAAGAAAAGAAAAAAATACTTGAGAAAGGCGAACGAGAAAAAGGAAAGGAAGAAATAAATAGTTGAATTTGTTCTCTTATTTGATGGTGCCATCTGTGATTATAGCAGTTGTACAAATCAAAGGAAATATACATGAAGAAAGATGTCTTCATCTGTAATGGTATCAGCTGTCTTTAGAGCAGTTTTTAAGTTTGCGATTTCTTTTTATTTATTTATTTTATTTTTTCTTCATTTTTTCTTATTCTTTTATTTATTTTGTTTTTGCTGCGCTGTTGTTCAAATCAAAGGAAATAAACACGAAGAAAGGTGTCTTCATCTGTAATGGTATCAGCTTTCTTTAGAGCAGTTGTTCAGTGTGAGACTTCTATTTATTTACCTTATTTTTTCTTTATTCTTTTTATTCTCTTATTTATTTTGTTTTTGCTGCACAATGAGCATTTTTCTGAATGGATGCCTGCACATTACAAATGATCATCATCATCATCATGAAGATGACGATAACAGTTATTTAACACGATATATATATAATAGTCGTTCCCATGTTGAATGGGACCAGCTGTTGTTAAAAAGAGAGAGAGAAGAAGAAGAAAGAAGTTTCCGTCTTTAATCATAGCGCCTGTCTATATAATGGTGATACCAAGGAGAAGAAAGTCACTCAGTCCTTACTGTAGTCTTGTGTTGTAAACAAAGAGAATTTTCCATGTTTATGTTTTGTTTTATAAACACAAATGGAGAAGAAAGAACATTAGAAGAGAGGCTAACTAGTAAATGTAGAGGACAAGAAGAGGCCCATAAATGGGAATATTTTCAGGAAAAATAACCTCACACGTGCTAACAGAGATTTGTGGTATCTGTTTTTATTTGTTAATCTTCTTCTGTGGATTTCAATAGGAAGGTGCAGCTGCACCAAAGGTTAGATACACATGTGAATTCTGAAATAAAAAAGAAGAGATTTAAAATTCAAACAAAATGTCAAAATATCAACATTTTCAAGTCTCACAGCTTAAACAAAATATCAAAATATTATTTTTAAAATCTATACCATTAGGGAAAATACTACACAAACCTGCTTTTTTCACCGGACTTCATTTACAGAAAGTTTGCTTCTTTCATATGTTTTCCTTGCTATTAATATTTGATGATTTATTTTACTCCTTTTGTTAAATACGCCATTTTCTGTGCTTAATAAAGCAGAT
This sequence comes from Marisa cornuarietis, assembly GCA_004794655.1. Classification (NCBI taxonomy): domain Eukaryota; kingdom Metazoa; phylum Mollusca; class Gastropoda; order Architaenioglossa; family Ampullariidae; genus Marisa; species Marisa cornuarietis. Next base: position 1,291,511 of record SMMW01000542.1, on the reverse strand, counting down.
GCATCCTCACTGGTAATAGTCTGGCTTATTTATTTATTTTTATCTGAATGGATAAAGTTTATATTACTAATTTGCAAATATGCAAAAAAAAACTAATCTTTAACATTTTGTGAACTTTGGCTGAACATCACCGCAATCTTTAGCGTTTGCTAAACTTTAGACGAATGTCGTTATGCCCAGTTAATTTCTTATTTGATGAGACTTGTTATTGTGCTGCGGGCACAACTCTGACAAAAGTCCGTAAGTTTAATCAGCAACTCAAGAAACATTTGAACCAAGGTAACCTCTACCAACGGTTTTAATGTATCAGCCAAACAATCAGATGATTTTAGCTTACTTTCCACTGTCACCTGGTCTGGTGCTTTCTATTCGTCCTAGTACCTGTACCCCCATCGTTTCTGAACGACAAGACAAAATGGTGACAACATGGATAATAAGAAAGAATAAATGAATGAATAAATGACCTCAACGAACTCATCTATAGTAACATATTAGCAAACTATAAATAAATAAAAAGAAAAACATAAGTGAAATAAATGTATTCTGTAAGGATGAGTCCGTTTTGTTTCTGCCTCGCCTCATGGCAATACTAGTAATAGTGAGGTATTATGACTTTACACCTGGGAAAAGACTCGAGTAAGATTGTGTCCAACAAGAAATATTCAGCGAGTGGTTTATTTTACCGCATGAAGTAGATCAGACCTAAGGTATTTTACTGAGAGAAATAATTCTTTCTATATTAATCATAGTTTAACATCGAGTTAAAAAAATCTTTGGTCACCTCACAGATGAATGTTCTTGATTCTGAACAGTCCTCGGCAAACCATTGGTCAGTTTTACGAAAAACTGCACAATCACCAGCTGAATCGCTGGGCTCATTATACGCCCATTTAGTATAGGTTAAAGCAGTACCACTAGTGTTGTATACCCATTCCTGTTGGGAGTTTCTGTTTATTCCAATCCAGGTTTCGTTAATTTCCTCTGCAAAGACGAAATAGGGGAAATGTAATATTCCAAAGCGAACTTCAAGTTTCATTCATTTAACTGCCTGTGATGTATTAGCAAAAAAAAGAAAACTATTAGCTTATTAATAAGACCACTTCATAGAGTGATCCACAAGCCAATAATAAGATGTAAACATTCTTCTAGACATTAAATAATACACTTAATAGACTAAGTGATGAAAAGTTATGAAGCAATTATACAGCTACGAGGAAAATACCATTTATTAAAAAATATTTATTCGAAACTGCGCAACTTTGAAGTTAACTGGAGACAGATTAAGTAACGGATTTAGTAGTCTACATGTCAATGGATGACTACGTATGGAAAGAAACTGTTGGGACATTTACAAATTGTTCTAACATGGATTACTTCCCATAGAAAGCTAAACAACTGTTATATCTGAATGTAAGTAAAGATTCAGTTGAGCGAACGAAGTACGGTACTTTTACAATGGCAGAATGGTCAAGTGCTCCAATACTTTACAGATTTACAGCGAGACACAAGACTACAGAAAAGTGAATGTCAAACTATTTATAAACTAATTTCTATTGTAGTTTAAATTTCTTATCAGTCAGATGTATTGATTAATGGTCCGTAAAACTACGTGTATTATTGATCTGAAAATTATTATTATTATTTTTTTAATTTTAACAGTCTTTACATTCTGGAAGTAACATTTAATACACCAAACTGGGAATAAACATGCGGCGCTAAGGGAGGTAATGTAGGATAACTCTTTAGGTGGCTCGGAAAGAGTTGGAGAGGAAGAGGCAATCAGTATGCAGAGAATGTTCCGCTTACTTTTCATGAATGGAGGCATAAATAGAGCATATTCGCTGACATATTTGTTTTCTCTCTCTTCGTTGAGTTCAACAACACTCGCGTTTCGGTCCATGCAGTATTTCTAAGACACAAAGACACACGCGCGCACGCACACACATAATAACAAACAAAATAAAGAAACAAAAATACATTTATGTTCTTTTCATACTTTCCAAGCTACTGCATTAAAGAAGTGATATAAAATACTCATACCAGAATAAGTTACTCGTACAGTCCATACTATGTGTACTCAGCGGATGATGATGAGCTGAGAACTGTAACGAGATTTTCTGTCTTCTTTTAGTCAGTTATGTAGTTTGTTATTTACCCTCAGCACTAAATGCTAACAATCGAAGACGATTATTTGTCTTGCCAAACCATCGCTGTCCACTGTTTTGTTCTTTTGTATTGATTGCGAGTGCTAATACTGCAATTACATGTAGGTGATTACAGAGTATACAGTACTCGGTGTAATGTGTTTATTTTTATGGTTTTCATTTTCAAAATGTAGGTAATGCACGTAAGATAAAATCACGTGGTCAAATCTTATTGTCCCTGTTAACTGTTTCCCTTGCGTGTGACTTCTTAACTTGATTATAAGTTAACCCTTTACTTTTAGCTTCAACATGAATCCAAAGAAAGTTCCCAAAGCCAGCAGCTCTTTACATTACTGGTTTACATTCATTTTATATTAAGTTCTTATTGTTTTTAGTATTAAACACTATTTTATCTTAGAAAACGTGCTTTTTTAGGGGGGGCTATTATTTTTGAGTGCTTAGAATGAATTATTTGGATTTATATTGATGCTTATGGAAATAATTGCCTCGGATTTCCTGGCTTTCGGATTTCGCTGATTGTTTTCGGACGGATTATCGACAATAACCGAGGTTTCATTGTAAATGTTTTATTACGACGATGGCAATGAGCGACAACATACATATTACCTGTGCGTCCTGATACTGCAGTCTGTGATAAATGAAGACGTAGCACTGGCTTCTATACAAGTGCCAAGAGAACGCTCTATATTCAAAAAATTCCATTTTTTCATCCACGCAGACAGGTTCGCCCCAGACTTAAAACAAAAATCATAAATATTTTTTACAATCCAGTCTCATTGTTCATTAGTTGCATTTTAATAAATTTTATGTTGAGCACACATGTGTTCCACAATTACTAAGATCAAGTTTGTCTTACGGTGCTTATTTCGTTAGTTTTCGTTTGAATGTCTTATGGGGGTTGCAGGGTAGACATAAATGGCTTAATTCGTCTGGTGAAGTTTACTCTCCTTTTGCAAGAAAACTCGGCATACTGCTATAAAACATACAGTCCTTACTATTATAATTATTAAATTTAGCTTAAAATTGGAATTTTTTATATTTTGCTTTTTCTTCTGAAAATTGTAACAACCTGGTACTGAATATGACAGCTTTTATCAGAAAAATATAAGCATCATGCTTAACTACAGAAAAATGGACGGATTCACGATAGATAGATAGATAGATAGATAGATAGATAGATAGATAGATAGATAGATAGATAGATAGATAGATAGATAGATAGATAGATAGATAGATAGATAAGAAAGATAGAGAAAAAAATAGAAAGGCAAAGATAGAGATAGAGAGAGGCATAGATAGAGATCGACAGATAAATAGATCCCTGCATGCAGCCACCACCCACAGGTAGACAGCAAAGTCTACTCTGGTCTAATTATTGAAATCCTCCGGCAGGTGTTTGCGCAGCATTACATCACTTTGATAGTACAGGTAAGGTGTTTACCTACTCTGGCTGACGTGCACAGCTGCACGTGGATGGCGAGGACAACCAGCACACAGCAGCTGATCCTCAACCTCATTCTTTTCCAGGGTCTTCAAACTTCACAGAAATGTATTAACTGTCAGTAGCAAAGCCTTACTCCTGCTTTCATGTGGATAAGAAGGATAACTCCGTATAAAGTTAAAAACAAGGTTATCTGGAATAAACTGAGCTCCTATACTGATGGGGAAACGAGATGATTTCTGGTTTATGCAAGAACTGAGTGCTTACAATACTAGATAGTCAGAGATGAAATGGGGGGAAATTTTCAGGTAGGCGTATCTACATGGGAGTTTGAAAACATGCCCATTGTCACACCAAGGATGACGTGTCATTTAAATGTATGATCGTTACTGCTTTCAAGTCTTCTGGTATAAAATTATTGAAAGAAAACTAATTTTGAGGCTTTGAAGCGACATCTGTGACAGCCTGTAAGTACACTTGTTTAGAACTTAATATAAACGTGATATAAAGTCACGTTTATGTCAATCATTTGCTGGGAGAACTTTTAGCCTCAGTTGTAAATTATGCACAGATGGTTTTAAGACAGAGAATATTGTAGTCCTGAAAATCATTTGACTAGCGCTGACTGTGATTGTATGAGTAGTTATGGGTAAAATCCTGCCGCTTTCTATTGATCATTGCATAAAAAAGAAGTTCAAAGAGACACGGGGAAAACCTTCGTTCACCTTTTGAGCTGAGAAACATGGTGCAGACGGCAGAGACTAACCCTTAAGGTGGTTTCAAATAGTTCAACCTTCTCTTGCAATGTGAGCTACCATACGGAAAAACTCATCTGTAGTGTGAGAGATGTCATCAGATGCTCTGCGTTTTTAACATCTAGCTAAAGCGTTTTCCAATCTTTTAAATAAAAGTAAAAGAACCTTTAGTGTTCAAACTGAGGATTAAAACACAAACATTTAATTTATTTGAGGTCCTTCTCAACGTGCCTCGTAGATGTCAACACCCCGTTGGTCAAAGGTTGTTTACGTAGCCATATGTCGAGTACGCATGCGCAGATCATTTTTTTCTGTACCCCGTCACTGCCTTCCGACTTCACAAACAAGATCAGCCCAATACAGGGCTGACATTGGGTCAGCATTGGCCATCACCGGACTATTATTTCACAAATATCACAGCATTGATTACAGTTCTCGATTTTGAAATCCGGTCGCTGACTTTGACTCACCCATCTTTTATGATTAATCGCCTTGTGAGATATTACACTTCTTTCATAGTTACTTAACAACACTGAATCTTTCATTTACCGTTTCTCCATCCCCAAACAATCAACTGCTTTAGTCTACACAGTTGATCCTTGAGACCACATTATGCTGTAATACTACCGTAGCCAGCAAAATACAACACATTATTGCAAAAACATTTTTAAAAGTGCTGTCCCGCAAATAGGATTATAAATTTATTCCGACGATGTCACGGGAAGTTTAGATCCGGAGGAGGATGATAAAGAGGAGGTTAGATAAAAAAGATAATTTCAGTTTAAACTAGAGACGGTGTCCGCGCGGTGGGTGGTGGCCAGGATGGGCGGGTAGGAGGTAGAGAGGAAAGTAAATATCACCGAAAAGGGAGGACTCGGACTACTGTAACTAAAGAAGGTGACACCTTAAGAGGGACGATCGGACGACCTCCAGGGGTGTACCAGCCGTGAAATAACACATCAGCCGGCAGGTCATCATCTTTCCTTCTAGTCTCCGACCTTCTTTTGCTCTTCGCCCAAGCAGCAGCGGGTAAGGAAATAATCTCTACCCACCACCCATTCCCCAAAGCCACCTCGGAATCTTTCTTATCGTGCACTAGTTGTCTTCAAGTCACATATGCTGCTGTATATAGAGTTTTGCGGTGGCTGCGACATTTGTTTTTCGAATAATCACATGCTTATTTTTCAATGTCGTTTTATATTTCAATGAGCTTCCTGTAACATATATTTGTTTCACGATGAAGAAAGGAGGAGAGAGAAATGTGTTATGAGATAATTGTTAGTTTCTCTATGTTTTTATTAACTTGCTCCTTGTCTTGACACCCAGAATCAAGGTAGAGGCAAATTATGTTGGCCCTGTTTTAGTTTAGAGGCCAGTGACTAAGATGACAGCAACTTCCACCCATGCCGGCCATCGGCCATGGACCAGAATGCCTTGTTGCTGCCCACACGAGAAGAAGGAAAGCGGGGTAACAATATTGGTACTGCGTGACTTTGTTTCTATGTTCTATTACAATTCAGCTAAAATATGCTAAACATTTTTTGTCATTGTCACCAAACCCTCTCCTTTTGATCTACTTAAATATTAAAATTAATAACAGGTTTTGGCTAATTAGTCTTTAAAACATTTTTGTCTTCTAAAACTGAGCAAGTATTTTAACTGATACAGTGGAGAATCGGTTAGCGAATGCCTCTGATAGCATACATTTCGGATAACGACCAAAAATTTCGTTAAAAATTTGCACCGGATACCGAACAAAATTCGGATACCGAACAGTCACGTGACCCACACGTAACCGACCACCACCTCAGACCTAGCATCATTCGCACTTGAGACACAGCTACGATCGGCCATTCCTTATCTTTATCTGTTTTTATTTAGTGATTTTTGTGCTTTATTTTAATAATATAGCCCTCAATCATGGCTACAAAGAATATTAAGAGCAACAGTAGCAAGGTAGTCAAAAGGAAGCGGTCAACAATTGACTTGAAAAAGGAAATGATTTCAAAGTATGAAGGAGGCATATGTGGACGAGTGTTTTTCATTCAACCTCAAAGCAACAGAAAAGGGAAGTCACCCCCGATTTTAAAATGCCACATGTTCTCATGGAGGGAGATTCCCTCTCCAAACAGTAATTCCACCCATTCCTACCCACACCTCCATCCACACACGCCATCACATCGCAATCAAAACGGAAATTTTTCTTAATTTTACTAAATGTTTTCCACCTCTCACTCGGGCCTCTAGTCGACTTAAGGCCAGCCGGCCACACGCTGACGCGGGCCTTAACTCCTCGTAAGGCACATGTTTGTTTATTTCATACACGCATAAAATGCGTTGTTTCGGAAAAAATATTAATGTAGACGATAGTTCATTCATTTTTCTACCGAGTGATCTTCTTTTCATGACGAAGTTTGCACGTTTGATAGACATTTTTTGCGTTTTCCCACGGTACCTGTCTTTCTGTTTACAAAATGGCTACCAAATACCCGCGTAGAAAGTTCGACCGGCAGCTTTGAAAATTTATATTTAATAACCTTCATTAAAGACAACCATCAGTAATACACCGTTTTAAAGAGCATTTTTAAACCATTCACTTGGTGTAAATTTTAAGATACATAGGTTTTGTCTTCGAGTATTAAAATCAAATGAAAGAATACGACTGTACGCGCTTTCGAACTTTTGGAAATCCCCGGTCGGATATTAACAAAATAAATTATTTACACAAAATATACAGACATAAAGTACCAAACAAATATATTTTTTATTAGAATATACATTAGAAATTTAAAATTACTTACTATTTTCTTCTCCTTTGCGGTTGTTGAAGTAAAAATCCATGTCAAAGTGAGACACAACGTGCTTCAATTCTCGAACGTTCCTTTGTTAAAATAAAAAATCTTTTGACTTCCTGTCAGTTCAAGGGAAGTAATCATGGTAGACGATTCCCAATGGTTGCAGTAGTTTCCTCCCTTATGTTATTTTTCTTTGTTTTTGTGGGGCTCGAATAACTGTATAAAAGTTTTTGTTGCTGATCATTATCATGGTAAATTCTGTTGGGAATACCATAAAAAAGTGTTTTTAAGCAAACAAAAGGTAAAAATGCTTTTTTTCTACACAGTTTGATCTATCATTATCAATTTAAATTGTTCTTCTATCTCTTTTAGTTATTTTTTTATGATTTTTTGAAAAGTGGGGACAATCGTGCGAGAGATAGACACTGCAGGCTTCTAGCAGCCCCGAGTTCAAAGAGGTTTAATTGCTTTCTTTAATGTTTTTGCCTATTTAACTCTATTTATATTGTATAATAACTGTTCTAATTAAAAACATACCTATATAGTCTGTAACTTTCATATATTAGCGAGTCAACAGGGGCTGGGAACAAATTAAATCTATTTCCTTTATTTCTTATGGGGAAAACTGTTTCGGATACCGAACATTTCAGATACCGACCAACTTTCCAGAACGGATTGTGGTCGTTAACCGAGGTTCCACTGTACTGACTGATGGGGGTTGAAGTCGACCGAGTTTGCTTCTTGAAAACGTAGATAAATTCAAAATTTTTGCTTTTAAGTGTCTGAAGGCGGCAGCTCAGTTCATAGGTGTCACAAACGGACAGTGTTGTATTTGTGAAATGCCCGACACTGTTCCTTGTATATACCGCTAACAGCCACCTTTGTGACACCTGCAATAGGTTGTTGGAAATGACCATTGTACTGTCTAGATTCTAGTCGTTTCTCTCATCTGTCGAGGTTTTAACATTGTTGTAGACGTAACATTTCTCACTCTGGGGATGTTTTCAGTGAAGCGGGGTACTACTACTTTCCTCCTACTCCTACTTTTAATAACCACTCACGTGTAAACAACTCAATGTTCAAGTAATAATGTAGATGCTAGTGCATTTTTTCCTAATGCTTGTAGTCTATATTTCGATACGAAATGCAGGCCTGACGAGAGGGGGAGGGACAGGAAGGTCTGGTGTACCCGGGCCCGCGGCTGTGAAGGGGGCCCGGCCGAAATGAAATTTAGATATTGGCAATCTAATTGTAAGCATATTATTATATACTGGGAAAAACATTTACGATTACAAGTGGCCCAGAGAAGTCGTCTGTCCCGGGGCAGGTGCTGACTCTCGGCAGCCCTGAATAACAGACTATGTCAAATGCCTTCTTATTGTCAATGAAGGTGTGAACGAGGTCCCACCGATATCAAATGTTTATGTGTTGTATAGGGCGAAAATATTATATCCGTCCTTACGAGTATCAAACAACCGCGACCTCCATTAGAATCCCCCCTTACTTGGCTTAGAAGACAAATTATATCGATGGAGCTGTAATTCTGACACTATATAAGACATATTTCCTTTAGAATTCTATCTGATTTGTCTTTTTTGCCAGATAAATCTTATAATTATGCTCAGTAGAAAATTTATCATGCTTACACTAGACCTTAACAGAAGATACATTATTTTATGCCAGTCCGGACCTTAGCCATTCCAGCTTGATAAGCCTTTGTTGTTATCTCATGGTTACATCTTTTTAAATGTCTTTCAAACTTGGTGGCATCTATCTTCTTTGTGTTTTTTCTCACTTGATGAATCTCCTGCCTAATTGTGCAAGTCTCTAACAACTGCTTATACTGACTACTTATCTGCCCGCTTTGTAAACACAATGAGCTCACATAGAGAAATAAATCAGAGGTAAAACCTACTTCTACACACAGCCCCTAAAGCAATAATAATCTTTTAGTCTTTTTACATATTTACAAACCCTCAGTTCTTGTTTTTAGTGCACTGAAAAGATTTTGCAAACATGATTATGTTGTTAAGCACTTACCGCCTTTAGTAAAAAGAAAGTAAGAAGAAAGTCAGCAGAATCCTGGGTCCGTTGTGGCAGCACAACATATATTCTCTGCCTCTTGATAAGAAAATCGATAGACCACATGGTTATTATGAACAAAAACTCGTTCTGCAGTATAAGGCAGGCAGTAAATATATATATATATATATATATGTTATTATCGTCATTTAAACCCAAGTTCACTTGTGACACCTGGGTGATCCCTTCTCAACCCTTCAGCCTCCCGTTGCGATCATGTGTGCGGCTACGTGGACGATGCCGGCTGTCGACGCCATTTTGAAGAAACTCATCAATATTTCTTATTTGAATTTCCTTACGTGCCTAACTTTCACATCCAATCTTTCGTTTGCTAAAAAGAAACAAACATAATAACCAGAGGACTGTTACAAATAAAAAAACTTCTTACCACACACAGACACACACACACACACACACACACACACGCGCGCACTCTTTCTCTCTCTTTTACACACACACACACACACACACTCACAAACACACTCTCTCTTTCTCTCTCTTTCACACACACACACACACACACACACACTGTGAAGGACCGCTGAACGTGTAGACAGGTTACACTACACACATGAACTACACGACGCGCTTCACGTGTTCTCTCAATCAACACAAAACACTAAGATCTGCACATGGGTTTCTCGAGCTGTGTACTTAAGGTGGGGTTTCTAACTAAGTTGTATAGGGATCAAGATACATCAGTAATCCTTCAATAAATCCCTAAACATAAATCAATATATCAATAAGAGAACATGAATCACGATACATCTCACCATGTAGCTATCATTACAATCAAAACCAACTCTTACAACTACTGAACCGATTCTCTAAAGTTCCAAGTCATTAGGTATCCGACCGAAAAAGACGTATAAACCAATCGTCCCGCCACGAGAGTCTTTTGTCAACTATGAAGAGATCAACTTACATACAGTTTCCAGTCCTCTTCGCATTCATTCCGTCTCTAGCACATATATATATATATATAGAATTATCTCCCTTGCCCCGGTTGGCGCGCAGAATCCTTCAACGGAGGGTCGTACTCCCTGGGGTCAGGCACACAGCAAATTTGAAGGTGATCCTTCCAGGTCGTAGGGCACTCAGCTCCTGACGACAATGAATTCTAGATCGTAGGGCACACAGCTCACTGACGATATTACATTCCTGATCGTAGGGCACACAGCTCACTGACAATATTATATTCCTGATCGTAGGGCACACAGCTCACTGACAATATTATATTCCTGATCGTAGGACACACCTCACTGACGATATTATATTCCTGATCGTAAGACACACAGCTCACTGACGATATTATATTCCTGATCGTAGGGCACACAGCTCACTGACGATATTATATTCCTTATCGTAGGGCACACAGCTCACTGACGATATTATATACTTCTGGTCGCATGGCACTCGGCTCACTGACGACAATCTTCATCCAGCCTTCTCGACCCCCTACCTAATTCCTGAAAATACTTATGTTTTCATGAGTACTCACACCACTGCATTGTCACATTATATTCTACCTTCATAGCAATCGTACTTATTTCTTAAAACTTTCCAAATCTCATAAACGCACATCATTCTCTCCAGGCCGAGCATTAAAGAAAAAAGCTATCACAAAGATTAATCAACAAAACAAAACATCCCATACCTTGGCTATGCAAGGAATTAGTTCTGCTCCCCTCTCACTTTCACACAGTACAATCTCCTACGTCCTTACACTAGGACGTTAGGTCGGGGACTAAAAATCCAATCAACTCAGTTGCCTTACAGGAAATCGGGGACTACTTTACTCAGTCGCACTATGAACCATACTCACATTCATCTAATCTCATTCAAGGGGAACTAGTAGTGCTCCTTAATACCTAAAGGGGGCTAACTCTCATTCTCACATTCATATTTTCGCGTAAAGGAGAAACTAGCCCTGCCTTACAACCTAGCAGGGAACTAACTCTAGTTTCTCCCTTACTATCACGGGTCGATCCGTGACACACACACACACGCACACACACACACACACACACACACACACACAAAGTAGACCACGTAGAATACAGTTTTCCTATCATTTAGAGGAGTCTGTTGGTATGTCACAAATGCAGCCACACATTTGCTTTAAACTAGTCATTTAAATGCGCTGCATTATTATTATTATTATTATCAGCAGCAGCAGCAGCAATAAAATCATTATTAGCAGCAATAACATCATTTGGTGATAAACTCTCTGCAGAGTTTGACACGAAGCTCCAGCTGCTTATCGTCTGTTGGTAGTTGTCTAACATTTAAGTCGCCATCTCGATGGTCGAGAAAATGTCTTTCCTACGTGCTTACCGTGAAATACCTGGAATTCTCTGTTCGATATGGTTATTTTGTTTGTTCATCTCATTACAAACACTCCAACAGAACAACGACGCACTAAGGGGACTGTACTGCTATGATCGGCAATGTCTTAGAATGGTCTCCCTTTAACACATCGTTTTACTACATCTGCTTTTTACCTGAAGTGTTTTACTTTATATATATATATAATTCTGCGAGGGTGTGTTTACTTGACATTTATTAATCGCTTCCGTTCCCGTTTTTTCACACACACACACACACACATTTATTAATGTGAAGCTATTCTGTTTACACCGATGTTAGGCAGCAGTAAACAGGCTTCAGTACTGTAGATCAATATGAGTAGTAAATGTTTTGAGAAAATGACTTTCAACAACGGCTTACTCTCAAACAGCTTTTATAGCATTTTAGGGTTTCTAACATCCACACATGGTCCACTAATAAAAATATTATCACGAAAATATTGTAAAGCAATAGTAAAAATACTTGTACGAATTATTAAGTGTTGTGTGAATACTTTTTAATTCTTTATTCCAGCTACATCTTTAAATGCTGACAGCGTTAACCACAACCAAACCCCGTCCCCCTAAATATGTCTAAAGGTAAACATCACTAAACATCACTGATGTTTAAGACAATTTCCTTGGGACACAATATTGGAGCCCCAATGCCAAACATCGTAGATTTGAAGTTTTTAATAAAAGCGTGTAGAATTTCGGTGTAGAGAAATTTGAGGAAACTTCGGAAGTAATGGTTTGTAGAAAGAAATATCGGCTGAAATATAATTACTGCTATATTAATTTTCTGCCGTTTCAAAATGCTTTGTCGTTTATTTTTTAACATTGACCTGCTGTTACTTAAATTTAAAATTGTTAAAAAATTATGGTAAAGAGAAGCAAAAGTCTTTTAATACACATTCTTGCACCAGGATACTGCTCTGTTGATGTACTGCTGAATAATAACAGCACCTCTCGATAGTTGATTTGCCTTGGCTCACCAATTTGATGGAAGTACATCAACGATAACATTCAATAACAGTTTATTGACTCATTGCAAAAAAGATTGCATACAATCTGCTGCTCTTACAGGGAGTTGTTTTATTTAGTGGAAGTTGTTTTTCTTATTTTTTCTATTTATTTTTTTAATTATGAGTCTACATTCGTATGGGCTTTGTATTTAAGCAACAAACTCATCTGACTGGTGCTTAGACGGGATTCTCATTTTGAGAATACCTGTACAGTGAACGATATCAGGGTGGAAATGCTGTGAAGATGTAAAAATGACAATGAATGGGAAGTAGTTTCTAGCTAGTGTTTAGTGCATACTTTTACCACCCGCCTAAGAGTGTGAATGCATACACTCGGTAATATTAAGGTAGTGTTTGACCGGACCAGCACCTTCATTATAGCCTTCAGGTGCTAAATCATGTCTACTTCCACCAGTAGTACCTCCAGTTATAGCCTCCAGGTGTAAAGTCATGGCTACATGCTTTGCTGTAAAAAAAACAGCTACTACTTTTCAAACTACTTAAAGTGTTGAATGGTCGTTACACCTCTACACTGTTATGAGCTGGGAGAAAAATCTCCACAGCTTTGATTCACTTGCTTTTAAAATGTTTCGTACAAAAATTACCAATTAAGTAGCATGCTTTATTTGATGTCTTTAATAGCGAGCTCTAAAATTGCGTAGTCATGGGTGTGATGGTATAAAAGGTGAAACTTTTCAACTTTGGCAGTTGGAATGGTACAAAGTGTAAAAACTAATTTACTTCTGCCTTTGTACCTTTGCCAAAATTTTCTTGGCCACCTCTTGACATGCGGGCTAATGAGAGGTGCATGGTTAGGACGATATCACATCCGCCTTTGTCAGTTTAAGATTTCTGGATTTTTCGTACACGTAGGCGCAAAATTAAACACAATGACATCTTCCTATAATTTAGAATAATTAACAGTCACTTTAAAACATGTTTGTATCTCTTCTAGCTGCGTAATTTTACACCTCGTGCATTCATCAGAAATCTTAAATCGACAAAGCCAGATGTGATATCGTCTCAACCATGCAAGTCTCTTAAGCCCACCCTTGCAGATGAGCTGTGTTTAGTGTAACATTACACCCGTTTCTGGCCGATCGTGTCAGGCGGGGAGGGAGTAGTGGTGGGGGAGCAGGATTTTTGAAGAAGCTCAAGGTTTCTTCACTGAACTCGTAATCTATCCACTTTGTTGTGAGACCTGAATATTTTTTCTTATTTACTTTACACTGTCATCATCTGCTCTGGTCTGATCATCAAGGAAACGTCTCAATTAAAACCATTAAATAAAAAGATGCTTTACACTGGCCATAGATAAAAAAGACATCAATGGTCTCCTTAGCCAAATCAATTACAAGATTTATAAAATATATTACATAAAAGGTCATATCTTCTCTTTGCTGTGTATTTATACTAAAATTGTTTTATGTAAATTATTAGTTAAGTTATTGTTCACAAATGTTGCATTATTGGATGTCCAAGTTAATTATCTAGGTTCGAGGTAGTCAAGTGCTCGGCCCGCCTCTAAACGTCGCGTGTGACAGAAAATACTGACGGATGAGGGAAGGTAAGAGCGGGGAAGGAACTGAGGAAAAAAAAGAAGAAAGAAAAAAAAGCAGAGAACAAGAAAGAGACAAAAAGAGAACAATGATGATTCATGTAAATGTAATAGGTCAGAAATTAAAAGCAGTGGCGTAGGAACCTGGGGGTAAGGGGGTGCAGCTGCCCCCCCCCCCCAAATAAAATGCTGGGAAGGCAAGAATGTGTACGTCGTTCATTGTCAGCATGGAGTTTGCCAACCCCTCCCCCCCCCCAAAGCCAAGCATCTTCCTACGCCACTGAAAAAGGTTATGAAGACGTGTTGGAACTTGCACAAATGTTTGTCCTTAGAATGGACTGTTAACCAGAAGTTACAGGATAGTCTGTTCAGGCTTCATCTTGTTGCTCGTCTCTAGGTAAACAAGAACTCCATAAATCATGTCGTCAGTGACCAGCACGTGATAATCTATCCTATCCTTGAATGCACGCCCCTACATGCCCTCGATGATTCGTGTTCAGTATTTAATTAGCTGATTTAGTTTGTCCTTACAGGTCGACTGTAATGTAGAAGAGAGAAGTGGAAAGGGGATAGCAGCGTAGGAGTGAACCGACATTTACACCTGCAGGCAAAATTGTAACCCCAACGCAAAGCAGTCTGGGAAAATAATAAACAAACGACTATACCTGCTTGCTTAGTTGTTCTGTTGACATACACAATGGTTGAACAGAGTGTCTCCGTGCTTTTAAAATACATGAACATCACTCAGACTAAACAGTGCCACCTGAGAACTATTTAGTTATGCTTAAAATACCCACACTGTACATCTTCTCGTGTAATACATGTGGGGACAGTTTAACTCGTGTCTTTCATAAATACAGGTAGACTGTGCACAGCATTTTATAAGCCCTTTTGTTTTCTTATCAGTGCACATACTAGGTTAACAAATAAGAAGTAATAACACACAAGCCATATCACGACAACATGCTTTCAAATTTTCTGAAGTCCTGCCACAAGAGACTACGGAATGAGTCTTTATGTGACTGTTGCTTCACTTAGAGACCCTGCATACAAATCTTTTGCGGTGCTGTCTCCGGGTACGAGAAAAAACCCCATAAATCTTTGCACAAAGCAGGATGTGATCTCGTCTCAGTCATGCCCGCCCACTGATTCTGCCCTCGTAGCTGAGTTGTGTTTTGTGTAAAATTGGATCCGTTTCTCACCCGTCAGTCATCCTTGGGTAGATGCGTGGATGGAGAAAACAATAGTTTCAGGGAAGCTCGTGTTATTTACTGGGAGCTAGGTCTGGGATATGCAGGGTCATCTTACTCCTTTATTTGGAGTACAGTCCACACAGCTTTTATGCTCTTCTTTCGAGAATGTTTCTAAAGCACAGAACAACACAGAATAATATACTTTTTTGATTTTATTTTATTTGGAACTCTAAAATTACATAGCCACCTGTACGATGGCGCAAAGACGACTTCTTTTTGGCGGTTGGTATAAAACGTTGGTCTTAGGTAGGTTTTTTTTTTTTGGGGGGGGGGCTCGGACGACTATCCTCGAACAACATTTATACAATCAAAATACGAAATATTAAATAGAAAGTTGTGCTGTATTTTGTAAACTGAGCTTGACTGCAAGGCTCCCTCAGGTCTGCTAAAACAAATATTCTCTTATCTTCCTGATGTTGAAAAGCACCATATTTTACAGAGAGAGAGAGAGAGACAGCAGGATTAGAGGCATATTCAAAAATAACCAGTCCCTGCATGTTAATAAGTTTTCAAACTTTCCATTGCGCTATGTTCTTTACTTAAGTGGAGCCAATTTTACACCTTGCCTGCATGCTTGAGTTCCTAGCTGGGCTCTAGCACGTATTTCCTCGCCATTACTCTTCACGAGTCTTCAAGGTGCACAGGGAGTTAAAGGACCAAGAAGGGGAGTCTTGATGGTCTTCATCTTTTGTTTCTACCTCTTTCATAGCTGCATTGGGTCTGAATGCCCCTGCATTATTCACTTGTGATGATCTGTTCCATGCACTGCTGCGGGTGCTTTTCCAGCGATAAGTATGTTTTGTGTCCAAGAGGGTGACTGTCGCTGACATCTATTTCTAATATTGACAAGGAAAAATGATTTATAAACAACCTGCCGCCTGCAGCCAACTACACACTTTCCTCATAGTCGCTGCATAATTAATATTTAAATTATCTTTACATAGCATGCAATATTTGTTTAGCTTTAAATAAATCCATCGTCTTTTTTTTAATTTCTCCCTTTCATGTGTTTAATTCCATCTGTTTAAAAATTCACTTTTCCTATACACACATGTGCACATAAAATGTTGATAAATGAACATTTTAAACATCTATGACAATATATAGCAAATAACAAGTATTTATCAGAATAGGAAAAAAATAAACCAGTGTAATGAAAAATGACAACAAAACAACAACTGCACCCATTGAAATTGCTCATTGCAAAGTGTGACTGCTAAAAAAGAAAACCAATGGATACATTCAACACATATAATGAAAAAATTAGCCAGTGCTTCATGTTTTTCAAAAGATAAAAATGATTACAGTTAGCCACCTCTCAAATGCTAAGGACAACTAAAAAAGAAGAAAAATACAGATCATGTGTTCACACCAGTGCTAAAACAAGTTTTAAGAGATAAACCTGTTTTCAGCAGCTTAAAAATCAGAAATGCTATCTGGTCGATGTTTTGGAACAGCAGCAATTGAATCGGTGCACATAATTGTATATCAATCAACACTTGAAGAAGTCTATTGCTCCATATAAGGAAGGGATGTCAGGAAAAACCCTCTTCATCCAAACCTCCTTTAAACTAACTGAGTTTCTTTGTTATTGTTGTGTGATGCTATATTGTCCAAACTGATGCCTTTGCTTATATGTATCTTCCTCTTGTTGTGATCCCTGGTTATAACATTCAGTAACCAGACATCATTCATTCGCCTTTTTATTATTTGTAACACCCAGGTATAATTCTTGTGCTTGTTTCATTTTTTCCTCCCACAAGCTTATTCCTGGTTACAAACAAGTTCCTAATATCGTCTGCAAGTATTATATGTAAAGAGGTCGTAACAAATTCGTACGGTTTGTCTTTAGCATCAATCATCTATCTTATTTGTTACCCAGATAAAACATGTAATAAAATACTTTTAAACATCACAACGCATTTTAAAAACAAACTAATAAAGTAGCTGCCGCGATCATTACCAGGAACCATTTATCTGTAAATCGTACTTCTTAACAAATGGGCTTTGTGACAGGTTGTCTCCTTAATTGGAACAGTCATTAATCGGGAAACTCCCTGTATTGTCATTCACACTGGCTAAAGTTTGAGTATTGATGAAGATTACATACCAGCAACCATCTTCATTGTTCTGTAACATTTTTATATTTCATATGGCTGTCTCACCGTGCTCGCGCTTGCTGAAACAAAAATTCACTGTTGCCAAACGTCGATAAACATTGGCAATCCTTTTCAAATATTATAATTACTAAAATACATTTCATATTGCAGTAGTTGTCAATCCGGATGGGGTAGATGTTACAGCCTGCTTGGGGGTCGGGTAGTACACTTAGATGATGATTGTTATTTTACTTCGTCTTCATTTATCTTCAGTCGTTAATGTTGACTAACATTACAATTCATTCATCCATCGGGAGAATGGACGTCTATGCCTGGAGGCGAGCTGGCTGGATACTCGTCCAAGCTAACGGTCGGATGCCTGACTACAAAGAGGGTTGAAGAAGGTAAGACATCCTGGTGCTAATTAAAAGTCGGGTCTAACATTTCACTCTTAGGTTAGGGAACCACCTTTATAAATGAAATAAAATTTGTTTTAGCACTTTCTCAATACTTACACAATGCACACATAAATTCTCCGTGTGGATCAGTGTGTAGAGAGGTTTATAGTCTTAAAAGCTAAAATCTGCTTCACCGAGTAAGCTTTTAAGAGTATGAGATGCATTAGAAGAAGAGGCGTATCAGCTGTTCTTTTAGAATTTCCTGATGATTATCTTTTAATTCCACATTCCGGTGAGATAGACATTAGAATTTCGGAACATGCAATGCTTAGTATATTATCTTTAGATCAGCTTGAAAGAAAGAAAGAAAAAAAGGAATACATGAATTTTTAATTACAGAATTTCGTATCTTTAAATAATTAACGTCTACCTTAATTCGAGGAAAAATAGATGATGATGATGATGATCGTTGTTAAGTTTTTACATCTTTATTAATATATATATATAATTTAATCGTCAGCTTTTTTCCTTACCCATCACACATTGCAATATAAACGCAAACCATTCAAATATTACAGTCAACCAAATTAAAAGTAACCATCAATGAGTAAGATAAGATTTTAATTTCTCGAGCTATGCAATATGATTGTAGAAAAAGATTTGTTAGTAACATTTTGTTTACATAGAAATGCTAGTTGTTAACTCGCTAAGCTGCTTGAATATATATAGAAGGCAGGAGCCAGATGTACCACACGTTTCTAAACCTTAAAACTGTTCTAAAGAAGAAAATCTATTCTCTGCCATTTAGATGCATTGCACGAAAACATACAAAAATTGTACTGACAGGAAGGAAAGTCAAACTTAAACAATTTTATATTACTCAAAGCAGTTTTAGTTTTAAAAATTCTAAAATTAAGGTTTGCACTTTAAACTAATTATCTAAAAAGATTTAAAGCCTAAAAGTATTTAAATTTAGAAATGTGTTGTGCAAAGGGTCCCAGGATGTAAGTCAATGATAATAATTACTTTCCTTTTATTCAGTAGTAGTAGAAGAAAAAAGGAGCAAGCAAAAGTGTTTTTGCGCCAGGTGTCCAAAATGTTGAGGGTATATTTAACAGGCATAATGTTACTAAACAAATCGACAAATAATTATATGAACGATTTTAGATCGCTTTTCACAGTGTAATCGGCCAATAATTGTGTGTTAGCGACTTGTATTAGACAGTCGACAGTTATGTCTAAGATACATTAAAATACAGAATTATAATCTGCTTCAAGATATTAATAATAATAATAATAATAGGTTTATGTCTGTTAGATAAATGTAAACGCTCAAAAAGCTAATATCAATTTAAAGTGCATTACCATCACAGCAAGTGGACCTAAATGAGTTCTTTCATGATGAATGCAAGTACATTTGAGTCATTCCTGCCAATTACTAGCATAGCAATCTCCATGGAAATAATAGTAATTATTGTATTCTCAAGTAACGAAGTCAGAGATTTTTGTCTTTTCCATTCAGCGAACCTGAATGTTAATCAATGTATGTAGTGTGGGGAAGTCCAAAAGTTACTCTGTTAATGGTTTGGTTTTTTTCTTCATTTAGAAATTGCACAAAAATTGTTCTTAAAGATTAATTAAGCAATTTGAATGCAGAAGTGTGTGATGGTGGGCTTTAAGCTGTGCTGTATAGATAAGAGTTGGTATAATAAAACACTGAAATGTTAGAATTAAATGTTGTAAAGCTACATTCACAATATGATAATGTTTGTTTCCGCTGATAAGTTTGAATACGTGTTGACATGAGTCACACATTCATGCTGCGGAAAACACATTCTCCTCGCAAATACATCTGATGATGTTCAGTTCCGACAAGATCTCCCAGGAAGGAGTAAGAATAAGTCTTTCACATCTCTGGTATTGAAAAAAACAACTTTTAATCTCTGGTTTCAAGTAGGAGATCACTTGAACTTAAAATCGCCTGCTCAGGGTTTTTGTTTATGGCAAAGAGCACGTGCAGACCAGTCCTTCAATACACTTTGTTAGTTTTGTACTAGACTGTTCTTCTTAAGCCACCTTGATCTCGACATTTACGATGACCGTTTTTACAGTGATTAATCAACAGAGGCGAAATTTTATTTTTAAAAAAATCATATTCAATGCACATTGTAAGAAAAAAGGGAAAAAACATTATCGCGGTCTATAAGATTATTTTCTGAATAACATGCAAGAGCAACAGCTAATACGGTAGAAAAACGTATCTCATAATTATACAAGGGAAAACTATAATGGTTCACAAACTTGCTCCTGATCTCGATAAATCACTTCTAGTGGCACGTGCTGTTTTGTATACGACATTCTGACAAAATGTGCAGACAAGTTAGCGACAGCACTTCTTAGTTCTATTATTACACCGAAATAATAATCGTATTTTTTCCATCATATGCCAAATATTCCCCAGGTTTAAGTTGTTCCTGTTCACCATGTCCATTATTTTGGTTAAAACCAGTTTCTGAGATTTGCGACAAAGGAATTTCATTAGCGGAATTAAGAGACAGATTCGTTTCATTGGCTCCTGTTGCGTTCTTGCGAGGAGTAGTATAATAGTCATCGCTTCTTTTTCGTCCGGTTGAGTGTGACACGAGGGCGCCAGCAGCGACCTGGTTGTTCTGCGGACCAATCAGCGACAGCACCGCTGGCAGGAAGAGGACGGCGTGCAGCATACCAAAGCCGATGACCAGCACCATGATTCTGAAGAAGGAGACGAAGATGTAGGAGTCTGAGAACACCAGCAGGATGACTCCCAGCAGCGAGGACACGCCGCCGTTAAAAATAGGACTGGCCGCGTGACTGATGGCGTCATGCGCACGATCTCTGCGCGTGCTGGAGTCAGAGACAAGGTAGGCGGAGCAGACATGCGCAGAAAAGTCAACGGAGAAGCCGACGCTCATGACGAGGTGGATCATGGTGATGGAGGACAAGGGCGTGTCCCAGTAGTACATGAAGCCGAAGATGCCCACGAGGATCATGGCAACAGTGATCGTTACCAAGACAACCATGAACGGGTGTAAGAGGAAAACCACGCAGACGACGAATATGACTGCGATTGCAACTCCCACCATTTGAAGAGTAGCCGGTAAAATGGCAATGAACTGTTCCAAGGCAACGAAGGACTGTGACAAAAAGTATATATATATTTACTCGTGCAGCACAAAACATTACACGTAACTCCTAATCTATGAAAATAATGAAGCAAAGTTAATGGTGTAAGTTGATGGATGTTTTCCTCGATCTCTTTCTTTCTTTCTTTGTAGGCGGGCGCACACGCACAAATATATATATATATATATAAGCAAGACGGGGCCCCCAGAACTTCCTAATTAAACGAAACGCGTTGTAACATTGTGATATTAATTGCCTAAAATACCAAACTACAATACAAAGTTCACCTGGTGATAGGCAAAGACAGGTAAAGGTGACTGTTTAGCGAGGTTCCTCATCCTCGTCATCACGTCAGCCAGCTCGTACTGAGTGCTGGTGGACGTAGACATCACGTAGCATCGGGACGCCTTTATTGACGTGTTCTGTACGTCAAACACCACGTCATTGTAGTACCGCGGGTTAGCAGGTAGAAACACGTCTCGCAGGTTCTTCACGAACGACGTGTTGAGGTAATTCGCGGAAGTGACGTAATCGATCAGCCAACAACGTTCGAAGTTTGAGATGATCTGTTCGTCCTGTTGAGCAGACGAAATCAACTTCCTTATCTGATCTCCTCCATCTCCAGAG
Source organism: Marisa cornuarietis (assembly GCA_004794655.1). NCBI lineage: Eukaryota > Metazoa > Mollusca > Gastropoda > Architaenioglossa > Ampullariidae > Marisa > Marisa cornuarietis. Next base: position 1,269,803 of record SMMW01000542.1, on the reverse strand, counting down.
TAATTAACGTCCCCATTAATGACAAAAGCAACAGGCAGCGGGGTGGTAAAATATTTCTCATCGGCAACAAGGAAGGAGTGGTAGTACGAAGACTTTGGCACAAGATCGTAGAGGACTAAGCCTTGCGGTAGGTTGATGACACCATAGATAGATGCTGCGATGTAACCCAAAAAGCCGACGACGATGACAACACGTCCAACGGAGCTGATGACCAGCTTAGGTAATGTCAGACGAGGAAGTTTTTCACAGATGCTTTCATCAGCTCGGGCGGTCTTGGGAATCGATCCTCCGCATATCACAGCTCCACAGGATGACTTGCCTTCGGTCTTCAACTCCTGTCTGCTTTTTGTGACCATGCAAGTTAAAAAGTGTCGGGTGGAGAATACCCGGCGGGTATGCAGTGAGAGACAACCTCCGAAAAACGTCGCTTGACAGATGTAGCAGAAGAGTACAGCAACACCTAGATAACAGCAAGCAGTTAACAGAAGTTAGGTCTCATGAACAAATCAAGTCTACAGCATCGGGGAAACAACCTACACAAAATAATACTCTTCCTCTGTATTTATTATGACATGAAATAATGTTTTCATACTGTCTTACCGTGCGAGTCAAAGCTCGTGCAGTATCGTTTCTCATACTCTGCTCTCACCTGTGTAAATAGAAAAGTAGGTGACACTACGAAACACCGAAGATGTCCCGATGATGAAAGTCACGAAATCAGTCAGCGATGTGATCGTTATGCCGATTCCTGCCATAGCAAAAGTTGCTCCTAGGCGTTCTGGCACACTCATAACACCATCAGATATGGTCTCACTCCAAGAAGACATGAGCAGAAACATGTCGTCAACGCCGATACCTATTTATAAACATATAAATAAATAACAATAATGTTTATTAGGGAAGTAATAGGGATACATAATATGTGTGCCTGAGAAGTAGAAAACAACCAATTAACGGTAATCACATGCATGCCTTCCTATCCACACTGTTACATAGTCCAATAATATAAGGCAAACATGCATGTACAGCCTCTGATCCATTCAACTGCTGTAAAAAATTAACAGAATGAAAAAAACTTACCAATGATCAGGAAGGGCATAACACCGACCAGGTTGACGAACTTGACCCCACACAGACTGATGAGACCTAGAGACCCTACAATACCGAGTCCTGCGGCCAGAACCCCTGCATTGGCCAGCATCGCCCTGGTAGAGACTGGGTTTCCTCCAGCAGAGACCATGGAGGCAAAGGTGATGCAAATAGTGAAGGTCAAGGCAAACAGGTAAATGTCCCCCTTGGTCCCCTTGTCCAGCTCCTCGCTCAGAGACTGGGTCGTCCCGTAAAACATCGTTGAGAAATTTGACGAAAATTTGTCAGCTGCTGTAAGAAACTTTGTGGCCCATTCACTCGACTGTTCCTTTAGTTTAAAAGACAGCTTCATGATGCTTGCAGCTTGAAGGATCTCAAAATTGGTCTGGCGGACCGTCATCGTCTCAGAAAGGTAAGAGGAAAGGTCAATTGTTTCTGTTGAATTGGGAGGCAGCCAGTAAGGAAAAGAAACTAAGCCAGCGGATAGCGAGATCTGGAAAAGAGAAGAGAGCAAAACTTCCCCTTCGATGACACACTGAGAATTGACTCTAGCACAAAGATCGTTGTAGGACTGATTTTTTCCGCTCTTATTGGTAGTAAGGGTTTTCACTTTGTCAACGATACGTATTATTTCTAAAAGAGAAGCATTCTGCAAGACCTCACCACTTTTCTTGGACTGAAATATTAACACCGCCTCGTCCACTGCATCACTCTGGGCAAACGGGTCATAGCTGACATCATTCACATTGGGAAAGAGATCTCGAACTTTCTGGCGATCGTCAATCGCCCTGCTGCTGCTTGGGTAGTAGAGTCTCTCCAGGTCTGATTCAGATTCGAGGGTGAACAGTCCGAAGCCCAGACCACCAAACACTACAATGGGAATGATGATGAAAGGAAGAGGGTAGGTGCCTACGAGAACACCATAGCGTCTGAATGCAGCAGAGAATTTGTCTTTGATGGATAGGTAGCAGTTAGGAGTCTTGCACACTACTCTCGATTTACCTGACCAACATATCAGCATCATATTTTAAGTAGCGATAAAAAGACGAGGTGGACTAAATAGACAAAAAGTATTAATTGCATGTTACTATTACCATAAATAATTTATTCTCACTCTTTACACAAAGTTAAAAGTAAAAGTGTAAATGATATTTTTCTTCCTCCAAAATTTACCTTATTTATGTTAATTTGTCCATTAGGGTAGTTTTTTTCCTCTATAAGCATTTGCTGAGATAAAAAATATCAGAGTTTTTGACCACAGCTTCCGATTTTCTTCAGAATTTTGAGATGGTACAGTAAACGTTTTTTTTTACTTTTGCAGCGTTCTTAGTGCATTTTTATGAGAAGCAAAATATTCAGGAAATGTATCATCATTTTAAGTATATCAGCGTGCTATAATTTAATACTTTCAGTACTGTTAGTATGATGTTTTTTCAGCAATTGTGGATATCTGAGTAATAGTCTTTTGTCTGCCATCCAGACATCAAGTTACTAACCATTAAAAAAAGAACTTGTCGGATTAGTTATTATCATCGTTTCATTTCATTTTCATGTTTATGCATAAAAATTATTTTTTGTGATATTGCGTACATGAAAATTTGAAAAAGTATTTTACTAGACACCAAAATATTAACATGATCACACTCACGTTTGACAGATAACTGTCTTCCTGTATTCGTAGTCTGACCATCAGCATGTGAACTATTTGTAGAGTTTTCCATAACGGTCAGTTTGACAGGATCCTGCTAAGTAAATTCAAGTAATACATTATGATTATGTATATTTTTAATGCAATTATTCCATGTTGTTTGTATGTGTGAATTTGTCCTCTTTGTCTTTTGTCAAAGTGTTCTTTACAGCTTTAAGTGTAACTGTCTTTGAATTCTTTTGGTTTTCTTCCCTTAAATTTGTAAGCTCGAATATGAATTTACGTATAATTATTTTAAACACCATTTGTGAAATATGTTGTGTTTTTGTCTATGTTAATTTTGAAAACAGAAGCAATAAGACTATTTATCCTCCGAGGGCAACATTTAGAAATAACCTCTAAACGACATCATTAATAGAGTTATGAAGTGTTGGAGATGCTTTCTGAACAAACCAGAACGTTGACCGAAATACATTTACTTCATGGCAAAGCCTTTCACTTTACAATTTTACCATCTGACGATAAAACAGAGCAGCACAAAACAGAATATTTTCAAAAATATTTGTTTTCATTTTTTTTAGAAAGCAATAATCAATCTCGTGAAACATGCTAAGAATCTTTAGTAAAGGTAAGCCCTCCAAGGTTTCCTCTTTTCAGCTGAAATGCCAAATATTAATAGTTCTGCAGAAAGCAGATAAGAAAGCAAAGACGTGCCTAACTTCTTCCTTCTCATGCGTTTACCTTCCCTGATAAACGGCCTCTTTCCATCTTCGTACCTGGTTAAAATGGAACGAGGAGGCCTCGAATCACCAACGTTTTACTTCACAGTCCACGGGACTGACAACTAGGCATGGAGATACTAATTTTTTTCGTTTGCACTTCCTGGCTTTGTCCTGAACCACACGATTGATGTAGTCTCACCCAGAGGAGCTCAACTTTTGTCTAAATGAGTGGTGAGGCTTTGAAAATACCGGACATCAACTTGCAATTAAATGTTCCTTGAATTTACTTTTCCTTAATGAAAAGCTTTCATTAAAGAAGGAACACAATCAAAGAAATGAGAAATTCTTTATCAAAACTAAGGAACAGCTTATGTCATTGCAGTCATTATGGTATTCTAAGATATAATTTTTTATTACACTCTTCCAATAATCATCACATCGTATACACTCGTGTCAGGTAAAGAGCAAAATGCTCACACAAAGAACTACAGAGAAAAAATAAGAAGAAAAGGAATAAAAAGGACAACTAGAAAAAAAAAGAAAAATAAACAGAAGTTTAAGAAGAAAGAAATAAAAAGAAACAGGATAAGAATTCGTTTATTTGCCAAGAAACATTACACTAGGAAGTTGATGATGGCCGCCACTCAGCAAACACCATTTATACTCCCACCCACACTTGAAGACATCATTATTCGCACTGTTATTTATAAACCAAAACAAAACACGTTTCCTCCACATACCTATGAACACACACACACACACATACACACACGCACGCACACGCACATACACACACACTATCTCTCTTTCTCGCTTACTCTATCTCCCTTTCTTTTACATAAGCATACACTACCTACATAGAATCGACAGTAGCCAGTAACACATACACTACCCGCATTGACTAGAGTACCCACTAACACATAAACTACCTGCATTGATTATACAGTACCCACACACTTCACCATACATAGCAATAACAACAGAGAGCAGACACATACGGATGTTTGCTCGCATACTTGCACCATGCATAATCCTCAGAGACTGTGAGAAGATGTATTCATCTATTATTATTCATGACACGAGCTACGATGGAGTTCAGGAAGCTCAAGAAACTGAATCTCAACCGGACACCTCTGGCCCGGACCTGACCCCAGAGGGCACGAGACACGACATCCCATTGTCCTGGTGGATGGGGGGGGGATGCGTCAGCCACGACCTTGTGCATCCTACGCAGACTGCGCTGGATGTAGTTTGTGCATACAGGGCATGTTTCTTACATGAGCAACAGCTGAAATATACTTCACTATCTAATCAACCTGTCAACAAAGCAACGGTCTTTTGATATAGGATAGGCCGTGAATGGGCGATCACCACAGCCTCCCCTAAAAACGATATAGAGGGAAAAACAGAGAGGGACGGTGGGGGACAAAACAACGTGTGGAAACAACAACACGCAGCTTAGTCAATGTTGATATATATATATGTTTTAAAATGAGTGCATATGTTTATGGGTATGTATAGGTGTGTGAGAGAGAGAGAAAAAAAGAAAAAAAAGAGACAAAAAACCAATTTTGCACAACAATTTGTTTTTACAAAGAAGAAAAAACTTAGGTTTAGGATATCCAGAGAATTAGTACATTTATCTCGTTGACTCAGACATGACATCTTTACTGAGGAATGACACAAACATAGTTTCCCCCTTAAACTAAAATGTACGTTTTGAATTCAACAAAAAAAAAGGACTGAAAATAGTTATAATAAAATGCATTTCGGGATTGGCATAGTAGATGCAAATTCTCCTTTTACTGTAGGTAATGACAAGAAGTTATAAGAGTGGTCAGAAGAGTCTACTACATTCCCGTGAACAAAAGCTGTGAACATAAAATCCTTGCATTGTATCGAGAGATCGAACAGATGCGCGAAAACTAACCTCACATCGTATTCTTACCTTGCTTATCTGCTCCGTTCTTTATTGTGGTGTCTCCAGCTAATTTTTATGTTATCAGAACATGTCTGAACCGACAATACTTCATTGCTCAGAGAGAACACGCTCATAGGATTAGTATACATGGAATGGGTGGTGGCTTTATATCCATTGAAATGAACAGCTACACCACTCCCACCAAGTTAATAAGAAGACTGTGCTTTCCCCTTTCTTTAGCCATATATGGTCAAAGCAGAACAAGGATATTCAAGAAAGCACCGTATACAACGGGAATCCGGCCAATGAGAGCCAAGATGGAGCTTGTTTATAGATAAAGGACATTTAGAGCTTTGGTATAAAAAGAGACAAGCAAAGAAGAAAGTATCTATGGTCATGCCGATAAGTTTGAAGAAGGAAGACTTGAGACATATCCTCCACAGACATGGGCTGCGCTGGGAGTGTCACTGTGTGTTGCTCACCCAAGGTGGGCGCAGAACCTTCTGTCGAGCTTCTCAGTGTCAACGTCGACGCCTCACCCACCCATGGGATCAAAGCAGAGGTAAGAATTTTCAACTTAGCTATTTCAGGGAAATTGCGAAAATTAGGAACATACCTTAACTAATAGGGCTAAGATAATGAAAAAAGCTCATTGCGTATGTAAATATATCCCTCATTATTCACCTGGTGTCTACATGCTTTAAAGACTAATGCCATAACCACAATGAGTGATTTTTGAGAGGCAAGGGGGAATCTCGCTACTGATATGTTTGTGTCACCTGGGAAAAATCATCGCTCTTTCTGATTAAACAAATAGTTGGGTAATATATAATAAAGTAGTATGCAAGATAATAACCTCTTTTCTTCTAGCTCACCAACAGAACACCTGATTTAGACTTTGCAATCTTGGCTAAAAAATAAAACTATTTTCAATAAACTCAAGGAAAACGAATTTTCCTAATTTTCCGAGTTTTTTTTTTCAAAAACCTTGCTCCGAATATTTTCTCTTTTATAGAATACGTGGAGCAGCAAGAGCTTATAATGCAGTGGACTTTGAAATAATATAATTTGTCATTTTATTTTAAAATCTTGTTAAACTTTAAATGTCTTCATTAGCTGTAGGTTCAATATATATATATATATATTTAAATAGTTAAAACCAAAATATACAGTCCGTAACAAAATGACAAACTAATTTTAGTGAACTAAAAGGAATCCTTTATGTATAAGACATGACAAGTTTCAGTCGGAAGCCAGTCCTCATCCTTCAGTTGCATTTTACCTCCCGTAACTAGGAAAGAATACTAAACAAGCAACACGTGGCAATGCCGAGCAAGCAAATTACTTTGAGGCATCAAATAAACCTTAAAAATTACGGAACAGAAAAAATGATTTCATTCACATACGTGTGTAAAAGATTTCATTCACGTTATTTCATTTAACTTTATTTAACTGTAATGTTAGTACTAAACCTCACTTTGTTTAATCATTATGTTAGTCCCAAACATCACCTTATTTCATTGTAATGTTACTACTAAACATCCCTTGACCACACGGGTCCTTAGCAATTAAAGCAAAATCAAAAAGTTTGAACCCCACACTATAAGACATTCAATAAACATGGACGTGAACAATTTTTGAGGAATCTCTAGAATAAACAATGAGTTAATGTTATACACTACTTCTTACAGATGTACAATTTATACAAAATTTTTATAGTAAGAACCACAGAAAAAGAAAGAAAAACACGATGAAAGAAGAAAGAGAAAAAATGGAAAAAAAGGAAAACAGGAAAAAGGGAGAAAAAGGAGAAGAAGAAGAAGAAGGTTTACTTTATTTTCCTACTGACCTAACACTATGGATTTGACGATGATGGCCGCCACTTACTCAACAAATATCAATCCCACCACACATGAAGCGTATTGCAGGCAAGCACTGCATCAAACGATAACTGGGTGGCAGTATTACAAGTAACAGAGGGAATAAACCACTGTGACAACGCACCTTGCACCTGACGAACGAGATGGTCTTAGGTGTCAGAATTTCTCTTCCGTCCAGAGAGTAGAAACGTAAAATGGCAGCTCAACCGAATGCCTAGTCTTGCTGCTCAGAAACTCTCGGGATATCTCGCTACTCGTGATCTCGTTGTTTGAGGCGTGAGCTAGAAAAAGGTGATTGAATCAAATCGATTGAAAGGCATGGCGATGGACTATTGTGACATGCTTTAGACTGCATTTCAAGCTAAAAAAAAAACCCGGAACTAGATACGAAAAACATTCATCTGTCGACACAAACGCACTTTTACCTTTGTTTTATGAGACGCCAGGTGCTCAGTTCTTTTCTTTCAGTGGCTACTGCCACATGCATAAGCCTGTTTCTATGGTCAGTGAATTCTGCTAAAAGATCTTAGAGTGTACCTGTGTGCCAGTGTGTGTTTTTAGATGAGCAGGGGCTTGTATGCCGCTAAAGTCACACCTACTACAAATAACACCTAATGTTTTCTCTACCTCGGTAATTGATACTGATTTCAGGAAATTAGTGACGACACAGTGGCAATTATAGGAATAGGATGCAAAGTACCTGGCGCCGACAACATCCGGCAGTTCTGGAACCTTCTGCAAAACGGCGAGAATCACATCTCGGAGGTTCCAACATCTAGGTGGAATGCCGACGCTTTTTACGACAAGGACCCCACCAAGCCTGGGATGGCCTACGTCAAGCGGGCAGGCTTTGTACAACAGTAAGTTCACCCATGACAACGGACGTTGACGCAAGCTGTCTCCCTTTCTGGTCCTCTCCATGCTGCCCCTAATACTCGGAAACGCGAGTCTTCGTTTGCGGCTAGTGACTTTGAATACATTTAAGCACAAAACAAACATACATCCTTCTCTGCTCACACTCACGCACGCCCTCACACACGCCTTCACACACATTTACATTTACATTCACATTCATACATAGACACTCATACAAACACGCTCACACATGCAAGCAGACGTAAAGATACGAACGTCTTCCATAAGAAAACAGTTTGTACTACAGTGAACTCTGCCTTGACAAGACTATAATTGCAGCATTGTTCTTGTTGCTGATGGTGATGATAATGTAGAGAAGAAGAATAAAAGCAGTTGGTTGGTTGGTTGGTTGGTTGGTTGGTTGGTTGGTTGGTTGGTTGGTTGGTTGGTCGGTCGGTTGGTTGGTTGGTTGGTTGGTTGGTTGGTTGGTTGGTTGGTTGGTTGGTTGGTTGGTTGGTTGGTTGGTTGGTTGGTTGGTTGGTTGGTTGGTTGGTTGGTTGGTTGGTTTAATGATGATGATATGTTCAGTCCGGAAGATTTCGACAATGCACTATTCGGCATCAACGATTTTGAAGCCGCCTCTATGGACCCCCAGCAGCGCTTTGTACTGGAGTGCACTCACATGGCCCTAGAGGACGCTGGCATTGCCGCCTCCTGCCTTGCGGGTACCAACACGGGTGTCTTCATCGGTAGGTGAAGGTTGAATCTCGATTACTTCGCTTAAAGAGTTTGAACTATTTTCCACTTTATAAACTACAAACTACTGTATACTGAAAACCCCGTTGCTGCATAAGTACAAGAAGATAAAGAGCTCTGCACAATTTCATAGGCTCACTGTATTTTGTAGGGTCGATGACCGCAGACTATGGCGGAGTCCACTTTGGAAAGACGAGCCAGATTGACGGTTACGCCGCCACAGGGTTGAGCAACTCTGTTATAGCGGCCCGGGTGTCTTACGTGTACAACCTCCTGGGTCCCTCCATGGTCATCGACACGGCCTGCTCCTCCTCACTCGTGGCCATCCACCAGGGCATTCAGGCCATCAGGAACGGTAAGCAGCACACGCCACAGTCCAGAGTTACTTTCTTGCTTCCATCCCATCTAATCTTTACTCTGCCCTCACCCTTTATACTCCATGACTAGTAATTCTACAAATGTGTTGTAATAGGAGGAGCCTTTGTTTTAATATTGTATATTGACTGCATGATGATAAAAATAACAGTGTCTGTATCTTTCTATCACAGTTTGGATTTTGCCAAATTCTTTTAAAGGAATTCCTGACGGTTTATTGTATTTATAATGCCAACACTGTTCTATAATCAAGAAGTATAGGGAGAGAAAGGTAAGTGGTTCATCAAATCTATGCTACGGGATGTGTACCTCAGTTATAAACTCCATCCTTTTGGATTGACAGGAGGTCAAGCATGCGCTTATCGGTTCGAATCGCAATGTTGTAACCAGTCAGATATCCACTTAACCACTCGTTACTAATAGACAACAAGACAGTGAGTTTTACCGTAACTCTTTATAGATCCTCAAACAATCTCTTGAAAGACAAGTCTCGAGCTTTATATTAAGATGCCTCTCACACACAAACATTTTCTTTTTCTTAAAGGTTTTCGTCTTCTGCTGACCTTCCTCATTCATTCCTTTTAAAAGGTTAAAGCAAAAAGCAAAATTGTTTACGATTGAGAGGTTTCAGTTTATTAAAAGATACAAATTAATATTTCCTGGCTCAATGTCTTTTTTGTCCATGATATGCATTTCAGGTTTACCAGCTTTTAAAGAGAGCTCACTGAGGTCAAAAGACTTTATATACCTGTCATAAACAGCAGCAGCTCGCTGACTGGGCATCACTTTCGGTCTTCAGTAATGTCATCAGTAGCAGTTTAATTCAAGACAAGTCTTTAAAAAATTACAAACTCACTACCCGTTTCTTCAACAGGCGAACCACAGGCTGTGTCCTGTTAACGTGTTAGCAATATTTGAGCTTAATTTCATATTTGTTTGTGGTTGGTCTTTATAAAGCTCAAAAGCCCAGACCATCTGACCCTGTGTACAGGTGACTGTGACATGGCCATATGTGGGGGGGTCAACTACATCGGTGCCCCAGGAATGTTCGTGCAGCTGACCAAGACCCAGATGATCTCCCCCACTGGTCAGAGCAAAGCTTTCTCTGCTGAGGCTGATGGCTACACCAGAGGGGAAGGATGTGGGATTGTGGTGCTGAAACGATTGAAGGACGTGAGTGTTGTTACAGTCAACAATATATTGTATTCTGTTGTAATACGTGAGCGTTCTGTACAATTATCTATAAAATACAATTTTAATGAAAGGGTCTCCAGTTTCTGAAACCTTTCCTTTGGCAACAGCTTCCATCTATTGGTGTGTATTTTTGTTTTAGTGTGTCCGCTTATATATATATATGTGTGTGTGTGTGTGTGTGTGTGTGTGTGTGTGTGTGTGTGTGTGTGTGTGTGTGTGCATCTATGTGTACGTGAGCACATATGTGTGTGATGTGTATGATGTGTATATGCTTTCATGCGTGTATGTAAATTAATGTGAATCTAGGTAAGTGTCTATGTATGAATGTGTGCATGTGTGTGGGTTAATGTTAATGCATGTATGCGTGCATGTGTCAACGTGTGTATGTAAGCATGCATACAGATAGATAGATAGATAGATAGATAGATAGATAGATAGATAGATAGATAGATAGATAGATAGATAGATAGATAGATAGATAGATAGATAGATAGATAGATAGATAGATAGATAGATAGATAGATAGATAGATAGATAGATAGATAGATGCGTGTTTTGTAAGAGTTCTTACTGAGGCTTTGCACAGGAAAACGATTGTCTTTACACCCAGCAGAATTTCATTTTAGGCGCGAAATACCAACGACCGAGTTAGGGCAACGGTCGTGTCAGGGGTCAACCAGGACGGTCACACAGTGACACCAATGAACGCTCCATCCGGGTCACAGCAAGAGAAGTTGATGAGCGACATCTACACCAAGTACAACGTGGACGTCTCTAGATTGGACTACATCGAGGCTCATGGTACATAGTTCTCAATATATCTGTGTGTGTGTGTGTGTGTGTGTGTGTGTGCGTGTGTGTGTGTGTGTGTGTGTGTGTGTGTGTGTGAGCGTGTATGTGAAAGGCATAGTGAGAGATAACTTTTACACATCTACACAATCAACAGACTGGCGTAAGACTTTGTATAAAATGTTAAGAACCATCTCTTGCTTACAGTTCACTTTATTGTCAACAGAAACACAAATTTGATTATTCAAACAGGAACCGGAACTAAAGCTGGAGATCCGGTCGAGGCTAACGCTCTTGGGAATTTTTTCAACATGATGGGCCAGCCCCGCACTCGCCACATCGGCTCTGTCAAAACTAACATCGGTCATCTGGAGGCAGCAGCTGGAGTCATCGGTGTCATCAAAGTACTGTTGATGATGAAACATGACACTATTGTCCCATCCTTACATTGCCAAAGGGTCAACCCTCTCATTGATCTAGAAAAGCTGAGATTTGCTATTCCTCAAAGTCTTGTGAAATGGGAAAGTAAAGACAAGATGGCGTGCTGTAACTCTTTTGGTTTTGGAGGAACTAACAGCCACGTTGTTCTGCAAACGCTGAGTCCACTGGAAAGTTTAACACGGGAAACACGCCGTACTAATGTCGTCTGCTTTTCCGGAAAAACAAAACAGTCGGTGATGGGGTCGATGGGGACGATAACAGAGATGGAATCACTGAGCGGATCTTTCAAGGATGAACACAGTGACGAAGGCCTTCTTACGAGTATAGCTTACACGAGTTCTGTCAGACGAGATCACTATCTTTTCAGGAAGGCTGTAGTAGTTGATGAGCTTCAAGATCTTTTCGATTCTGTTTCTCAGCTTCTCAGAGATGACTTTTCACTTTTACCTACAAAAAACCGACATGTTGTCTTTGTTTTCTGTGGCATGGGTACAACTCGCCCAGGTATGTGCATGCAAATGATGGAAGCTTTTCCTGTCTTCAAAGACACGATGCTGCAAATCGACGCCATTTTGTCGTTAATCAACAAAGAGAAACATTGGTCATTAGTAGACCGTCTCAGTGAAGAAGACCCATCCAAAGACCCTTTGTTATCTCCCATTGCAATCTTCGCTTGCCAGGTGGCATTAGTGGCTTTGTGGAAAAGCCTTGGGGTCAGTCCAGACTGTGTAGTGGGGCAAAGTGTTGGTGAGGTTGCTGCAGCCTACACAGCAGGCTGTCTTAGCCTTGAGGCTGCTGTACGGGTCATATATTACAGGTCAAAGGTCCTCGAAAGTGTTACAGGGGGGAAAATGATGGTAATAAAGAAACTGAGCGTAGAGAAGGTTCGAGAACATCTGCTTGAATTTAACGAGGCAAGCATAGCTCTAGAATACAGTCCAGTTTCTTGTGCTGTGAGTGCCGACAGCGACACCATGACGAGAATCCAGCAGAAGCTGACCGGAGAAGAAAACGTTCAACTGATTCCTCTCAATGTTCCTGTGGCCTACCACAGTCAGTTTGTCGAATCATGCAAGCATCAGCTTGCTATAGCTCTGGATAAGCTTGATGCTCATCTTCCTAAAACATTTTATATTTCTGCTGTTACTGGCGAGAAAATGATCAGTGCTCCCGGTCAGAGTTACTGGGTCAGCCACCTTCGGGAGCCTGTCCTTTTTCATAAGGCCGTTCAGAATGCGAAGAAGGAAAGTCCCTCAAACACAGTGTTTCTCGAGATCGGGCCGAAATCAGTCCTCAAGGCACACATGGCTGACATTTTCACATCTGAAAACGTTCCGTTGATTGAGTCGATGTATAAGCCACCAGAAGAGAAGGTCTTCTTGCAGGCAGCTGCTGCGCTGTATCAACTGGGCGTGGACCTTAAATGGGAAACACTGTACAAAGGCTGCCAGGACATCTCTGATGTCCCCAGGTATGTCTTTAACAAAAAGAGTTCTTTCAAGAGAACGGAAATGCAGGCTATGGTCTTGAGCGGCACTGGTCTGCGGAACACTCATCTCTTCCTGTATAGCATCTGTACAGGGACATTCAAGATTGTGCTCTCTCCTTTCACAACACCGTTCATCTACGACCACATCGTCAGCCATAGGATTCTCATCCCAGGGGCGCTATACCTCGAGGCCGCACTGGCCGTCGCAAAAGAATCAACAGAATTTCTGTCTCATCATGCAGTGGTGTCAGCTGCTTTCAAAAGTCCCGTCTCTGCACATAAAGACGATTTGATTGAGCTTGAAGTAACTCCAGAAAAGAACAGCCAGGCTAAAAAATCGATTGATTTACGACTCTTCGTGAGAAAACAGGAACGTGACATTGCCACCATCAACATTGACTGGTTCCCAGTGACACACGCTTCCCCAAAAATGATAAACCTGCAGAATATTCGTGATAAATGCACTGATCACATAACCAAAGAGGACATTTATTTCACGCTGAAACGTCTGGGTTTTGAATATGGACAAACGTTTTCACTTTTGGAGCATGCATACAGATGTGAAGAAGAATGCCTGACCCTTATAAAGGTCATCCCGAAAGTGTCTAAAGACTTTGTATGCACGACAATCCACCCGTGTGTACTTGACGCCATGCTTCAGTCCGCTGTAGTCTTGGACGGTAATAAAGACACGGGCGATCTGCAGCTTCTTCCAGAGTCGATGAAGAGTCTGAATGTTTTCAGCGCCATGGAGACAGTCATGTACGTTCATTGTCGTCGCCTTTGTGACGAGGAAAAACGAACAAGATACATGTTGTCGCTTTCCTCTGCCCAGGGTCGTGTTCTTGCCACCATCGATGAGTTTGTGGTGGCAAAGCTCGGTGTCAACAACGCCCGTGCGACCCTCCCTCCGTTAATGAACATGGCCTGGATCGCCACTTGTCCAATCTGGAACGTGGGAACTGTTGTCGTTGCTGATGCTTTTATTCTGCACACAGCTCCACCCGCAGATGACGAAAATTCCAAAAATGGTAAAAATGTCAAGTTTTTGAGCAAAGCTGCCATCGCCAAAGAGTGGGACGAGATTCAGGAAGAAGTGGCTATTCTTATGACAGACGCTGGTCAGGCTGGCGCCATCGTGGTTGTCTGTCACACTGACCTCTCGGACAACGTGACCTGCGATGATCTTGACATGGTAATACTCAACACCTGTGGCGCCATCTACAGTGTGCTGAAACTTGCTCACCATTTACACCTGAAACAACCAATTTACGTCTGTACCTTTGGTGCCTGGCCAGAAGGCGATACATTCACTGAGAAGATGAGAGTAAATTCCGCAGCTACAGCGATATGGGGCATGACGAGAACAGCTCAGAGTGAAAACGTGTACCCAAGACTTGCAACAGTCGACATTCACATTCCACCACCAAAGCTGACCTCCACTTTCTTCAGCCTCATGGCTCAAAGTCTTTCAAGTTCTCCAGAACTTAAGGAACACTCAGAAGTTTTGATTACAACAGAATCTGTTTACATCAACCGCATACGTCATGTCCACAAACAAACTACCATCCCTGTGCTCAGAGATGCACCGTTCGACCCGCGGGAAGACTGTCTTGTTGTGTCTGAACAACCAGAGGAGGTTGCCCGTCCATTTGCACTTAAAGTCTCAACATCAAGAGAAATGAGCCCTGGTGACATCGTCATTAAGCCAGAGGTCTTTGCTCTTGCCTCACCTTACCTTAACAGAACAGTCATGGTTCAAGAGGAGAGTATGACTGGCTCAAGTAAATACTCAGTGTTTGCCCTGGAGACAGTAGGGAGACCAGAACAAGAACACAACTCCCTGACCGTTACTTGCTGTCCAGTTCAAGTCGGCAGTCGAATCTCAGTTCATCCAGACACAGCCATACCAAGATCTCTGATGCCTGGGTACCAGCTGGGAGACTTGACAAAGCTCGTTCTCCTGTTCGCGCTGTCTGAGAAAGTCACTACAGATGATGTCACCATCTTGACTTCTGCTTCTCACCTAGCCTTGTCACACGTACTGAAGATGATACTGGAGACAAAAGAAGCTAAAGATAAGATGACAGTAAATATTCAAGAGTCTCGGAATCTGGCGTCTGCAAAGGTTGATTCTCAGACTGTTGTCTCGTTTATCTTACTCGATACTGACGCCATGAAGTCCCTAGCCCGACAGTGGAGTCACGCAGCCCGTCTGGTTACTTGTTCTCCTTTAATCACACCTGAAGCACTGACCTGCCTCACCTGTCTGCTACCAAACACCGAAGTTCTGCTAGTAGACACAGAGCTGCTGTATCGTCCTTGGAGCCTAAGGCAGCTGGTGCCAAAAGTCAAAGCATGGTTATCAAAATTAAATGAAAGAAACGTGAAGAATCTGCATTTGTCCTCGAAAACGTATTCCCTGAACTCTGACCCTGGCAGTGACATGTTGACTAGCATGCTGACATTTAGAGAGCTGACCCTGAATAACGTACCCGTCAAAGCTGACAGTCAGAATTTGTTTAGTGCTTGTTCTGTGTATGTAGTTGTCGGGGGCCTGGCCGGGCTTGGGTGGATTTGTGTCAAGTTCCTCGCCAAACAGGGAGCGAAGAACATCGCAATAATACAGAGACGATCTCCATCAGCAGAAAACTATTCAAACATCGAACAAGTCTCCAGCCAGTTTCACTGCAATATTCGCGTTTTTCAGGCTGATGTCACCAGCCTCGAGTGTGTCCAGGAAGCTTTATCCTCCATTGGCAAAAGTTTTAACCAAAGTGCTTTGAAAGGCATTTTCTTTGGCGCAGCTGTTCTCGAAGACTGTTCATTGTCTTTGATGAACAGAGATAAATTCGACAAAGCGTTAGCACCGAAAGTTAAGGGCACCTGGAATTTTCATCGACTGACCAAACACCTGCCTCTGGATTTCTTTGTAATGCACTCCTCTGCAGCATCAGTGCTAGGCAACCAGGGGCAGGCAAACTACGCCGCAGGCAACGCGTTCCTGGATGGCTTGGCCCACTACAGGAGACATCTTGGGTTGTCTGCTCAGTCCTTTAGCTGGGGCGCCTTGGCAACAGGACTACTTGACAACAATACAAAATCTCAGCAGAAACTTGAATCCATGGGCTTTCTTCTTATGTCTGAAACAGAGATTCGAGAAAGCTTGACTCCCCTGTTGATGCTCAACTGGCCACACTGCGCGCCAATCAAACTGGACGAAAAGCGATACTTACAACGGTTGAAGGGAAGTGACGTCAGACCCTTGCTTCTGCGCCTTGAAATGTCAGCATCACTGGACGTGAAGTCAATGGGAGCCGACGTTTCTGTGGATATTTCGACAGCGAGATCAAAAGACCCGGCGGCTCGTCTGGAAATCTACTCCACCTACATCCGACTACTGGCCAGTCGAGTTTTGTCCGTGGACCCGGCTCTGGTTACCCTGGACACAAGTCTTGCAAGTCTGGGTCTGGACTCTGTGTCCTCCATGATGATAGTTGACCAGGTGTACCGGGACACTTCCGTCAAGCTGCCCACGATCTCACTCATCTCAGGGGAGGCTACAGCTGGCAGCATAGCACAGGCTCTTAACAACAACGTTGACATCTCATCTGCACAGGGTTGAACTCTCTGGGCTTGGTGAACCAGGAAAACATAGTTTTGAAGGACCCCTTTAAAAGACTTTAACAGTTTTTTTAAATCTAGTGTGTAAGCTTTATTTTATATTAGATTTCTTATTGTTGGTATACTTTACTTATTATAAGTGCATATTGGGACTTTTTGTAATATCCTGTAATTTTTAAGACGAACAAGTTTCCTTTCCATGCTGTGCATGAACCACTATAAAGTCTTTTTGAAATGCTTCAGACCCTATTAGAAATTGCTCAACTTGATAATAATTGTCAAAAGCTCAGTTTTCTACTATTTCCGTAAGACGTTTACCAATGTTTAACATGTCGGAAAAATAACAGTAGGAGGAGACATGTTGCTAGCCGTACAATCTTATTATTCATTTTATAACATAACATTTTTTTATTTGTTTTTATTGTGATTCAGTTGATCTTTTGTTACAATAAAATCATTCAACACCAGTGACATTTGAAATCTAGTTTAATATTTTTAATGTGCAAAAATAGCTGCTTAGGTATTTATTTTAGGATGAACATAATGGAATGCTTATTTACGTTGCTAATTGTAATATTTTACAGTTTTCATTAGCAATAATTATGTGATTTGTTTTTCTGATGGCTAATGAATTTTAGAAACATAGATAAATTACCCATTTCGCAACTAATTATCTATTACATAGTTTATTTCAAAAGGTTTACCATGATATCGTAAACTTGTAATAAAATATTAAAATTTTTTGATATAATTTCTAATTTTACGATAATACCAATAGTTTAGTGAACCCATTAATTACATCTTTGACATCCTGATATAATTTATCCCATTTGATACGACCATTAAGGGGTGTAATGTTTTGTGATTTGTGTGATTTGTAAGGCACAATGCTACTGTATGTCAGGATGAATTAACATCGAGTCAGAATAGTCTGTCATGATCAAGTACCAGTGGAGCTTTCTGTGATGATGACAGAGTTTTTTTCTAAAAATAAAATAGTCCATCCGAGTCTTCGAAGACTAAACTGACTGCTGCAAACCCAACTTTACAGAAAAGGGTGTCAAGATGACAATAATTTTTGCCGACACCCAGACAAAGTTGAAAAGTTGCATAGCATACAGCTTTGCCTAGTGCTGGTGCAGTAGTCGATGAAGCTAATCTGAGACATGACTGTTGAAAAACTAAAATAATTATATGTAATGATCACATGTATGAAGAGCCGGCTTACGTGTATAATACATCTAGAACTTTGTTTTATAAATTTATCAATATTTGTGACATTTTTAAACTCATTGTAATCTGCTTAAAAACTTAAACTTGTTAAAAATAATTTACATTTTGAATTTTTTGCTGCTTGTACTTTACAGTAAATGTTTAATAAAAGTATATTTTATTCATCTTTGTTTGTATTGTTTTGATTTTAAAAAACACCTTTTCCTTACGTGTACATCATATGTTGACAAATCAACACACGCATATATATGTCTGTGTATGATTTTAATGCACATGAAAACAATTACCTCTTTTATTTCCTTTTGTAACATTGTTTACAGATAGGGAAGGAAACAAATATATTTGTATATATCCAAACAATCATCCATACATTCTTTTTATGCAAAGAGACAGGTCTTTACACAATTCTCAGTCAAAACGCTGGAATCAGTCAGCTGCTCCTTACTTGTGAATAGGTCGGTGATAACATGCCGATATCTCTCTCTCTCTCGCTCTCTTCCTCGCTCTTGTCAGCCCTGTTTTTATTAAGTACCCAAGAGCTAACCTATTGTTTGATTGAAACAGTTTGTAGGCTGTTTTGTATGCTGTTCCTAGTGTTTACTTTCTTTCATTCTGCTATACACTCAGGTGGCTATTTCTTTTGGGGGGAGTATAAAGTGTAAATGTTTGGCATGTGATGTTTAACCCTTCCATCAGCCCTGGGTCCCAGCCTCCTGAATAAAGTCTAAAGTCTCTCTTTTTTCTCTCTCTCTCTCTCTCGCAGACTCTCTGTGGAGTTAGGTGACTTTCCGTTTCATATTTCTTTGACCATGTTCACTGGACTAAATCATCCTAAACCCCTAAAATGCAAAATTTTTTGTCAGAGTTTAATTCTGTGAATAATGAAATATGCCAACCACACATGTCGGAGAGAAATAGAAAACAGATTAAACAATTAAACGCACGCGCGCACACACACACACACGCACGCACGCACGCACGCACGCACACACACACACACACACACACACAAACAGAGACAGAAGAGAGGAAGATAAGCCGCATATCGTCGTCTGCTTTACGTCATAACGTTAGAGTTTGCGATAACATTATCAAACGCAGATGATATCGCAATTCAGTTCTTGTTTAGCTTGGTAGTCTGGCTAGAAGAAGGAACCACAGCATAAAATGATTCATTTCCAAATATTTCACGTTGACTAAAGTAAGTAAACCAACACATCCAGGAGAACGGGGAAGGATTCCATAAACCACGTAACAGTTTATGTCTGTTTAAAGTAGATGCTGTTGATGAAAACTGTTTTCTTTAGAACAAAAAATAGTACTTTTTTAAAGTTTTATTAATTAGGAAGAACAATGATGAAGTCATGTTACTGCTTGCGATGCTTTAAGTGGTTATTTTTTATTTTAAGAAAACGCGCGTGCGTGTGTGTGGGGGGGGGAGTGCACGTGTGTGTATAGGTGTATGAGCGTATGTGTGCACGTGTGCATGTTAGTGTAAGTGGTTGTGAAAGCGTACGTGTGTGTGTGTGTGTGTGTGTGTGTGTGTGTGTGTGTGTGTGTGTGTGTGTGTGTTGTGGGGCTGCGTGTCTGCACATTTACCTAACTTATGCGCCTAAACATTTGACATTTGCAGGCAGGACAGCATCAAGCCACTAAGACTACCCAGTAACCACACCCACACCCACACCCACACCCACACCCACACCCACACCCACATGCACCCTGTAAAGGTCATGAGCAGTTACCCAGGAACGTGGGCCAGGGTGTTGCTGCTCTTTGCCGCTTGTATGGCGGTCATTGCAGGTGATTTACAAGCAAAGTTCTAGGGAAATCGTTTACTCTTATTGTTCCACTTTCTTCTTTGTTTTGCGTCTCTAATGAAAAGCCGCGTGTATATGTAAGACACGCAGAAAAATTCAACCACACTCTCTCTCTCTCTCTCCCGTAAATATTGTAGATACCCTAGTAGGTGGTGGCAAGGGTGGCGGCGGTGGTGGTAGTAGACTAATCATCTGTCTTGCGCTGCTAAAATATTTTTAAAAAATTGCTACCCAAAAATCTTGTAAACTTTGCGCTATACATTCTATGAATGTTTCAATAAAAAATCCTATGAACTTATAGAAATTCTATGAATTTTGCTCTTGAAACTCTACGCACTATTTAATTCTGTGAACTAATCTCTAGATCAACCTATAATCATCGGCGATGAGCACGGATACATCTTGGGTTGGTGGAGAAACATGTCGTGTGTCGTCATGAGCCCTCTGAGAATCAAGAATAGAGATGTTCTTGTCTGGCTGCTGGATGGCAAAGCCTTGAACGCAAGCGGCAAGGATGTATCGAAAATCGGCAATGTCTTTGTTTACACTTCAGTCTTCATCCTCCCGGTAACGCCACAGCTCAACCACAAGGTCCTCACCTGTCAGAACACCATCAATCCTTCCGCAGTAGAAGAGATAAAAGAAACCATTGACATAATCAGTAAGCTACTCATCTAAATCGAAGCTGCCGAAAAACGGATGTAGTTTGTCATCATCATCATCATCATCATCATCATCATCATCATCATCATCATCATCATCATCATCATCATCATCATCTCTTTTGTTGTTGATTGGTCGTAATGACATATGATGCTAACACAAACATTAGCCAAATTTTATTGTTTGCTCTTCATCCCTTGGAGACGCCTCATGAGGTCCGTCTGATCTTAGATGTTGTCTATAAATTTCTCCTTCTTTCTGCCGTGTCTTCACAAGGTTTATGTTTGTGTTTGTGTCCCATACTGTTTCCTGCAGTATCTATATTGTAGTTTCTAGTGCTCGAGCAGACTGCACGCGCCGTTCCTCCTTTGCGTGTGTCCAGAGCTCGTAGACAAGCCCTACGTCACCGGGCCGTCCAAAGTGGTTGTTGGACTCCGCTACACGTGGGACTGTGTGGCCGACGGCGCCAACCGCGGACCACCTGACATTGAGTGGTTCTTCGGCAATAACACCTCCATCACGAACGGTTCCCTCACTGAGACCAACATATACAACGACAAAGACGACCTTCTAACGTGAGTCGTGGCAGTGGGTGGGAAAGATAAGGATGTTACCTGGGCGTGACAGGTGAGCAAACGTGTTTGTAGGTAACGATCTCCATATATGTCCTACATGTCTCATGACCAACCAACTGCTAGTTTACAGTATTCGTATCTCGGTAATAAACTGCAGTTTGTTTTATAGCGCGATTTCAACATGGTTTTTAAAGTTGATGAGAGTATTTTTGAAGATTGGTGTCTCATATCCAATCAGCATTTAGTAGTTTTCTTCGTGTCGTCGGCGAACCGAGATAGTGGGTCATGTACAAGTGCGTGGCTTAGTTGATATCAGTCTTTTGTTGTGGATGTCTTCTGTGAGTAACGATTTCAGCTTCATTGGTGCGGATAAAGAGCGATTTGAATCACAGAGAATACTTTTTAGCTTGAGAAGGTTGCTTTCAAAGCTGCCTGATCTCGCTGGTCTCCTTACATTTGCATGTCTCGTTAAAGGCTGACAGTCTGAGCCCTTATCTCCGCTTAAACCACCGAATAGTGTGCATTGCGCATGCGTTGAATAGTTAACGAAATACTCTCATTCCCTAAACGGTCTGTAAACAATAACAAGCAATAGGACAACAACAAAAATAGCTTTTATAGGAACAAGAAAACAAACGCGTATTTCAAAGAGTATTTCAGTGACATTCTGAATTTCCTTCGGTTGTGGGCGACTTTGCTACCCCTGTAGAGTTTATAGCATGTTTTCTAAAACGTTAGGGGATGTTATCAAATACCATTTCAATAAAATAGTTATGAAAAGAAACATTTTTATCCAATTTTTATCCTTTTTCTGTCTGCCAACATCTTTATTCCCAAGACTCTTTAGAAATCACGCTGCGCAGTAGAAGAAGAGAGTTTGTACATCGATGTGCTCAAGTAGGCAGTAGTTGCCAAAATGTGGTCAATGTCTCGACTCAATCTGTTCAATATCGGTAATTAAACACTACATGACCTGGCATTTTACTTAAAGAATGAGCTAATATGCCGAAGCCCCAGTGTCTTATCTGTCGGCAGCTACAACACGACCAGCACCCTGGTCCTCCAAACCTCCGAGTCTGACACGAACTTTGCGGTGTATTGTCAAGCACGAGAGAAAAGCACAGGAAGTCCAAAAGTCTCCAGTCCTGTCAACATCCAAGTTATCCGTACGTACTTCAGTTCGTGATAGGAATGTCTGTCTGTCTGTCTGTCTGTCTGTCTGTCTGTCTGTCTGTCTGTCCTTTCCGTCTTTTACACTTACCTCATCCATCGATTTGTCCATTCTAAAATCATCTATCCAACGTTCGTAATTATAATATCACTACTTTGTATTACCTTGTATGTTTTAAAAAAAATGGAGTTTAAACTGCTTATCAATGCCGCAAGGGAACATCAGGTGATAGTAACAGTGTAAAAGTCAATAAGAAAAACCTTTTTTAAAATAAAAATAAAGAGTTAAAAAGAAAGAAACCGTGATAACGACAACAATGGGATAGACACAGACAGGAGTACATAAATCAGTACACTAAACAATAAATATAAACATTAAGCAAATCGGTAAATAAACGATAAATATCCATGTCAATAAATATATCAATGAACAATAACTACAGTAATAAATAAATGGTTTTCAGCTTGATTTTATTTAAATTCACGAACTTCTGTCTGCAGACTGCAACCGATTGAAGGAATTTTTGCAGAAAGGAATCGACATGAGCAAAATCGATGCCATCATCAATAACGGCTTTTATGAGTTTGAGCTCTCTTACTTGGAAGTAGATGAGCCCGATGATGAGGCGACCAGAATAGTTTCTGTCCAGGTGATAGATTCATTACCATAAAATACTGACTTTTATATTTAGTGGCTTAACGTAGAATTTATCATTCAAAGGGACCAAAAGGAAGGTAGTGGCTGAAGCTGTTGTACTAAATTTGTTACATCAGGGTGTCGATGTAGAGCCCTTTGATATTGTAGGGTGTGTCTGTGTTGTGTATTTGTTGTCTTCTGTACTGTGAATGTTACATGAGTGTGTCGGTGTTGTAGTGTCTGTGTCTCCTGTACTGATTGCTACGTTGCAGTGTGTGTGTGTGTGTGTGTGTGTGTGTGTGTGTGTGTGTGTGTGTGTGTGTGTGTGTGTGTGTCGCAGTCAGTGTTATTCTGTACTTGTTATCTCTTGTGTGATGTCGCTGTTTTCAAAGTGTTTTCTGTATTTCGACAAAATTTGTTCTGCTGTATGCATTAGCTCAATTATCGTTTCACCACCATCAACATCAACGTCACCAGCACCAGACTACTGCTATCCCCTCAGTTGCTGTGTTGTTCACATTGTTCTCCAGCTGCTACCTCCCTTCACTCTGTTGTTCACATTGTCCCCCAGCTGTTACCTCCCTTCACTCTGTTCACCAATGTGGACCAAAGGGACCAGAAGGAAGGTAGTGGCTCAAGCTGTTGTACTAAAATTGTTACATCAGAGTGTCGATGTAGAGCCCTTTGATAGCTGTTACCTCCCTTCACTCTGTTGTTCACATTGTCCGCCAACTGTTACCTCCCTTCACTCTGTTGCTCACATTGTCCGCTAGCTGTTACCGCCCTTCACTCTGTTGTTCACATTGTCCGCCAGCTGTTACATCCCATCACTCTGTTGTTCACATTGTTCACTAGCTGTTACATCCCTTCACTCTGTTGTTCACATTGTCCGCTAGCTGTTACATCCCTTCACTCTGTTGTTCACATTGTCCGCCAGCTGTTACCTCCCTTCACTCTGTTGTTCACATTGTCCACCAGCTGTTACATCCCTTCACTCTGTTGTTCACATTGTCCGCCAGTTGTTACCTCCCTTCACTCTTTTGTTCACATTGTGCGCCAGCTGTTACCTTTCTTCACTCTGTTGTTCACATTGTCCGCCAGCTGTTACCTTCCTTCACTCTGTTGTTCACATTGTCCGCCAGCTGTTACCTCCCTTCACTCTGTTGTTCACATTGTCCGCCAGCTGTTACCTTTCTTCACTCTGTTGTTCACATTGTCCGCCAGCTGTTACCTTCCTTCTCTCTGTTGTTCACATTGTTCGCTAGCTGTTACCTCCCTTCACTCTGTTGTTCACATGGTCTGCTAGCTGTTACCTCCCTTCACTCTGTTGTTCACATTGTCCGCTAGCTGTTACCTTCATTTCTGCTTCGCAGGTGCTTCGTCAGTGTAACAGTTCAAACAACGATGTGGTCACGTGGGAAGCATCCAACAAGGCCGGGACAGAAGACCTGGAGGACTATAGCGGAAGTATTCATTTTCTTACTGGCGACATACGTGCCTCTTTGAAGCTGGGTATCCGGAATGATGATATTCCCGAGCTAGAGGAAACCATCTCCGTTTGGCTCGTGAATGCCGATAAGGTCCATTTTCTTTTTTTGTCTTCCTTTGTCCATTTCTCCCATTCATATTCCAAATCTCTCCTCTTTGTCTTTGGTTTCTGTGTGTGTGTGTGTGTGTGTGTGTGTGTGTGTGTGTGTGTGTGTGCGTGTGCGTGTGTGTGTGTGTGTGTGTGTGTGTGTGTGTGTGTGTGTGTGTGCTAATTCTTGTTAGTTAAATTTTCCTGTAAAATGTTTCTGTCTCCACACAGACACTGCATGACTGGTTTTATTTTCAAACATTTTCTTCCAGCACTAAGCAGCTGTCTTATTTAGATAGTTTATAATCACTTTCATCTTATACAAGTAATTTCTATAGATCTATTATAATTTTTATCTTACTCAGTTAGTTTTTACAATCTATTATCACTTCCCATTTTGTGACCACTGATTAGTTCTTTTACTCAAACTATTTCTGTCTCAGCTATAACAGATTTGTGTTCTTTACACAGGGCACCATAACCAGTGATCCTGAAAAAGCCAAGATTTCTCTTAAAATCCCGGCAAACGACGACCCGTATGGGCTCTTTGTTCTCACTGGCCCCACCTCAACGGCAGACCCTAACAGTGAGGACTTTGCTATCCCTATCACATTATTTAGAGAAACCTATCACAATAACTTGAAAAAGATCGGAACACTGTCAGATACGTGGGTTTATGCTTCAGCAAACTCTGGTAAAACAATTTGTGTAAAAACAGCATTTTTTCTGATAGTGAACATTGCGCGCGCGCACACACACACACACACACACATCTTTTGAAGAAAAAACGTGGCAGTGTGTATTATGCTTGTTGTACTATATATATACATGTATAGACGATATTAAGAGAAAGAGGAGAGATTTTCTTATTTCGTAAAGCGAACAGAGTTTTATTTAAAACTACAGAAGAGGCGCTGAATAAATATTATGTAATTGAGTGTTGTACCGTCTTTTTGTCTTCATTTCAGTAGAGACTATAACCTGGTACTCATTGATCAGTAAACCACTCTATTCTCTCATCAGGAGTTCAGGCCAGCATCACAAGAAAAGGAGGAGCCTTTGGCACAGTTGAAGTTCTGTATCAGGTGACTCCCCCCGTTCACGTTTCCGGAGGCCCGGATGTGACCGACACAAACAGCAGCGGCTTTGGGCGATTGAGGTTTGCTGAAAACGAAAGGGTATCAAACCTTTCGTTGCCTAGACACAGCAGTAAAAACATCACGGTAACACTCCTGTCGGTCCTCCTGATTGCCAGTCTACCGGAGACACCTGGTGAGAGAGTGCTAACGACTAATAAAAGACAAATATACAAAACGTAAATAGGAATCAAGTAACAAGAACTGAATTGAGTGATTCTGCAGAGAAAGACGAGTAGGGATGTAGCTAAGAGACAAAAACAATGGAGACGGGGGGACTGAAGATGGAGTAGCACTGGGTCGACTGTCGTTAGGAATAATTTTGAAGGAACAGTAAGGAGTGTGGGGGGGTCCACATTTAAATGATTCAATGGTGGGTAGGTGGCGTATATGGAAGGGGAAAGAATTCCATTGTTTTCATTTTCTCTTCTTTTATTGTGAGAAGTTCGCTAGTTAGAATCCTTGTCCAGCCAGTGACTATAAAACTTCTCCAGGTCCTTAACTATTGGGGGAAGCAGTATCCTGCCAAACTAACCAACCACCCAGCCAAACAAACAGCCAATCGTCCAACCAGCCAGCCAAACAAATAAACACGTTTTTTTCTGGGTATCAAACGTGTTAATAGAATCTGAGAAGTCATCAACCATCCTAATAGAATATTAATCTGTCATTAACCGTGTTAATAGAGTAATAGACTTCTTACAGAAACTACTGGTACTGATAGGATGTGAGACTGTCATCAAAGGAGAAAGAAAGAATCGAAAATACGAGCAATACAAGAAAAGTGTAATACAAATATATCTGATCTTTTTATTCTTTTATTTATTTTTTTTATTGCTGCGATTTGCAGAAAATTGCCCAATAGGAATATTCCATCAGTGAGCCTAGCACACCCAGATTTAAAGCCACAAAGGTTTTGAGATACTTCCTGACTTTGAGTGTGTGTGTGTGTGTGTGTGTGTGTGTGTGTGTGTGTGTGTGTGTGTGTGTGTGTGTGTGTGTGTGTGTGTGTATGAACAAAAAACTATTATGTTCGTACACATTGCCCTTTCATCTCTCTTTCTGACATACCTTATTATTATATTAGTCTAGTAATTTAGTGCATAATTTATCCGTAAAAGGCAAGGGCTAGATGAAAAAAGAATATGCTTATTTAGTCTATCACACTCATAAAATTAAAAAAATCAATGTCGCTTTTATTCGCATCCCCTTTCTTCCCATTTTTCTCCTCCATGTTTTAGTCGTTGTTTCTTCCATCACTTTCTCCTGATCCTCTTCTTGACGACTTACTTACCGACTGATTTGTTTGTTTCGTGGCAGTTCCCAATTCTCCTCGTCTGGGAACTCAGAATGAGAGGCAGATAACAATTAGTGTCAAGGATGTGGATGTTACGAAGGATAAGAACCAGAAAGATCAGATAAAACCGAAATACACTAAAGACAAGGATAAAGAGAAAGAGGGTGAGGCTGCAAGTGAGGCAAACGAATGAAAAAAGAAACAAACAAACAAACGAACAAACAAAACAAAGAATTGGTGGTGGCTTTTGCAGATAGGGATGATAATTATGGTACAGAGCATACGGACAATGAGGAGGTAATGAATTTTGCAGACGGCAAAGACGTAAAAGTCGTGGACAAAGATGAGAAGGATGGACAAGAGACTGTGCAGGACGACACGGATGAGGAGGTTGTCAAGGATAAGATGGACAGATCTTCCGACACTGGTTAGAGAGGCGCCAAAAGATGAAGAGAGAATACATCACACACACACACACACACACACACACACACACACACACACACACACACACACACACACAAGATATGCATGTTTTCAGGACGGGCACAAAACAAAGCGAAAAGGTTGCCTTAGCTAACGTTCTCCCATATATTACATCCTGTACAGTTACATATTATTAATAAATAACTGTGTAGAAAAAGTTGCGCGTTGCATGGATGGTTGGTAACAAGACACCCAAAACACCCGACAGTCGCAAGCAGTCAGAAGACAGAAGAATAAGCAAACTAAAAAACTGAATGTGTGACTGTTTCGTTCCACCCTTTGATGCCAGCTGGCCTGCGTTCGTCCGTTGTGTGTGTGTGTGTGTGTGTGTTTGTGTGTGTGTGTGTGTGTGTGTGTGTGTGTGCGTTTGAGCCTGAGTGCGTGCGTGCGTGAGTACTTGCGTACGCGTGTGCTGTGCGTATGTTATTCGTGCTTGTATGCGTTTGTTCAACAACAGGACTAAGAGACTACGAGGCCACACCATTATCGACCAAAGACATCCTCTATGTCATCCTTCCTGCTCTCTTCGTCATCTTCATCATCATGATCGTCAGCATGTGCTGTTGCTGTGAATGTAAGTGGATATCACACTACAGCCATCTCTCGCAGCACGGGAAGTGACACATCCAATCGGGTGGAAGATGGAAATAATAAGACTGACACCTACATACGGGTTATTAAATGTCAGTAGCCTAAAGAAATGCATAGGCACTACAAGTAAGAAAGACAAATACCCTGAAATTAAAATACTTGAAGATTGATTAAAACATGTTTTTAAAAAAACACGAGGAAGAAGAAGGTTGCAAAATCCTCCACCCTCCATCACTTGAGAACATGACACGCTGATTAAGAGGAAAACACGTGGATGGTATGAGGCGGTGATAAAATGAAAGACTTATTCCTCTTTTTCTTCACAATAAAAAAAGTTAAAAGAAGTTCTCATCCTATCAGTCGTTGGGGAAGTGTTGGAGGCCAGCCTTTTGTTAGGGTGATGCCTGTGCCCTCTCGCTGCCGTATCCTCCCCAATCATCTAAGTCAGGTACCCATGTCACAGAGGGGTCATCTCGAGTATCGATAGTCTAGGAACTTCCTGGTTCGGATGCTGCTGCTTTTACCACTGAGCTACCCGTTTCACTGTTTCTCGCACACTTCCTTCTCCTTCACGTTGAGTCTCAAACGATGCAACTATCTCCCCTGTACTTTTGCTCTCAGACATTTAAGGAATTTATGGCCATTTTTTTGTTTCTCACTTCTGTTGGTTATGCGTTTTTTTCAATTAACCATTGACTTAATACTTTATTTATATTTATTAATTAATACAAAATGTATTCTTCTCTTTTTACCATTTTTCTCTTCCTACATCCGTACTCTCCCCTTATTTCTTCTTAATTCGACCAACATAAAACACGGTATTTATTTTAATGAAACACGCACTGCCTACAAGAGTGTAGTAATGTTTACATCATTTTATTTTTCTTTCTTTGCAGTCTGTGGAATCATCAGGAAGTGAGTTAATTTTTTTCGACATTTTGTTCCCATATTCACTCTTCTTCCTGGCAACCCATTATGATATGTCCTTCCTATTTCTCTCTCTCTCTCTCTCTCTCTGTGTGTGTGTGTGTGTGTGTGTGTGTGCTTTATTTATTGCTTCAGCCATTTCACGCCATATTGAGTGCGCTAATAAATCCCTTCTCAGTATGTTACAGAAACTGTTCCTGTGCTATCATACACATTATTCCTTTTTTTCACTCGTTTTCACAAATGCAAACCCCTCCCCCCAACCAACATACCGACAAACATTTTATCTCTCATACAGAAAACACACATGCCCACAAACCTGTATGAACACTTAAATTATTAAAACGCTGGTGAAATAACGAGTTCACACTATATTTTTGTTGTATAATCAGGGGGTTTGTTTGTTCCAGTTCTCAAATGGTAGACAAGAAAAAAAAATTCATTTCGGTACGCTCCGCACATCGTCGTCAGCAGATGTTAGCTAAACATTTTTCAAATGCCATATTTTATTGCCTTTATAGACTTGTGAATTTATTGAACTAAGCTGCAAAACGTGTTTATTTTTCAGAGCATGTCGTGTTGGGTAAGTTGCTCTCTCTCTCTCTGTCTCACACACATACACACAAGCTAGAGTTTGTGCGTACGTTTAGACACGTTTATAACACGGTAGCCTGTATACTACTAAACATCTATAGGCCCTGCCTTTGATAACAACAATGATCTACACCGTTGATATTTATATTCTACAACATTCAAACCAGAACATTTACCTAGAAGTTACAGAGAATGCATCCCAATACACATAATTTTATGTAACAAAAAGACCATAATAGAATTATACTTTTCTCTCCTGAAACATTCTCAAAACTAGATAGGATATAAACTTATGTTTTTGAAAAAGACTAATGCTTTAAATGGCCTGATAATCTCAAGAATACGGACAGTGCACATAAGTTTGATTGACTTAAAACCTCTGAACACTTCTTCATCCACCAGGGACGAAAAGAAATGCATCTGCTGCGGCAGGTAAGCGTTCAAAGCCATTCTGCCGACACCGCGGGAATATGTGCCTTCGTTATCAATCTTGTTTTTTCTACAACCACTATAAATAGGAAGTTTTGTTCTTGGTTTTTTTTATAAATACTTTGAAATGTCGTCTGAATGTTTCGTCTTTTGCAACCAGATGGTTCTACTTCCATTTTCTTTTCTAGTAACATCTTGCTGCCTCATACTTTTAAAGATGACTTCTTACCAAACTTCTTAAGAATAGACTGGCTTGTTTCTGTTGTTTCCTTTGAATTTGTGGTATTTCACATACTTTTATTGTTACTCAATTTTGCTTTCTTCCAACTCTATACTTAAATAATGGCTTCTTTATAGTCACTTAGACATGCATACAGGTCAACAAAGGCAATGAAAAGTTTTGTTAGCAAATAAATAATGAATGCATCTAATAATTATCTTTATTATACAGTGAATTAATTAAATGCGATAACTTCAATGCATAAAAGTGTGTCCTCATAAATCGTGACACGTGATTAGTCAGCTTCCATTTCACCTGGGTGAATGCTTTTCTTTATATGGTTATTTGTCAGTAAAATTCTTTTTCTTGTTCTTTCTCAGAGTGTGCTGCTTCTGCACGTAAGTTCTCGCTAATGCTTTTCCATATGATAGAATTATGATATGGTTTTATTCATCGCTTTCCTGTTAGTGTGTGTAAACATAGTTTTCTATTCTTGTATCACTTACCATACTTTCACTTGAAAGTCTGTCTGCCTGTGTCATCTATTTCCTCTTTAGTTCTATGAGTTCAAATTATGATGAATTGTGTAGGCCTATATATGGAGTCCTAGATGATGACAACGCCGAGCTGACCAAATCAGAAACTGAAGTAACCTCAGGAAACTGAAAGTGGTCTTTCTTCCTTGTTATCTGCCTCTTGCCTCGCAGGTTGGCAACCAAGCAATTTTGAAAATGTTGTTATTTACAAAATATTTATAACCATTGATGCATTGTCTCCTTTCTCGTCTCGTTAAATAAATCAATTATGTGTTTTGCACTCATAAACAGAGGAAAGAAAAATCTGAAATATTTTACTGAGGAAAAATAGTCGCTTAAAATATAGTTGCCCGCTATCATTTCTGTCAGCGTTGAAACAAAAACAAATGTGAATCTTACTGATCATTGCTTCCATTCCCCTTCCTTGTTTTCCTTAATACCAGAATAAAAAATTTCAGCTAGTGTGTTTCTTTCTTTTCTCAGTTCTTCGTAGCCTCTAAGGATGGAATAATACTGAAAGTAACCATGCAATCGGTGGGTGTGAAGTCTGAGGAACCAACACAAGGAACACCTACCTGACACCTCTGGAATCTCAAACAGCCTCGTCATGACACGACCACTCCATTTTATCGTGGCGCAGTCAAGCAAAATAGGAGAAACAGTTACCTCATAATAAATATGCACATATATATATATATATAACTTACTTCAAACGCCTATTCACACTGGCAAAACAAAGTAGAGAAAGGCCGGCTATTGGTGGTTAATGCGAAGTTGTCTCCCTTCAAATCCTATTGCTTTATCAGCTCACGGGTGCCCTCCCTTGCTTTACATCAGGGGAAGGGGAATTTGTTTAACCCAAGGACTATTTTTCACGTGCCATACAAGATTATAAACTAAGAAATCATAGTCTCCACACATTTTTAACTCTGGCAACATGTCCACTGCCAGTCCTGAGTGACCACCAGGTCGGTCCGCTTGCGCAACGGTTAGCACCTGTCTTAAAACTGTGAGGGTTGGCTGTCCTGGGTTCAGTTCTTGTCTCGGCTACGCTGTTCATTCTCTACATGTGACATCTGTTTACAGGGCTGACTGCCTTGCCGTGATATAGCCTTAGTTACTGGCTCGGCGTAAAACACCAGTCCCGCACCCCTTGAGTAACCACAACACAGGCTGAGGTCCGTCCTATCATGTACTTGTGTGTCCTGTCTATTCTGTAATGCTTCATTGCTCTTCCCTCAAATTGATATTCGTTGCTATTCACTTAATATAGGTAAGGTTTATGTTGCTATGACAAGCTCCCACATTTACTGAATTCTAAGTCGCTCCTGTAGCTGCTTTGAGTGGGTCGGACCAAACGACACACCATTCTTCCCCCGTCTTTGCCTTTAACCACCCTCTTGAAGCAAAATACTGCCATCATTGTTGTTGCTAGAAAGTTCTTGTGGTTGTTTCCATGCTACCGATTCATTATTTAGAATTACATAATTAAAAAAAAATACTTGTGTTCTCGTTTTGTCTCTTTTCTGGTTATCAAGCGAATGAAAACTAGCTTTGTTTGCCAAGTACAACATAAAATAAACCATAGCTGCACTTGACAATGAGATTTTTTTATCATCAAAATTCCACTGGAAAGACCATTTTGTTAATTTCATTGTATCAGTCTACCCCTAGCAAACAGCTAGTCAAAGCAGAAGCATGTGATGAAAACCACCATGAACAGACTTTGAGCCATTTTTGAAGAACAAAATATAAAAAATATTAATATGAAATCCAAGTTAAGCACCTTCAGAGAAAATGAATCTTATATCTGACCATTGCTTTTCCAGTTTATTTCTCAAATTCTCTTAATACATATTTTATGGCTGCAGTACTTGTTTATGCACTGAATAACATTGTACACGTTTCATCATTTACAGCAGTTGGAGAACCGGTGTTTAAGAAAATTTCTGAGTAGACAAGTTCTCATGTTGCTACTGAATGCAGGAGTGAGCACACAATGCATGTATATTGAGTCCATCTCCACACATTTTTTGTGTTATCTTTTTGGGCTTTTCCTGTTGTCATTATTAGCAGCATACAATCAGGTCTGCAAGCAGGCAAAGAGTTAGACACTTAAAAACATTTCATTGTGAAATATATGATTTTATGTATTCATCATCATCATCATCATCATCAGAACTACCATTAGTTTCAATGACATCCTCGATGGTGTTTTATATAAATCTTTATAAATCCTCGGTCGGGAAGGGGGGGGGTGTAAAATTTTCATTCACATCAGTTTGATATATACCACAAAACAAGACAAATACAGCAGCATAATTTTTTCAAACATTTATTTTTTAATATTAGAAAAATATTAATTTCAAGTACAATTAAAGAAAAATGAAAGACTTGATACTTTAGTGGCCACACAAACCAGCCAGTTCCATATAAAAAGCAAAAGAAATGAAAATGGAAAAACACACACACTTGACTTTCTCATGCAAAGAACTAATGCCTACCCCAACCTCTCCATGATACACTATTTTAACTGCTTGACCAATTTTAAAGAAAAAAAAACAACATACATCTCAACATGTGACCTACTTTTGCAGAAGTAATTATTTTTGTTAGGCAGATTTACTCAAAATTGTGACAAGAAAACAAAAGTTTCATCTCAGTATATCTATAACAAATGCATCTTCAACTAGGAAAGTTAACAGTACCAGACGCATGCACCTCTATCTTTACTGCTTGATGTCTTATGTGTAAGAGATTTATCAGATAATACTATTGATCGTTGATGGGTGACAACATGTCTGTTGAGCAAAAGCTGTGTGGCTGTGTCAGCACATCATGTGCTAATGCGCATCCTGCTGAATTAACAGCAGCGGAAGGTTGTGTTCAACTTTTTTTTCCACAAAGATTATTTATGTTCTAGAAAAAATACTTTGGCGTAGACAACTTGGAAGAAGATTGAAACGTGTCAAGTTCTGATTGTTGTTATTGAACAGAGGATGTGCATGCTGGAATATTTGTTACAAGAAAGGTTATAGATCATCATTAGGGATTTTTTTTTTACTGTGTTGTTTAGTAAAAGTAGGCAGATCTGATCAAGTCATTTTATTATTTTTGTGTAAAAGAACATGTATTTGTCTGGCCCGTACCTGTGATTGGAAGACAAAGAGTGAGAGTCACAAGTCGCAGGGTTGTGACACTCACTGATGAGCATTATGCTTGAAAAAAATGGATTGCTGAAAGGTCAGCAAAAAAAGACAAATATTCGAAGAGAGTATGGGACAATGCACACACACAAAAATGCAACTAAATGCATTTAAGCCCTAAAAGTGTTTTAATTTAGAAATGTTTTGTGCAACTCAGCCCAGTTTCCTTACATTCCAGACAAAATACATAAATAATAAGCATTGCAAGTTCACAAGTACTGATGAATTTTCAGTTGTGTGTGTGATGTAGGTGTGCATGTAAGATTTTGTGTGTGTGTGTGTGTTTTTAAAAGATGTGTTGATCATTTTTTTAACTAGTAACTAGTACTTAATCTGTTAGAAGAACTATATCTATATATAACTGAGCACATTTCCAATGTTTAAATTGAACACTGGGATTCATAAAGTTATTCATTGTCATCAGATTAAAATGGATAAAAAAAAGAGGGCAGCGATATGTGCCCCAGTTTCCTATGAGGAGAAATAGTAATCCAAGAAAACAGTAAGAGATAAAAAAAGCTCTAACCAAAGGAATAGAGATTCATTCAGATTGTCAGGGATTCCCTGGTTGTCAAGCGACTACAGCAGCAGTAGAAAATCCAGTCCTAGGGAAGGTCCATCAACAAGTCAAAAATGTCAATCAAGACACCAAAAAGGTCACAAGACCGAAAAGGTAAAAAAAAAAAAGTGATGGCAGTCACAAACCAGAACTCGCCAGCTGAAATTTATTTTCTAGGCAATTCCTTTTCTGTTTATAAACAATTTGAACTTTCACATGGAAGTTTATACTTTAAATTTATGTTTTTAAATTTATTACAAATGAGATAAATATTCTAAAAATCCTCCTTTGTTCTTTGTTTCTGCTGCTTGCTGGAATGTTGGTTTCATGAGAATATACGTGAGGCACAAGTAGCTGCTATTTCAAGGTGCTTAGGAGGCGCAGACTCATAGAGCTAAACTTGGTGGATGGTACCTGCATGCATAATGTCTATGATAATAATTTGTGACTAAAATGGAAACCAGAGATTTTAAAAAAAGCCATGGTGTCAGGAAAGGGGAAAACACATCTCCTTTATTGTTTGCAATTTATCTCAATGACTTGAAAACACATCTCTTAGCAGACTCTGAATGTTGGTCTCTCAGAATAAGCCAAACTTGCACCAAATAACCTTACTCCTCAAGAAACAGATGTGCTCCTTAAATTATACCAGAATAGGTGAGATTGCAGTAAGATTCATGTATCCATAA
This sequence comes from Marisa cornuarietis, assembly GCA_004794655.1. Taxonomy (NCBI): domain Eukaryota; kingdom Metazoa; phylum Mollusca; class Gastropoda; order Architaenioglossa; family Ampullariidae; genus Marisa; species Marisa cornuarietis. The sequence goes on along the minus strand of SMMW01000542.1, from coordinate 1,234,676 downwards.
AAAAACCAAGAAATATACCTTTGTCTTTCTAGTTTAGTAGTAGGTGATCCATTTCATCATTAAAGTTTTTATGTTTTAACAAGCAAATATTTTGTAGTGTGGTAATTTCTATAAAGAAATACAGCACACTTTGCTTACGAGTGCACAATAAAAGAGCAAAATTGAACTTTTGTACCGGCTACATAACTGCGTTTACTTTGAAGGGAGCACCACATAAAGCATCGTAGGGACTCCTCAATGCCAAACAGCACTAAAAAGAATTCACTCATTCTATCCAGCGATCCCATATTTTGATGTCCAAATTTCTCACTCCCCTATATACTGCAAGCAGATAGCAGCACCATAGGGCTAGGCGTGGTGCTTTTACAACCACACGAAGGAAGCTTCTTACCCATCATCTACATTAGCAGGAAACTTTTAGAGAAAGAATCCAGATATATCTACTGTAGAACACGAGTGCTTAGCGATTGTAGGGGCAGTGTTAAAGCTATCTTGCTAACCTGTATGGGACATGTTTCATCCTTCATACCGACCACCAGCCCCTCACCTTTCTGACTTCCACTCCTTACATTTTGTAGTGCGGTAATTTTTATAAAGAAATACAATACACTCTACTTACGAGTGCACAAACAAAGAGCAAAACTGAAATTACACGGCTGATGTTAATGGTTAGGGAAGAGACAAGGAATCATCAGTGTGGGCTACACACCTGATGATAAGCAGAGGATGACCATTTTAGACCCCTTTAAAGAGTACTGTATTGCGACTAGAAACTGCAGGTGGTATAACCAACATATCTCCATGTTGGTTTAGATAAAAGAGCCTGGAAGTATCACTGCATTTTGTGTCTACAGATAGCTGATGTTCAGAAAGAATTAACGTTGGCATCATTTCACAATTTTAGCGAGATCTTAAACACTGAAACCGTGCTAAAAACAATTCACTCACTTCTATTGAGCAGCTTTCTCATTGCCCTTCATACTGCAAGAGCGAGAGAGTTCCAACAGTATCCAACATGCCACAATCCACACGGTCATTGTATGCAAAACCAAGGCTTAACCCTTTCAGTGCGAAGGGCCTTAAACGTGGCTTTGTCCATTCAGTGCGAAGGGCCGTAACGTGGCTTTACCATGTGCTCCAAGAAAGCTCTTCAATTGGTCAATTTAATAATAATTCAACCAATCAAAAAGTGTGGTTTTCTATTCTGCAGTCTTCTTCGCACCTTTTGCACTAGTTGTGGCATATTTGGCACGATTTTTCGTTGCGGAATTTTGCTTGATAAAATGAGTGACTACAGCGATCGTGACGAGGAAGACATTTTTGGCGACACCAGTGAAGAGAGTGTTGTTGAAAGCGACTGATAGTGATTTTGAAGGTATTTATATGATTATTTTTGCTGCTAATTACGTAGTTTTTTTGTCGAGTAAGGCAGGTGGCCATTGTGAAATTTTATAATTTTTCTAGATAGTTTGCTTTGTTTTTAAGTGTTCTGTGACCACCGTGGGTGTATCGTATTACAATTCTAACGTGTTTTATCGTCAATTCTGTATCCAGTCAGGCATTTATGAATCAGATTTGTGTTTTCATTGATCCTACTTCATATATTTCTCTCATTTCTGTGTCAGTGTGTCATGTGAGTTACAAGGATATTGTAGAAGTGTGTGTGGTCAGTATACCAGAGCAGAGAGCCTGCTATATCAACATTGATTGGTGGGACATTATGGCTGAACTTCGATATAGAGTAACTCGGTACGTCATAGGCCGGTCTATGCTATTTGTTTGGGATTATGATTAGTGCTAGTGTATATGTATTATCTCTTTATATCATGTATGTATTACTGCTACTACGAGCACTATTGGAATTGCCCTTAGGGATAAAAAAGTGGCATTGTATTGAATTAAAAAAACAATAACAGTAATGATAAATTTGCTTTTGTTTGAATATGCAGGGTCTAGCAGTGATGGAGAGAGTGAAGATGAGGGCAACGACCAAGATCTGCATGGTATTTGGTTGCCCATTATAGGTGAGGACCCTGGACCACCCTATCAACTTCACTGCTGCTCCAGGACCCAAGCACCCACCACCCCAAGATGCAAGGCCTGTTGACTATGTCAACTTGTTCTTCACCACTTTCTTTGTGGACCAGATAGTGGCCGAGACCAACCGGTACAATAGGAAATGGATTGAGGAGCACAGTGACTACCTCAACAGCAAACCCAGGTCCAGAGTGCACCAGTGTTATAGGGGCAACCTGACACCCAAAGAATTACATGCTTTATTGGGTGTGTCCCTCAACATGGGTGTCATTCGCAAGCCCAACATTGGAATGTACTGCGACGCAGCCCATCCCAGCCAGTCAACAACCTGGTTTCAGTACCACTTTTCACGTGACCGCTTCCAGCTGTTGCTGAAGTTCCTCCACTTCAGCAACAATGACCTACAGCCACCTGGTGGACATCCTAACCACAATCTCCACAAGATTCAGTCTCTCATTGGACCCTTCACAAGGTCCTTCCTCTGTCACTATCACCCTGGCTTGAACATATCCATCGATGAGAGCATGATCGGCTATAAGGGCAAGACGCCACACCTGCATCAGTATATGCCTCTCAAACGCTATGCCATGTTTGGCATCAAATTGTGGTGTGTCTGTGATATTGTCAATGGATACACTTCTTATTTTGAAATGTATAAAGGGAAGGAAGTGCCAGTAGAAGACCAGCCATGTGGAGCAACACATGCACTCATCATGAGGCCACCACCTGTGAGTGGACAATTTTTTCAGCAGCCCGGACCTGTTTTTGAAACTGTTTGCTACTGGTACCAGTGCTTTTTTTTGTTTGTTAGGGTTTAACGCCGTGCCAGCAACTAAGGCTATATCACGGCAATGAAAGACAAATTTATGACAAAAATTCCATCAGAGATCTTCAAAAAGATATAACAGTGCCATTCCAATAAAAACAACACAACCAAGAGAATTTTTAAAAGAGTGATTCTAGTATAAAAGTGGTTGTTGTGGCCAAAAGGCCGTCAACAAACCAAAACCATAAGCCAAAACTAACAGGAATTTAAAACTTAAATTTTATGGAAGAGTCCAATCCCTCTTAAAAATGCAAAAATTGCTGCCGATGGGACGGACCTAAACAAAGCAGACACAGAAACTGCTGTGAAAAAACGCTGACGGGTACTCTGGAGCTCAGGGCAAGTAATTAATACATGTTTAACATTTAAAACTTCTGTACACCACGGGCAAACAGGTGGTGGTTCACCTCGTAAGAGATACGATTGCGTGACATAGGTGTGTCCTAACCTCAGTCTAGTTAAGACTACCTCCTCCCGTCGCACAGGGCGGCACGGAGGTAGGCGGTCAGAAAGATTGGGAAGGGTGGCGTGTAGCTTGTTTTGGCCCAGAGTGTCCCAGTGGCGTTGCCACAGTGACTGAACATAGGCCGTGAAGAGAGATTTGCAGTCAGATGATACAAGCGATTTCAACTGACTAGACAATTTGCAAGCGGCCCTGGCAGCCTGGTCTGCTTGGACGTTGCCAGCAATACCAGCGTGGCCAGGTGCCCAAACGAAAACAATATCTTTGTTTCGGCGAATGAGTATTCCATGGATTTTGTGGATTTGTACCAAGAGAGGGTGGTCAAAACAACTGGAAAGAAGAGCTTGGAGGGCAGAAAGGGAGTCAGAGATGACCAAAAAGTTGTGCTCCGAAGAGCGGTGAACATGCTGCAAGGCTAGCAAGATGGCATGAAGTTCCGCTGTGAAGATAGAGCAGCCATCTGCAAGTCGGGCTGAAGCGGCCCGTTGCGGCTGGCAGGATGGAACTGCTGCCGCAGCAACAGGGCCACCGTTTGGAACTTTGGAACCATCTGTAAAGATACAGCAGAATCCAGGATAGTCAGAAAGAAGTTCCTGAAAGCGTTGAAGAAAGATGAGGTCACTAGTGTCCCCCTTTTTAAAGGCTGTAAGATCAAGACGGATCTCTGGAACAGGAAGAGTCCAAGGAGGAGTTGGCAGTAGAGGGAGAGGCTCTACCTGCTGGATATCTACTCCGGCAGCTTGCAGATGAGGTGCCACACGGAGTGATAATGGTTTTTGTTCCTTGGTACGAATAGCATACAGGGCAGCACGCTGTGGTCCAAAGACGGCACGGTAAGCAGGGTTTTCAGGATGAGACTTCAAGCGACAGACATAGGAGAGCATGAGTTTCAGACGGCGAAGGGACAGTGGAGGCTCACCAGCTTCTGCGTACAAACTATGTACAGGAGTGGTGCGAAAGGCACCCAAACAGATGCGGAGCCCTTGATGGTGAATAGGATCAAGAATTTTGAGATAGGACTCTCGAGCAGAGCCATAGATGATGGATCCATAGTCTAGCTTGGAGCGGACCAGGGCACGATACAGGCGAAGCAGGACCGTGCGGTCCGCCCCCCAGCTGACATGGCCAACTACTCGAAGAACATCCAAGGCTTTCTGACATGAAAGGCGTAGAGATCTGATATGAGGAAGAAAGGATAGTTTACGGTCAAAGATGACCCCAAGAAATTTTACTTCCTGAACTACTTTGAGTACCGTGCCGTTGACAGAAATACAAGGGTCTGGAAACATGCCTCGTAGTTTACAAAAGTGGATGCATACTGACTTTGTGGGAGAAAATTTGAAGCCATTTTCTGTCACCCACTTCTGCACACCGTTTACGCACAGCTGAAGCCGGCGTTCGAGGCATGGCAGCAAACGGCCTCGGATGCAGAGAGCAAAGTCATCTACATACAACGAGGCCTCCAAACCTGGAGAGACAGATTTTAGGATAGCATCTATTTTAATGTTGAAGAGAGTTGGTGAAAGGATGCTGCCCTGTGGGACGCCCATTTCCTGTTCCTGAGGAGCAGACAGAATAGACCCTACACGAACTTGAAAAAGTCGGTGAGATAGAAAGTTTTCAATGAAGATAGGCATACGACCCCGGAAGCCAAGGGCATGAAGGTCCAACAGAATACCTTGCTTCCAGGTTGTGTCATACGCCTTTTCCAAATCAAAAAAGACCCCTAACACATGTTCTTTGCTAACAAATGCATCTCTAAGGAAAGTTTCAAAACGGACCAGATGGTCCGTGGTACTGTGGTGTTTTCTGAAGCCACACTGCAGGTTGGAGAGGAGGCCATGAGACTCAAGATGCCACGTGAGCCGGGCATTCACCATGCGTTCTAAAGTTTTGCACAGACAACTAGTAAGGGCGATAGGACGGTAAGAGTTGGGATCAGAGGGATCCTTACCAGGTTTTGGGATGGGCACCACGACTGCCTCACTCCACGAGGGAGGGAAACAGCCAGACCCCCAGATAAAGTTAAAGATATCTAGGAGGAGGCGTAGAGAGACCTGTGGAAGATGAGTCAGCAGCTGATATGAAATGTTGTCTGGGCCAGGTGCAGAGTCATTGCACTTCTGGAGGGCCTGCTGCAATTCTTCAAGAGAGAAGGGTAGGTTGTACTGTTCAGAGTTGTTAGAAGAGAAGTCACAGCTAGAAGATTCCTTAACAGACTTCAGGTGCTGAAATTCTGGAGAGTAGTGGGAAGAAGAAGAGTTTTGTGCAATGGTGGATGCCAATGAGTTTGCAACATCCTGTGCCTCTGTGAGGATGGAGTCTCCAACCTGCAGGTGGCCTACTGAGCCTGCCTGAAACTTTCCCTTAATCTTTCTTATGGCCGCCCACACTGCCTGGGAGGTGGTGCGGGATGATAACGAGGACACAAACCTCTGCCACGCAAGCTTTCTACTCTGTTTAAAAATGTATCGAGCTCGTGCTCGGCTGCGTTTAAAATTTAGCACATTTTCTGGAGTGGGATGGCGAAAGGCAAGGCGCTGAGCCTTCTTTCGGTCGTGTTGAGCCATCCGACACTCCTCTGTAAACCAAGGGACACGTAGATGTTGATTCCGTGTCCCTTTTTCGGTATTGTTTTCGAAGCAACCTCGGTTAATATATTTGTAAAAATTCTAACAGGATGCTCTTTATCATTACTGAACTTTTCTAAGTTGATATCTAAAGTAGAAGAAAGGCGGGTGGAGCAGAGGGCTTGGAAAGCAGGCCAGTCTGCCTTAGTCAGGTTCCACCCGCCATTAGAAAAATTTTTGTCCCGTTCCAGAGTACTTAAAAATTTTAAAATTATAGGAAAGTGATCGCTGCCGCACAGGTCGTCGTGTACAGCCCAGTTAAAATCTAGTAACAGTGCTGGGCTGACCACTGATAGATCTACTGCTGACACTGTGCTACAGTATGGACGGCAAAAGGTGTTGGAGCCATCGTTCAAAAGGCAGAGATCACTTTCCATAAAAAGTGATCCCAACAACTCTCCCCTAGGGTCACTCAAAGTTCCACCCCAAAGGGGGTGGTGCCCATTAAAGTCCCCTAAAAGAAGGACGGGAGAAGGAAGTTGGGTCAGAAGACCCTCAAGGTCTTGTCGGGAGACCCGAGCAGAAGGAGGAAGATAGATACTGCAGATAGTGATAGTTTTGCCCAAGGTAACCCGGGCAGCAACTGCTTGAAGAGGAGTCGAAAGTGGTATCGGGCTAAACAAGAGGTGGGAACGGAGAAGAAGAGCAGTCCCACCTAAAGGGACGTCAGTCTGTGAGTCCTGACGCAAAACCTGAAAGCCTTTAAAAGAAAAGGTGGTAGAAGGTAGGAGAAGAGTCTCCTGAAGAGCTATAACATCAAGAGAGAAGCTAGATGCTAGGCATCGAAGTTCTTCAAAGTTTGCTCGGATCCCTCGACAGTTCCATTGAAGGATTGTAGACATGCTATCTGTGAGGGAAAGAGGCTGAACGCCTCACAGTAGCAGAGGTAGAAGAGGGGAAAGGTGAAGAAGGCAGGGGACGGCGGGATGGAGAAGGCGACGCAAAACGCCGCTCATCTATATCCATCCCCTGCTCGCCAAGAGTGGCAAAACGATTTGAAACAGGGACTACTGTTGCTGCTGTAGTGGCCCCAGATGTGCTGTGGTGTGTAGTGGGTTTTTCAGGTGATTTAGGTTTTGATTGTGCGTTTTTCTTGTCTGTCTGTTGTGTAGTGTTTTTTCCTTTTGGTGATTTTGTGTTACGTGCTTGTGGGCGTGTAGTTTGTCTGACTGGTGAAGGTTGTTTGGCCTGTGGTGTTTGTGCTTGTGTGGTCTGAGTGGTCTGAGGTGTTTGTGTTGTTTGTGATGACTGGGTGCCACCACTGCATGCAGGAGGAGGAGGAGGAGGCATAACATGTCTGACTGGGACAGGGCCCTCAGAAGAGACCCATGTCATGTCCGTCTGGATAGCAATAGAGTTCGATGGTCTTTTTCCCACGACTGCAGAGTAGGAAATGGAGCCTACAGTGGGAGATGGGCCACCCACAACGCGACGGCGAGCATCGGCGTATGAAACGCCAGATTCCGCGCGTACGCGCTGAATGGCTGCCTCTTCCTTCCACTTTGGGCAGTCTTTGGAAGAAGCCGTGTGGGCACCATCACAGTTGCAGCATTTGGCGCTTGAAGTGCAATCAGCTGCAGCATGGCCAGTCCCACCGCAACGAAAGCAGCGGGCTTGGGACTTGCAAAAGCTTGCCCCATGACCATAACGCTGGCAGTTGAAGCAGCGCAACGGAGAAGGTATGAAAAGAGAGACTTTTACCTTCAAATACCCAACATCAATGGTGTCGGGTATTTTAGGAAGGCAGAAAGTGAGAAAAAGAGTGTTGGTTGGTACAGATTTTCCATCCTTCTTTAGGGTGACCCTCTGTACTGCTGTGACCCCTTGGTATGCCAGTTCGGACCTGATGTCAGGTTCCGACATCCCAGCCAGGTCAGGACAACGAATGACCCCTTTGGAAGAGTTGAGGGATCGATGTGCAGTTACTTTAATAGGACGGTCAATGAACCGTTTTCCGTCCCATCGGCGCAGGGCCTCACTTGCCTTCTGGTCTGCGCACTGTACAAGATACTGTCCAGAGCGCAAACGTTTGATGGATGAGAAATCTGTTGATATATTTTTGAAGCCCTTTGAAATTGCAAATGGTGAAAGGGATGAGAGCGGCTGGGCCGGCTCTGTACCCTCAACCAGAAGAAAGCGGGGCCAGGCCCCCTCAACATTCACTCTTACATTCACTCGAACCTCTTCCTCACTGTCCGAAGACTCATTCTCACGTATGCGTTTCCCCAGATTTGATTTTTTTTGCCATAATGAATTTCATTTGTTTCATTCCTTATGCTCCCCACCCACCATGGAGTCCAACAAGGGGATGCGACCGAGCGGTACCACTTAGGGCATTTCCAGCAGGGTCACACCAGGGATACATAAGGAATATACTCTGGCCTACAGAGTGTGTAGACCAGATTGACCCCGGCCGCAGCCTTCTAGCAAAGCTAGGGCAATGCACGACCAGCCGATTGATTGGTGTGGGCCACACCAACCTCCCGTCTAGGAGAAGTCCGGGCCAAAGAGGTGTGTTGGTATAGTAGGCCGCAGCCCACCAGGGACCTCAACCTCCAGGATCCCATCCTCCCCCGTCACGGGTTGCCCTGCACGGCAAACACAGGGGGCCTAAAGGAGGCCACAGAGAAAAGAGCTGCATTGAAAGAAAGGCATGATTGGAGAAGATGATAGGGAAAGGCCAGTGTAGGCAGAAGATAGAGAAGGCAAAACTGGAGTGTGATAGAGAGATGTTTGTTTAGAAAGGAATGAAGGTGAAAGGGCCAGTGAGGGAGAAAGGAGAAAAGCCTAAGGGAAAGGGGTGGGCCAGCTTGGTCACCCAGCCAGAGAGAGGCTGGGTGTTCACCCCCGGCACGAGAAGCCGGGCCCACGGGGGCGGTACCAGTGCTACTTGGCAGAACGTCGCACAATGAAGTGGACACTGAAGGTGGCATTCTCTCTGTTTGGCAAGTGTAACAGCCATGACAAATTTGCACATTTGCCATATTTTTTATGTTTTTGTTTAGTAATTTTTTATTATTTTATTTCATGCATTGATTTTTATGTAGTCTCGCATCTGCGAGATTACATCGAGATTTAGACAAGGGGGAAGCAACTCTCTGGGTTTCCATTTGTACATTCTTTCTTTTGGAGAAAGATGTGGCCCAGGGTGGTCGATGGGCCTACCCTGGGCTGTTTGTCCTAAATCAGGTTTGTGAAAAATATACATGATGTTTGACAATTTAAACGCTGCTCTGCAAGAGCATGGTATATTTGTATGATTTTAGATTTGTTAGGTATACGATGTTTGAAGATTTTGTATGAGGTGAGGGGACCATATTTCCTCATGTGGCGGTTTGTGAGGATATTGATGTAAGAATTATGTTATTGTTTTAATTTGTTTTATTGTGAGATCTTTAATTTGTGGTATGATGTTTTGAGGGAAAATGTTGATGTAGTAATATGTATTTTCTAAAAATGGTTTCAATGAGAATAGTTGATCACATGTGGATAGCACGTGGTTACCATGTGTTAGAGGGGAATGTTGTGTAGAACGTTATTGTAAGGCACAGTAGCATGGTTTGTTTTGTTAAGGACTTTTATTATAAGATGTAGGGGGTAGTTAAGATATAATAGTATATGTTTGGAAAGGTTAAGATTGACTATTTGGATATTATGTATTTTAGGTATTATAAGTTTTTTATTTGTTGATTCGCAGGGCAACAGCTTCTTCTTTTCCTTTATTTCCATATGTACGCCTGCAACCGTCCTTTGTAATAAAGAGATACTTTTGGGAGAAAGCGCCTTGGTTGTGATTGATGATGAAGATAAACAATCTACCAGCCATTTGAAGCCTCCCATATTTAACACCCGTTACAGCAGGGCAGTGCTAAACAGTTATATATTATATGAGCAGAATACCGACAGGCCCAAACTGACCAGGCACATGTTCATGACTGAGCATGTGGAGGCATTGGCTGGGAGCTATCACCCACCCAAGCTTGGGAAGCATTGCCGCTGCAGCAATCGATGCTGCCAAACAAGACAGGTCTCTGGCATTCGCACCTGCTGTACTTCTCACCCAACCCCACCCAGCTTTTGGAGGTGGTGGACACAATGACGAAATTGCCAGTAGGCAAGAGACGAAATTGTGCGGCAGGGCGTTGTGGTAAACGAGTGGCTCCTCGTATGAGTGCCCTACTTGTGATGTAGTTTTGTGCCCTGCCTGCTTTACCATGTACCACAATGAGCAGTGAACTTAACTGTATATGTTATGTGTTTAATACAATATGTAAACTTTCTTGCATTATTGGTATCATCACGTCTTCCTTGTGATGCAGAACTGTGCCCTCCTGCTTTGAAAACTGGAAGTGCACTTTCTATAATGTCATGGATCGACCCGTGACAGTAACGAATGTCAGAAATGGAGCTAGCTCCCTTGTTTGTTTTGTGCAGCAGGGTTAGTGGCCCTTGGGGGTACGTTTGGTTTTTGGTGGAGAAAGGGTGGAGGTAAAATGAGGTATGACGTGGGGTGTCGTCTGGAAGAAGCTTCTAGAGAGGGAGAAAAAGATCGTTTGGGTGGAATGTACCGGTGTGTGTGAGTTTTGGAGAAAAGAAAAGGAGGTCGGCGTTTGGAGCATTGCTTGGAGTTTATAGGCCTAGTGTTTCGCCAGTTGCTGTGTGCCTACTGGTGGATTCAGATAATTGGAGTATTGCTGTGTGTTTGAAAAGATTCGTCAGTTGATGTGTGTCTGCCGGTGGATTCTGCATTGGGAGTAATTGCTGTGCTTTTGGAGATTCGCAGTGGTGTGTATTTCTGTATAGTTTCAAGGAGTATTACAGGCAAGAGTACATCTGTGGGTGCGTGTGATGTGACTGGACGGTGACATTGTGATTTGGTCATTTACGTTTTGAGAAACTGTTGATGAACATTGGAAGAAAATTAAATATAGAGAAGAGACGGTTAGCGACAATTGATTGGAAGGTTGAAAGACATGTACGTTGTTGAAAGAATATTCCTGCTCGCTTGTTCACATATATTGATTGGAGATATTTAAAATATTAGAAAGGTTTATGTAGTCATTAATTAGCTGCGAGATATGTTGATGTAGCATTTATTTGAAATTCGTTGAGGGTGGGAAACTATTTGGAATTTTTTAATTATAGAGATATAGGAACCCACGTACAGGTCTTAGTACTTTGTTGTGTGAAAAAAACACGTGAGGAACGCTGTGAAGTCAGTGTGTGTTGTATGTGACCCGTACACACGTCCCGTGTGTTCTTGACAATAATTACTTCCAAATATGTGCACATTGTTGTGTTTTTGGAACTGTATGAACCCTACACATGTTCAACATGTGAAATGTACACTTTCTGGCATTATTGGTATCATCAAATGACTTCATTGTGATTACAGAACTGTGCCCTGCCTGCTTTGTAAACTGGAAGTGCACTTTCTATAACTACTTGCAAATATGTGCACATTGCTGTGTATTTGAAACTGTACGAACCAACCCTACATGTGTTCAACATGTATTATGTAATTTGTAAACTCTATTGCTTTACTGGTGTCGCCACATGTCTTTCTTGTGGACATCGCTGTATATTTGAAACTGTTTGAACTGCACGTGTTCACTATGTGAAATGTAATTTTTCTTGCATTACTGGTGTCATCACATGACTTCATTGTGATTACAGAAAGTGCACTTTCTATAACTACTTGCAAATATGTAGACATGGACAGGAGTTTCAGTGTTTCTAAATAAAGGCTAGAAAACTTGCATGCAATAAAGTGGTTGCTGGTTATACAGTGGAACCTCGGTTCTCGAACGACTCGCAATTCGAACAAATCGGAGTCCGAACAAAAAATTCGAGAAATTCTTGCTTCGTAGTTCGAACAAAAATCGGAGTTCGAACGTCGGTACGACACGTGAGTGCGTACGCGAGGGTGGGATGCTGAGCGGCGTACGGGTGTAGAGCGCTCTCTTCGTGACCAACTGTTGTCGTGTGCGGACGTGCTGCGTTTTGCTCTCGCATTTTATATAGGTGCACGAAGTGTTTTAGCCCCTAATCATGCCTCCAAAGAAAGTCAGTGAAAAAAGAAAAGTAGTGCGTACAACTATTGCATTTAAGAAAGAAATAATAGCAAAATATGAAAAAGGTGTGCGAGTGTCTGATCTGGCTAGGGAATACAGCATGGCGAAATCTACGATCAGTACGATACTAAAGAATAAGGAGGCTGTGAAATCTAGTGAAGTGGCTATGGGAGTGAGTGCTATAAGCAAGCAAAGGCCGCAAGTTTTGGAAGAGGTTGAAAAACTTTTGATGATTTTCATAAATGAAACACAGTTAGCGGGAGATAGTGTTAATGAAGAGATGATTTGTGAGAAAGCACTAGAAGTGTACAGTTATTTGTTAAAGAAAGACCCGTCGCTTATTGTTGAAGGATTTGATTTCAAGGCTAGCATTGGATGGTTTGAAAAGTTCAGGAGGAGAAGTGGCATCCACAACGTGGTTCGACATGGGGAGGCAGCAAGTTCGGACAAGACTGCAGCGGAAAAATTCAAGATCGACTTTGCCAGTTTTGTTAAACAAGAAAATTATCTTCCCCAGCAGATTTTCAACTGTGATGAAACCGGTCTTTTTTTGGAAAAAAATGCCACGGAGGACATACATTACACGCGAGGAGAAGTCCATGCCAGGTCACAAGCCAATGAAAGATTGCTTCACGCTTTTACTGTGTGGCAATGCAAGCGGGGATTGTAAAATCAAGCCTCTACTTATTTATCATTCGGAGAATCCGAGGGCATTTAAGACCAACAACATAATGAAAAGCAAATTGCCTGTTATGTGGAGGACAAACTCCAAGGCTTGGCTAACGAGGCAATTTTGCACCGAGTGGGTGCACGAAGTTTTTGGCCCGGAAGTAAAAAAATATTTGGAGGAGAAGAATTTGCCACTACGCTGCCTTTTGTTGATGGATAATGCCCCTGCACATCCTCCAGGTTTGGAGGACGACTTGATGGAGGAATTTGATTTTATCAAAATTAAGTTTCTGCCTCCAAATACCACCCCGTTACTCCAACCCATGGACCAGCAAGTTATTGCCAACTTCAAGAAGCTCTACACGAAATATCTCTTCCAAAGGTGTTTTGAAGTCACGAATGACACTGAACTGACCCTGCGCGATTTTTGGAAGCACCATTTCAACATCGTGCACTGCATCAACATCGTCGATAAAGCATGGAACGCTGTGACCCATCGGACGATGAATTCTGCTTGGAGGAAGTTATGGCCCGAGTGTGTCATCGAGCGAGAATTCGTAGGCTTCGGTGTTGCAGGAACCAGCATGAGTGCTCCTGTTGAGGAGGAGGAGGAGGAACCCGACCTCGTTGATGACATTGTGTCTGTGGGCAAGAGCTTGGGCTTGGAGATAGACAACGATGACGTGGAGGAACTCCTGGACGAACATCAAGCCGAGCTCACCACAGAAGAACTCCTCCACCTTCAGAATGAGCAGAAGAAAAAGTTGGAGGAGGAGATGTCCTCTGAGGAGGAAGAAGCAAGAAAGGATGCCCCGACATCTGAGATTAAACAAATGTGTAGCAAATGGGCCGAGTTACAGAATTTCGTCGAACTCCACCACCCCGATAAAGCTGCAGCCACCAGAGTCATCAATGACTTTAACGACACTGTCATGAACCACTTCCAAAAAGTGCTAAAAAGAAGGCAGAAGCAAGTGACATTGGATAAATATTTTAAGAGAAAAGAACATCCTGTAGCCGAGTCATCCGTAGCAAAGAGATCTGAACGTGAGATCACCCCTCCGTAAAAAATCCTATTCATAATTCTTTTCTTTATCCTTTTTTTTATTTTTACACGTTCATGTTAGCGTAATCTTTCGTACGGAAGATTACGATAACGCGAACGTACGGTTAGCCTGGGTTACATTTATGTTTATGTTATTTGTGTCTTTGCCATTTTGCTTAACATTTTCTGAGATATACATTGCTTTTTATGTGTTGTCAGCATTTTAATGTGCAATTTCATGCATAAAATAATGTAAGAAAGGTTAAAAAATGTAAGCATCCAGGGTGTTGGAACGGATTAAAACGATTTACATTATTTGTAATGGGAAAAATGGTTTCGGTGTTCGAACAAATCGCTTTTCGAACAGGTTTCTGGAACGGATTATGGTCGAGAACCGAGGTTCCACTGTATTTTAAAAGAAGATATTTTCACTACTATCAGCAACAAGGCACGAAGTCAATACTACAATATATATATACTTTCACTAAAATACTGATACGTCTGAAATTTTAAGACGATGATTCCAGTTTGTGAATCCTAAAAGCTAATGGAGTAACATAAAAAGAGCAGAAGAAAATGTCTTCCCATGTCAGGTCAAATTCAGCAATTTTATAAGTTTGTCATGAAAAACGGACTTATTCTTCGCAAAGTCCGCACAGTGACAGCACGTTTAGCGAAAACCTGCCCCACGGTAGATGACTATTCAGGGGTCTTTAAATGATAAAATCTCCAGAAATGCACTGAAAATAATTGTCTTCAAACTAAATACTACTCGCATTAAATTAAATAATTGTTACGTGCTGTAAGTAAATTTGTTGTGTGTAAACGAACTTACTATGATGGAGATCAAAGGATGAAAGGATGAGAGCCTTGTGTCACGTGTGTGACTCGCTTGTCTTTCCAGGCAAGCGGGAGAAAGGCAGGTCAAAGCCAACCCGCGAATCGCGAGACACATAGCGGGCTTGCACCACCAGCTGACATAACGTAGATCAGTGGGAACCCCATCAAGCGCCTCGCTATTTGACTAACGGGGTGACTGCTTTACCTCAAACCCATGGTCAGACCATCAATCGCACCAAGTGTTGAGCAGCTGGATTGCCCACGTACAGGTGGCCTAGCTGTTGTAGGGCCCACTACTAGCCAACTAGCTTTGCAGGCTGGGGTGTTTCCTCCTCGCTGAAGTAGAGACCACCAGGCCCAGTTCTGGGAAAAGGAAGTAACTGAATCTACATTAAGGTCTCCTTTGTGATTCATGGAAGGGATATACTCTAGGAGTATGTGTGTGTGTGTGTGGGGGGTAAGAACACAGAAAGGTTTCTCAAAGGAATTACATGCTGCACACAGAGTGCAAGGGGCAGGATACTCTGCCAGTTGACAACTAAGGGATGAGGCTTGTCGAAAAGACAGCGCTCTTGAAGTGTAGTGTGGGTGGACGAATAAAATGTAAACAGTGAGCAAAAAGAAAAGAGAGACAACCCTCGCCAATCAAACTCATCCATCCAATCAAAAAGCACCAAATGTAAGTTGATTATAATATTCACAGCTGTCACAATTGTCCGAGCTCCAGTGACAGACAGCTTTTTAGTTTTGCATGATGAGAAACTATGTATTGCAGACAGTAGCTCAAGGGGCTTATTTATATTAACCCTCTTATAGTACTTCAAGAAAAGCTCTCCTAATGGTCAATTTAATTATAATTCAACCAATCAAAAAGTGTGATTCTCAATTCTGCAGTCTTCTTTGCACCATGCAGTAGTTTTGGCACGATTTGCACGATTTTTCGTGGACTAATTTTTCTATAAAAGATGAGTGACTCCAGTGATCGAGAAGAGGAAGACATTTTTGGCGACACCATTGAAGAGAGTGTTGTTGAAAGCGACTCTGAAAGTGAATTTGAAGGTATTTATATGATTATTTTTGCTGCTAATTATGTAGATAGGCTTTTTTGTCGAGTAAGGCATGTGGCCCTCGTGGAATTTTAGAATTTTTCTAGATAGTTTGCCTTGTAAGTGTTCTGTGACCACTGTGGGTGTATCGTATTACAATTCTAATATGTTTTGTCAATTCTGTATCTAGACAGGCATTTATGAATCAGTTTTGTGTTTTCATCGATCCTACTTCATATATTTCTCTCATTTCTGTGTGTGTGTCAGTGTGTCATGCGAGTTACAAGGATATTGTAGAATTGTGTGTGGTCAGTATGTCCGAGCAGAGAGCCTGGTATATCAACATTGAAGGATATTCTTGTAAATATCACTGACAGTGTTACTCATTTTTTTATTGTCACAATGCAGTAGACAGAATCATATGCAATCATAAATATTGTAGATTTAACTAATACATATGTTGGTGTGAGGGGCTGATGGTGGTACATATGATTGAATGAGAAACAAAAGTGTTTCTTGCAATTGTTAGCTCAGGTATACATGTATGATTTGTGTGCAGCATTATCATAGTTTGTTATTATAAAAACAATAACAGTAATAATAATAAATTTGTTTTTGTTTGAATATGCAGGGTCTAACAGTGATGGAGAGAGTGAAGATGAGGGCAACGGCCAAGATGTGCATTTTTATTTGGCTGTCCATTATAGGTGAGGACCCTGGACCTCAGCCTATCAACTTCACTGCTGCTCCAGTCCCCAAGCACTCAGCACCCCGAGATGCAAGGCCTGTTGACTATGTCAACTTGTTTTTCATGCCTTCCTTTGTGGACCAGGTAGTGGCTGAAACCAACTGGTAGACTGGGAAGTCGATTGAGGAACACAGCGACTACCTCCGCAAGAAACCCAGGTCTAGAGTGCACCAGTGGTATAAAAGGGGCAACCTGACACCAGAAGAATTCTGTGCATTTCTGGGTGTGTCCCTGAACATGGGTATCGTTTGAAAGCCCAACATTGGCATGTACTGGGATTCAGCCAATCCCAGCCAGTCGATACCATGGTTTCTGGAGCACTTTTCACATGACCAGTTCCAGCTGTTGCTGAAGTTCCTCCACTTCAGTAACAATGACCTACAGGCACCTGCTGGACACCCTAACCACAACTTCCACAAGATTCAGTTCCTCATTGGGCAATTCACAGGGTCTTTCCTCCATCACTATCACCCTGGCAAGGACATATCCATTGATGAGAGCATGATCGGGTATAAGGGCAAGACACAACACCTGCCGTAATATATGCCCCTGCAACAATATATGCCCCTCAAATGCAATGCCAGGTTTGGCATCAAACTTTGCTGTGTCTTTGACAATGGATACACTTCTTATTTTGAAGTGTATAAAGGGAAGGAAGAGCTAGTGGAACAAGGCCAGCCATGTGGAGCAACACATGCACTCGTCATGAGGCTGCTGACTGAATGCAATTTCTTGCATCGGGGTCACCACCTGGGAGTGGAAAATTTTTTCAGCAGCCCAGACCTGTTTATGGAACTTTATGCTCATGTTACCACTGCTACCGGGACTGTCAGGACACACAGAAGGGGACTCCCAAGGACTGCCTTGAAACGACAACTTAGGAACAAAGAAGTCGTTGAACTCTCAACGTCTCCCAGGCATTCAGCGGCAATCTGTCAGTGTAGACTGACCTGTACACCAATAGTAGACGTACATAACGGACGCTGACATCTCTCTACCGAAAGTAGAACTTGCATGGAAGATTGCTTACACCGCGGGTGTAACCACTACTAGCCGTACTCCAATTTCAGCAGCAATCTGTCAGAGTAGACTGACCTGTACATGAATAGCAGACCTATACATGAATAGCAGACGTGCATAATAGACGTTGACATCTCTCTACCAAAGGGTAAAACTTAGAAATTTGCTTACACTGAGGGTGCAACCACTACTAGCCGTACTCCAGATTCAGCTGCAATCTGTCGGTGTAGTTTGACCTGCGCACCACCAATAAACGTCTTGCAACGGTCGCTGACATATCTCGCTACCGAAGGGTAGAACTGGGAGCCCGGTTACACTTGGGTGTAAGCACTGCTAAACCGAGCGCCGGATACAGCCGACACCCTTCCCTCAGGAACTGTATGACACAGACACAGAACTGGTTGACTGCAATCCGCCCGAAACTTCTCCAACAAGACTAATCTTCAGGCCACGATATACTCTTGTGTTCTGGGGGAATTTGTATTGGGACTCGTGATTCTTACACTTGTCTTGGATACAGTTGCCGGTTAACAACCCAGGTGTAACCTGTCTGCAAGTTGTCCACCTACCTTGGATATTCCTGACCAGCGAAGCGACGTGACAGATGACATTTACCTGGGAAAGGGGACCCTAGCTTTCTGCGTTAGACTTTTATAGTAGTTCTTGAATGTTCACTATTTCTTTTAACATCTCATTTCTACTTTTATTTTGTAACATTAAATGTTGGAATCGTTGGGCAGCCCTTTTTGTCTGAAAAAGGAAGAAGAGTGCCGCAACCATAGCTACATGTAGATGTACACTCACACTCGAATCCGTTTATAAGTGCACTCTTCACCCAAAACGCTACATGGACTTGATCCAAAGAATTGATAAGAAACTATTTTCCTTTGTTTGGAATGGAAAACCTGCAAAAATCAAAAGCCAGAGGATTTCAAAAAGAGGGGCCCTCTCAATGGAAAAAAGGGGCCCTTCAAATGAAACAAGGGGTCCCTCGAAACAAACACATTTTCACTGCTTTTTCCGATAAATATTTGGTATACAACAAAATACTTTATTAATCACAAGAAATTGATGATTAAGCAAATAGATATCTTTTTCTTTTATATCGATAAATTATCTTTCATCATCATTAGTGTGATCATAGCGTTCTAAATTTGCAAACCAATTAGTCTTTGTGTCCATCTCATTGGGCTATGAGCTAATGTTTAGACACTTTTCATATGTCTCATTAGTACTGGGGTTTAAATGTTCCTCTTTGAGGCAACTTCTACGAGAAGACTGTATTAGGTTTTGATGGCCGAAGCCCCCTCTCACAGCCTGCATTGTGGTATACCATAAGGAGGCACAGCTTTCCAAGAACCAGCAAATTGGGAAATGAATCCCTGTAAAAATCAAATAAGAGTTTAAACAGCTTGTGGAATCTCTCCGATATGCATTCTGAGTTAGTTTCTTTGAAAACAATCCATTCATCTGAACATGCTGCTTTGTCAAGCAAGTTTTTACTGAATTTGATGCCCACGTTCTCGTTTTCCAAAGAAATCTGTTAAGATATTTAATTTTTTGTCTCCATCCGGTGTTCTGTCTTCTGCAGAGTGGTATGTTCTGTCTTCTGCAGAGAGGAAAAAGATGGGGCGCATGGAAAGAACTCAAAATCCAGAGTCAACATCACCTGCATCTTTTGAAAACCTGTCATAAATGTTCTTGCACATTGTCGCAAAAGCAACCCTGATAGCTTTTATGTCCTGTAAAGTTGTATCAAGTTCGCAAGTTTTAAGTGTTATGTAATCCCGCCGGCATAGGTTGAAAAGGTCATGAGGACAGAAATAAATTAGAATTGAAAATAGTTTACCTGGCTGAAATCTTTCTGAAGAATTTCAGCCTCCAAAGAGTGCCTGTGGTCGGAAGTCTGAATAATGTCTGCAGCGTCCTCGTTCGGTACTTATAACACACCCGGGGTTGTAAACGCGTTATTCTTATTGTTTTATGCACACTTTACATCTCATGCCTTCCTCCTCGTTCCATTAGCCAAGCCCATGTCTTCAGCCATTCACTAACAAGTTCTCTGGATGCGTGGTTTTTTTTAGGTGCGGTCTCTGTCTCAATTTGTCTATTTCGTTGTCTACATTTTCAGTTCCAACAATGTGTGCGGCACACTCTGACGAGTTTCTGTTTCTTCCTGTCCTTGTTGAATTCTACTTTCCGGGGCATCTTCTGCTCTTCTGGTGGTGAACGAAAAGTCAAACAGAGCTTAGAGATGCATTCACTTTGTTTTCAACTCGCTTGCTTCCAATACCCTTTGTTCTATCCCATCCCAAATGTTTTCGCTGTGGGCGTGTCAACAGTTTGAAAACTGTCCAGTCATTAGGATTCCCGCAAAATTTTGCTGAGGGGCGCATAGTCTGAAAGTCAGCGCGACCACACGCCTGCAAAAATACCGAGGCTGGCGCACATTTGAACACGCGATGCGGCACTTCCAAAATATTTGTTGTCATTCTTCGCGCCGGTTTGAAACCGACCCACTAGAATGGAATCCCGCAAGGCCGCAGCCTAGAATTACCTCTGTGATATATTTCAAAAGCCCTTCTATACCACTAGGGATACACAATTGAGATGGTATCAGCTACGACTTTTACACCGGATCCTACTCACAAACTCGTTTCTTTTTAAATGTAAGCTTATTACATCTCCTTCTTGTTGTTTTTGTAAACAAGACAGAGAAACCATTGAACATATATTCTGGCATTGTCCATTAAGCAAAACCTTTTGGGACCAACTGTGGAATATGTTAAATAACTGGAACTATTCAGAGGAATTTCAGTTATGTAAAGAAATGGCGTTGTTTGGTATCGGCAGAACTGAAGGGATTGACAAAGCTTTGAACTTATTCTCCTAGCAAAATTTTTTATTTATAAATGCGGATCCCTGAAGACAATACCAACAGTGGATAAGTTTAGGCCTTTTTTAAAGTCATGATATATTGTAGAGCAATATGCAGAATTTATTAATAACACACAAATATCCTTTTGGAGCCAGTGGCTCCCATTTAGCCATGTGACTCTCTAAACAGCAACACTATCTGTAATTGCCTGCATCATATTAGACGGACTGTCATTCTGCTAGTTTACTTATGTATAGTAGATATAGTATGTGGCTTGTGTATAATGTGGGTGGCTTAAAGCTTGAAATAATTCTATGATAATATGTATGATGTCATCCTAAAAAGTGCCAGCATGCCTCTGTATGAAGCACTTTGAGTATCATGAGTAAAAAAAGAATTTTCTAAGTTCTTTGTACCGACCTGAACATTAGCCCAGGAAGAATTGTTTGATTTTACATACCTTTGGTAGTTTTGTAGTGCATGATGCCAATTGAACTGTATCTACTGATTAATAAAATGGTCAAATGTCAAACTGGCAAGGCTGTGATAAACAGTTACATATTAGCAGAATACCACTGACAGGCCCAAACTGACCAGGCACCTGATTGAACTAGTGGATGCGTTGACTGAGGGCTATTACCCACCCAAGGTTGTGAGGCATCGCTGTACAGCTGCACCAATCATGACTGCCAGAGAAGACATGTCTCTGTAAGTTGCCCCTGCTGTACTTTCCCGACCCCAGACAGCTCTTGGAGGTGGTGGACACAAACTGACGAAATTGCCAGTAGGGAAGAGACGATACTGCATGGCGGTACGCAGCAAACAAGTGCGATCCTCATTTGTGTGCCCTACTTATGATGTAGGATTGTGCCCTGCCTGCTTTGCCAGCTACCATAGTGAAATGTTAAGTATCTTGCATTATTAGTGTCACCAGTGTCTTCCTTGTGATGCAGAAATGTGCCCTGCCTGCTACCAGAGCTGGTGCACTTTCTATAAACACTTGTAAAGGTAGACAGTTTTTATTACTTTTTCTTTTTGTAAAGTTAAGCCTCTCCTTTGTGTGGCCTACACAGATGTTTGAATGTAAAGAGAAAAAAAAATGACGTGAGCGAGAGCGGGCAGTTAGTTGGTCGGTGGGGAGAAGAAAGAGGGTTAGGACGAGAAATAAGAACAGTAAAGTAGGAATTGAAAAGAATTTGTTGAGTAGGGCATTTAGGAATTATATAGAACAATTAGTTGAGTAGAGCTTTAGGTATTCTATTAAGAACAGCAAGGACGGACTCGAAGGGTAGGAATTCTATTCTTTTAAAATAAGTTACAAATAAGAATGGGTTATAAAAGGACTTTCTCATTTCAGTGTACTTTTTCATTTTTATTTTATTTGTGATTAGGAAAGTAGATAGATTTGTCAGACAAATCATTTTCTTTCTTTTAATTTGTGCGAAAGAGCACGTACTTGTCAGGCTCCGTAAAATTTGTTGAAAGGAGTGAGTGAGTGACACCACTTCATGGTGCTGTGACAGCATGACAGCCCACTATCCCTGCCTAAGCTGCAATTTGAGGAATTGGGAATATGCTGGTGGAATGGGTTTCTGGGGCTTACAGCCCTACACCTGCGGCTTCACGTGGCTGCGGCCTGCTGCTGAAGTCTATGCTCGTGACATACAAAATAAACGCAGTGCAAGATGGCGTAGCTTCGGCTGTGTGTCTTTTGAATGTTGCTGAGTGTGTATAAATGAAACATAAATGCAGTAGCCTGTTTGGAAACAAAGTTTTAATTGGACCAAGTCCCGTTTGTATGGGAACACAAACCAGCCAACCTGCAATAAGTACTGAAATACACACTGGTGTTGGAGTTCGCCAGGCAAACAACATGCAACGCACATGAGCAGGTAAAGAAGTTTGAAGCCAATCATAATGGCATTGCATTTGAAGGCAAGCAGCAAGAGGAGGCAAAGATGGAAGTGAATAAGAAGATCAACCTGAAGTCAAATGGGTAAGCCCAACATTCCTGCCAAAGGGTAGTACCAAATCAATAACTACTTGGATTATGTTTGGGTGAACTTTGTCTGTGCTTACAGTTCACCTGACTTGGATAGAATTTACCATCAATCATTGATCATCAGTTCGGATGCATTTCTATGCTGTCAGTACTCTATCTTTCACTCAATCTGCACTGGTGAGATTTTACACAACTGTAGGTCATAATGTGATCATGCAGGGTTCCAAGTGGGACCGCGGTTGAGAGCATACAAAGGGCCAGCAAAAGGGTGAGCCCTAATAAATGGCAATTTTAATTTACCTGTTGTGGTTTTTGTGTTCCATGCGGTGCTGCCAACCATACCTGCAGAGTAATAACTTTTCAGGAGTTTCTGGTCGTTTTTTGTGGATTTTCTGGTCTTTCATGCACAAGGGAGCTTGGGTGTCAGCAAGACTACACAACAAGGTCCAGATTCTGAGGGTACGGTGTATACTACTAGCAATCATAATCGCTAGCATATTGTTGTGTTCAGGAGATGTAGAGCTAAACCCAGATCCTGATCAGGGCTAAGAGAAAACTGATTCCAAGACCAGTTCTAGCGACCTTAATTCTAATAATGACATGAAGTTAATGCTTACTGCCATGTTTGAACAACAAGAACAGTTAATGGCTGGTTTTAACTCTGCGAAAGATCAACTAAATTCTGTCCAAGGTATTCCGAGTTCACTTGGGTTGGACATCAGTGACCAGCTATGATCCAGAATTGTGCTTCTAGAGGATGAATTCGATCAAGTGCACAGAAAGTTTCTGGAAACAAATTGTACAGTTACGGACATGGAAGGTAAGCTAAACGAGTTCATGATAAGTACAAACGAAAAGATAGATAAGTCAGAGGCATTTTCAAGGAGAGACAATCTTAAATTCTATGGAATACATGAATCAGACAAAGAAACATTCTTTGTGCTCAGAAGGTGGTAGACATTCTACATGACACTGTGTCTGATAAAGTCTGAGCACTATCCGACTTAGTCTGTGCACACCAGGTAGGCCCTTATTGAAAGGATAAACCATGCCCCATCAAAGCCCATTTTACCCGATGAACAGACAAGATGAAATGGATGTGATTACAAAAGGCAGAAACGAACGTAGTTAAAAAGGTGTTAAATTTGCATCACTTCAAACATTGTGATGACTTATATTAGACCTAATGGTCAACTCATGAACAATGTATGTGTGTGTGGGAAGCATGAGCTAAGTGGTAGTAATGATATGAATGTATGCATCGATTTGATGTCTTATGCCTGTTTTTTTTTTTCACCCTACTTTGAACCGGTCGTTGATCTATCAAATAAACAGTTCAGTTCGGTCATTAATTAGCTCTAGGACCGAAAACCTACAGAGAATTCCTGTTGCATTGTGCAAGAATCTGGGTTACCAGTGTACTGGCTAATACAAAAAAAAACCAGTAAAAGAGATTATGCAAGCAAGTACAATCTAAGTGAAATAGTATCTCAAATAAGGACTGTTTTTGGTGGAAAGGTGAGGAAAAAAATGAAGTCATTACTACTTTGTCAGCATTGACATTACTAAGGAATTTCAATTTACCACAGAAAATTTTCTGTAAATTACATTGCCAAATAACACAATGCCACTTGCTAATTAGATCTTGAGTGTTAATATTTGAATACAAAAGTATTTTACTATTGTGTATAAATTGCAGAAAAACAGTTCTGTCAACACAGTTTTCACAACATACTTTAGATATTGTACTGTCTACAAATGGATGTTTTCTTAGTTTCTACATTAATTTAGTTGATATCTTTGTACATGTTCATTAATACCAACAATTTCATTAACCAAAACAGTGTGGATTAATAATTTGAACATAAAATTTAATTTCAGTTTAATATTAACAATAAAACTCAATAGGATTCTCCTGCTACATGTAGGAAGGAAACATACAAGTAATGGTAATAAACATACTTGTAACACACATGACAGTGTAAAATCCAACTGTACATGCAGTCTCATAAGTCACCTGCATAGCAGATTTCAGAATACAAATTGCACTAACAAGAATAGAATATCTATAGACATCTATTATCCCTAACATGTTTAACTTTTTAAGTGGCAAGTTATGTAAGCTTCACCTGGACTGGGATGCCATCTCTTCAAGTGTTCACGTATCACCATTTAGATATGGCCTTCAGCATTCATTCCTATAGACAAAAACAAGTGGTATTTCATACCCAAAGCTTACATATAGACACTGCTTATCCCTTTTAAATCATTTCATGATATTTTTTTAAATGAGCTCTTTTCAGCAAAATCTGTTGACAATTGAATTCTTAGGAAATGTTAACAAACTGATTATGGTATTTAGAAGCTTTTTTGCATTTCAAGTTGCAGCAACCTCAATGTCACCACCTTTATCAAGGAATTTACCTTCAATCTGCCAGCCCACTAGTTTTGATAACTACTTAATATCTTTCATATTTTGGTGATTGTCAAAATGATAAACATCTTAAAAAGAAATTTTCACTCAAGAGCTGAAATGGCCTCTAAAAGCTGGCTGAAAGAGGTTAAAAGCTATGCTACTGTGATTGTGCATGAATGAGTGCTCGTTTCCAAAGACCCTAAAAGGCAAAAAAAAAAAAAAAAAAAAGGGTTTGAATTCTTCCCCATCAGAACATGACATCTCATTTTTTATTTATTTTGATGGCGCTCTTGTATTCGGCTGAGCAGTTTTGCAAGGAAGATGGAGAGAAAAGGTAGTAATTGAAAACTTTTGTTTTGGTGGAAAATCACCAGCTGGCAGACAATTCTCATGTCTGATATGTGCATGCTTTCCTGTCTACATAATAAGCTGGTCATACAAAGCATGTGGTTTTAACTGCTTTATCTACAATTTAAAAAAAGGCAAAAACCAAATGAAATACAAAAGAATGAAGTTTCACCCACCTTTAAACTGGGTCACTCCAGCTATGCTTGCTGTTCTTTTTAGTGCTGTCAGTATATGGAAATAAAATCTGTGTACTTCTGTCACTGCAAAAATAAGAGTGACAGTTTTCTTTCAAATAGCCTCAATTAAATATCTGTAAATTGTTTAAATGATTGTCCTGATTGGAAAATCTGCACAAATTTTTTATTATATCAGATAGTAAGTTAAGTATGAGCAAGTCTCTATTTTGTTTCTTCTTCTTCTTATTCCTTTTTGCCCCCAGTGAAGCATAGGGCCGCAATTACACCTCGCCAGCAAACCCGGTTCTGGGCCTCCCTCCCTAGTTGGGTCCATGTGATTCCAGCTGCCTCCGTCTCACCGTGGACCGATCTTCTCCAAGTTTGTCTGGGTCTCCCAACCCTATGCCCCCCCTGTGGGTTCCATGCCAGTGGAGTGGTAAAAGTCCTTGTGTTGTTTCTGTTTCTTTCCCAGAACACAAGAGCAGGCAGCCTTCCAGGTCTCCTGTAATCCTGTCCAGTGGTTGGCTACTGTTTCTTCAAAGAGTCCCTCCAGTGCCTCAAACCTGTTTTTGACTTACAGTTGAACTCTTCTTGTTTCCTGCAATCTCTAATATCTCTAAAAAACTGCACGTTGAATTTGTGGTGTGGTCTGTCTGATGATTCACGAAAGGACCTCAGCTTTATCTTCAATGCTGCTACAAGCAGATGGTGGTCTGAGGCTGCATCTGCACCACGCCTTACCCTGACATCCAGCAGACTTCTTCTAAACTGTTGATTAATGGTGATGTGATCGATCTGGTTTTCTGTATTTCCATCTGGTGAAGTTCAGGTGGTCTTGTGAATGGTTTTATGAGGAAAGACTGTGCGTCCGATTACAAGGTCATTGAACAAACAGAAGTCTGTGAACAGCTCACCATTCTCATTGCAGTTGCCCACACCATGCTTTCCCATTATGGGTTCTTTGTCCATGTTGTTATCTCCAGCTTTGGCATTCATGTCGCCCATGATGATCTTCAGGTCTCGTCTTGGAGTACGATTAACCAGCGCTTGTAGGGAGTGGTAAAAGTCCTCCTCCTTTTCTTTTGTTGCGTTGGTAGGTGCATAGCACTCGATGATGGTGATCTTTCTTCCTTTGGAGTTGAACCGAACTGATATGAGTAATGGGGAAACTGGTTCCCATGCTATTAGTGCCATTGCAGCCTCCTATGTCATCAGTACTGCTACTCCTTGTGAGTCGTCATGGTCAGGGTCTTCATGTCCAGAGTAGATGATAGTCTCCCCTGATGAAAGTCTGGTCTGATCATTGCCATTCCATCTGGTCTTGCACAGGCCAAGGATCTTGATGCCATAACTTTTCATCTCCTGTGGTACCTGAGCTGATTTCCCTCTCTTGTATAGAGTTCTGATGTTCCATATTCCTATCCTGGTTTTTGCCTTGGCCGTGAGAAGATAGGTCAGCGAGCTGACTTCCTGAAAGCATAGGCCCCTCCAAAGAGGGATCTTCCCATCCAGGCTCTCGTTGTGGTAATGTTGTAGTTGCAATTTCTGTAGCAAGGGTTGTTTCACAGGGTGGGGTTGCTAATCCCACGCCCAACCCTCCTCCTTCATCCTGGCTTAAGACCGGCAGGTTACCCGGGGGGTTTCCAGGCTGAGTTCCTATTTTGTTTGGATGTCTTTAATTTGGGCATGCTGGTTTTCACTGGAGTTCCGGAAGCACCTAAACTTCTTACAATGTCACAAAAGTCTGTTCATCAAGATCTTGTGCTTACTCCAGCTTCCTTCAATATCAGTAGTTAGAATTTAGGACAACTGGACAACTTTGAGTTTAATTTCATACTTAAGTTAGCCCTTAAATTTTCATTAAACTGTGTGGTAGCTACATTTCTTACATTACCCCACCCCCCCAAATTACATTCTACCTGTGTTTAAGAGATAGTGTACATTTCATTTCTTCACTACCAAGTTTTCCAATCCCCCCACAGTCCCCTATGAAATCGATCTTCAAGCTTCCACTACAAGAAGCATGTTTTCTTTTAGTCAGGTGACTTTTTTAACATACCATTTTGAGTGGTTAATCCATAAATAAATGATAAATCCCAAAATAAACAAATGTACCTCATCAGACCCAGTCATGAAACTCTGCCATCAGAATGAAGCGGCTGGAAGCCAGGGCATGCCTGTCACAGCAAACACATTTTTCAAAACAAATATTTTTCACTGCATTTTATTTAAGTATATAGATATTACACAACTTTAAGTACCTTTCACTGTTGACAAATTTTCAGACAGAAAAGGAAAGAAATATCCTGATGGTAACAGTTAGAGAGTAAAAGGGAGACTTCCCAGTCCTACTTGTGGACATAGTAATATTTTAGTGGATGGCTTCCATAGCAACTCACATTTAATAACTTATTTCCTACAATATCTTTCTTAACTGTCTCTAAAAGTTATACTTAAAGTTAATGACATAAGTGCATTATGATTTTTCATATATTTATATAATTTTCTGATAGCATGATGATTCACTTTAGCACCGTCGAATAACAAATGGAACATTTTGGAGAGTTAAATCTTTCTTAAACTTTTATCTTAATTATGAAAATAATGGTTTGACCCAGAGAGGTAAGGAGCACATGCGATGCTAACTTCCCTAGTGGTCATGCTTCGCTAATTGCTTTCATCTGACCCAGCAATTACCCTTACCACCCTCCCCACAAATCTACCATTCTGTCCTGTGGGGACATTGCTTTAGGACTAGAAATCTGTGTTAGTAAAAATTATATGATTATTCTTAACTGAAACTATTTTAATTGACTATTGTTGTCTTACAGCATTTATTTTATGTTTCCATGCCACTTTTTAAATCTAAACATTCCATCTAGCAATCACTTTAGGACTCAAAATCTGCGTTAAATGACAGCACATAGTTACTTTCATTTCAAATATCTCCTATTTGCTTTGCTTTCTTTTTTACAGTTCTTTTGTGAGGAGTTAAAGAAATTTAGTTGTCACAATGTGTAGATGATGTATCATCGGCATGGATGGAAGAGAACAGTCATTTGGTGATCAATAAAAATGTTCTCAATGCCTTAATTAGTAATAATGAAAAGTCTGACTGTAAACAATAAGAAAATTTAAGCTATATGGTTTGGTAACAGAGCTGCTACAAAAGGTACATGCATGACATGAACTTTAGCTGGGACGTGCTTTTATGAGGTTATTTTGCAGTTTATGTCTTACCCCCGGGACCCTAGGCCAATGCACACTTCCTTCCCTTCACGGTCCCCCATTTTCACGGACGTATGTGTATAGGTGGACTGCTGTCTGTCCTGCCGAGACAAAATTAAAATTATATAGCCTCTTGCGAAGTCCTCCGCTGTCGGTCTCGGCGAGCTTAAACAATGAATGTGACTAAACTGGAAGCTTTGTATACACCAGCCTGCATGTCATTCGAGTAGTTACGCTGAAACGTGGCTAAATAGGAAACTTTGTAAACACTAGCCTCGTTTTATGAATTAACGGAAAAAAAAAATCGTCTGCAAGTGTAACAAGACCCGATGTCTCACGCAGAACCAACGTCTCCTCATGGCGTGCGCATGCATTTAAGGTCACGTACAGTTCATGGCCGTTTTTAAAGTTCATTTCCATGCCGCGATGTCCGAGGACTATAATAATATGACTACGTGCACTGAACGTTTTCTTCACTAATCGCTAATCACAAGTAAACTATAGTAGATGTCGTCTGCATCATCTTGTGAACTGTCGTCTACAGCTCGCTGTATTGTGCTTGTAGCGTCTGATCCACTTGCTTACTGAAACATTGGCTCATTCGAAGATATCTGATCGTTTGATGGCACGCGCGTGAGTGAGTGTTTAATCGTCTGCTAAAAAATAAATTGATTGCAATGTGAACGATCGAGTTTCTTTCTGATCGACTGCTGAAGAATAATGAAACAAATTGCTCACGCTTCGATCGGTCGATAGCATTCTGCATGTCGATCTGTTCTTCTTCTAAAAAATAACTAAACGTGTACGTATTATCAACAAAAGCACTGAAATTAAAAACAGAAGCAAGGGACAAATCTAAATAAAAAGTGCATTAAAAAAGCAAGAAAACACACGGCTCACGCCCTGTTATGGGTTGCATGGTTTCAACAAATAAAACCATGAAAATGTCTGCTAATCCATCCTGAGACCTGATCCGTGGACGTCAACCATTCATCAAATATACTGGACCCATCACATGGATAGACCACAAGAACACGTTAATTCGACATCGGGGCTTGTTGTACCACAAGACCAAGATTTACCTATGAGGCATGCGTAGCTTAATTAAGCTCATTTAAATTTAAATTCCCTTCGCGTGAGACCACTGTTCTGCTAGAGACATCGGCGGGCATGTTAAACTAAATACGTGTGCAGAAAACATCTTCCAATGGCAAATAAACGTGATTTTTAAATTATTTTTGTTCATCGTTTTATTGTGAATTCATATTTCGACTCTTTCGTTGCTTATTATTAATTATTGTGAACTTGTATTTTGACCTTTTTGGCTTCTTATTGTTAGATCCAGAGACTTCGCTGATCGGGTACTTTAAAGCCTGGGACGATTTAAATAAACAAAGCTCTATAGTATATATAATAATATAGTAATGCGGATTTATATAGCACATTTTAAACTTTTTATTTATTTATTAAGTCGGTTTGACAATAAACGACAGTAGTCAGCGCACTATACTTTACGTATAGTAAACGAGTACCCGATCAGCATATCTCTGCATATAATAATAATGAGCAAAAAGAAAAAGGTCAAAAACAAGTTTACAATAAAATGATGAAAAAATCTTTAATTTAAAAGACCCCCCCCCCGCCTTTTATTGACACTGATAGAGCAAGAGAAAACAAAACGAGTCAAACATACCTAAAGATCGTTTGTCGTTGAAAGTGGAACTGGAAAACCATCACTTGATAACGGGTGCAATCCATCCTTTTTAATGAAACGAAGACATCAGTCGTCAGACTCCCGCTAATTTGAAAGCCGCCATATTTTTATCTCGAAGGACGGTCATGTTTCCAACTGCACGAAATTAACTTTCTTCACCTTATCATCATCCGACACAGCAGCCGTTTAGGCATATTTCTTGTCCTCATCTGAAGTTAAACATACCTGTCGATAGTTTGACGTTTTTGAAAGTGGAACTAGAAAAGTATCAGTTGATAAAGACTTCAATCCATTCCTTTATTAAATGAAACGAAAACATCAGTCGTCAGACTTCTGCTTATTCCATAGCCGCGATATCTGTACCACGAAAGATCTTCGTAGTCATGTTTCCAGCTACATCAAACTTTCTTCACCTTTCCATCAGAAGCAGCATCGGGTCTCGTTTCACCGACATAATTATTTCTTCTTGTCCTCAGCACACGATTGATCAGTGAACTCGATCGCAATCGATAACGTGGATAATTTTGATTGGCTCTTATTCAAAAATGTGGCCTGCGGGCGAGTCTACTCCCTGGTCTAATCACGTGGTTTCCACATGGCGGGAAAAATGGATTCGACCCAGACAGGGGAAGGCAGGACACACGGCGCTGAGTACTACATTACATCGGTCTAATAATTATAATAATGATGATTATTTTATAGCACCTTTTTCGACCATTAAGGTGAACTTAACGTGCTTTACACAAAGAACACACATACATGATAAATGTTGTAAATTCTGGAATCGAGGAAGTATGAGTACAAGTGTTTTTCTTCTGTTAATAATAATAATAAATGAAGATTTTTATAGCGCATATTCACACTCATAGAGAGCATGCTCTTAGCGCTTAAAACGAGGAAGAGACATGGACTAAATTGATAGAACACGAGGGACGTAAGAATAAACTACAGTACTGACGACAAACAGAAAACAAAGATAGAAAACACAAAAAGACACCAAGTATCAGTAACATAGAAAATATAGCGATGCTGCAGAGAAAGATGGGTAGACAAGTAGCAAGAGCAGAAGGGGGAGGGTGAAAAGGACGAGCATTGTGTGGACTGTGTTAGGAGTAATACTCAAGGAAGAGGTGTGTTTTCAGTGCAGATTTGAAGGACTCAGTTGTAAAAAGGTGGCGGATATGGAAAGGGAGAGAGTTCCATTGTTTTGTCTGACCATCATCACTTACACATTGAAAACATCGATATTAGCTTCATATGAGGCCACCAACCATTGACATGGATGTTTTTACAGTTGTTTGGGGTTAGGTTTAGAATCACTGAAAAATAGCTGAATACACTTCCATGCACACTCAAGGATTATAACGTTGTCATATATCGTGTTTGTTATGATTTGTATTATACTATGTACAATATTACATTTCTTTAAAACACATATTTTAGAAATTAAATAAACCCCTTAAAAATCCGTTATGTGGATTTGAAGTGGTGGTCAAATTCTATTTCATACTACGGTCAACTATTCTTTCGACATTTTCTTTAATTCTTGTGGGCTTTTTTTAATTGGGTCTGGTAATAATCGACGCCACTACAAGAAAAATTAAATTTTGTTATATCATCGACTGTTTTCATTACTTAGTCGTCACACATATCGACCAGTATACTGGACCCAAAGATAGTAAATACTCGTATTCAGTTTTATTTTTTTATGGTTTTTTTTACCTCCCTGCTTGGGTTGTAGTCGCCATTTAAAAACGCGCCAGCGACGTGCGAGGGATACGCAGGCAGGTTTCTAATTCGTTTTGAACCAGAAACTTCCTATGATCAATTTCATGTTCTCGTTGAACAAATACCTTGTCATCTCAAACCCTCATTCCAGACTTTCAAAAAGTCAAACTTTCTTCTTTCCCGCCCTCTGTGTGTGTGTGTGTGTGATGATTAGTACAGCAGCTCAGAGATCCTTAGACAACTATATTTGTTGCCTAACAGTTCAAAGTTGTGATCATGGCACACTGTCGCGATTATGCCCAAATGTTGATGTCAAGTAGCCACAATGTTTCAGTTTATGTCAGAATGTTGCGGAAACTACGTTTAATAATATTTGCAACATCCCTGTGAGTCAAACAAAGGTCAGCGTCTTTGAAAGAGTCACAAAAAAGCAACTTCACGTCAAAATCCAATAAAATGGAATTGAATCGAAGTGAACATGAGAAAATCTCTGCCTTCTTTTATACTTTTATTGTTATTTTTATAATGTTATTTTTCGTTCCTTCCTACCTAACATCTGGCTTGGCGATATTCCATAAAAAAAATAAATCAAAAGTATTAACAGGCATATCTCTCCGCTTTACTTCAACTTTGTTTTCACCGAGGCATCGTTTTTCTTCAAGTGATATACTCGCAACTGTGACAATACATAAGCCATGACATGCGTTTTTTTCACACACACACACACGCGCGCGCGCGCGCGCGTGTATTACTATAAACGTTCACTTGTTTGCCCGCTCACACACACACACACACTGCCTTCATCAGTGTTCGTTGATTGATCTGAATAAATAAAAAAATCAAATAATATGGTAACCTTCAGTTTTTGTTTTAAATTCCAGGTGGTACCAATAGATATTGACATCTATCATACATTAGATAAATCAGCCGACTAAGAGGAAAAACATAATGAGTCTCCAGACGCTGGATACTCTGCATGTTTCCAATTTGTGCGTGTACAGGAGCATTCAAAGTCCTGCTGTGTCTGGGGACTCCCTTAAAGTCTCCTGTAGGTCATGTCCAGTTACATTCTCATCCCTCACTGCGCCAACTGATCCATTAAATGAATTGGTCGGTTTGTTGGTTGGCTGGCTGGTTTAGTAGGAAAGTACTTCCACCTTGATGTGAGTTCGCACTATGGGAGAGAAGGAGGGAAGAGAAAACCCGACGCCCAGCCCTGCGAACAAGTGTCACATACGAAGAGTGTTTCGAGACGAGATATGAACCCCGAGCCTTTCACTGCACTGGTGACGAGCGAGTAAATTGATCACCACACTCCACTTCATGAACGACAGAGGTGACCGTCTCTTGGTACAGCATGTCACAAAAACTACACGTGCACATTTATTTAATTATATATCATCTAAGAATAAAGGAGTTTGGTCCAGAG
The DNA here is from genome assembly GCA_004794655.1 of Marisa cornuarietis. Taxonomy (NCBI): domain Eukaryota; kingdom Metazoa; phylum Mollusca; class Gastropoda; order Architaenioglossa; family Ampullariidae; genus Marisa; species Marisa cornuarietis. Next base: position 1,201,359 of record SMMW01000542.1, on the reverse strand, counting down.
ATGCACACGTTTTTCAACGCCCATAGCTAAGGGTGTTAGTTTTGAGGGACATGTGGGAAGAAGCAGTGGTGTTAACTTACAGCCGTGTGATCTAGGCAAGGCAAAGCGTATGTGAACATTTGTACACAAACTGACAGGGAAGCATGTGCCACATGCAATAAAACAGTGATCTGAAGTCGTGAGTTCTGTCAATGAAACTATCGGACAAAAGAAGTGTGATGATCAATATCAGGCATAGTCAGGATGAAAAATGTTGTATAGTATGAAAAGGGCAATGAAAGAACAGAACACCACATTTTTCAAATCTGAATACATCTATTTATAACTACAGATAAAACATACAATTTTGCATCAATAAATGAGTAAGAACATTTAGTAATTGCTATGCATTCTGTTTATTTGAAACAGAGATATTGAGAATTTTACAAAACAGTGTTGATTCAACAAATATGAGTATCAGATTCAGAAAAAAAACTTGTGTTTATCTGCGACGTGCTCGCTTTTGTTGAACTAAATCAAAAACAATGTCTATCATATTTCCGCTACCTAAAAAAAAAAAGGAAACAAAATCTTCTGGGCCCACTACGATAAATTCCTGGCCAAATGAAGGATACAGGTGGGCCTACCCACTTAAGCCATTACCTTCGGGGTAGCAGATATGCCAAGCCTGAAAGAACTCAACCGACATATAAAGGTGTCTCAAAATACGATCCCAGGTTTACCACTAGATCGACACATGTTAAAATAAGCTTCTGAAGGTTTTTGCGACGACGTATAGCATGAGATTTAAGGGCGTCTTTGCTTGCTTTAAACTTCTTCAAACGCTTTGAGGCGAAGAAAAGCCGCAATCACGCAACAGAGTGTGACGACACTGACAGCGTGGATAGACTTCATCCTACTGGCTCCGTCGTTTCCTGTCGTAAAATATGGTTTGTTAGAAATAGTGTGTGCATGATGGTGTCAAAGGCTGAATGCCGAAGGAATGTATCCTGCCAAAGAGAAAGAGAGAGAGAGAGTGAAAGAAAGAGAGAGCTGAGAGTGCCAGAGACACAGAGGGAGAAGGAAAAAAGTGGGGGAAGCAAGGAGGCAGGGAGGAAGTGAGAGAGGGAATGAAGGATGGAGGAAGAAAGAAAGAGAGCGTTAGAGACACAAAAGGAGAAAAAGAGAAAGAGAAAAAGATGAGGGAAATAGAAAGGGAGAAAGGAGAGACAGAGCTTTTTTTGTTCCACAACTCCACTGAAAAGATTAGAGCTAGATTAACAACAGAAATTTTGCAGTCGGTAGTGGACAATGCATAGAAACAAAAGCCATCAACTATCACATCTTAATTTTAAAATATGGAAAAGACACAACCGTCAG